>MU001496.1:935665-1243232 GCA_010093485.1 Karstenula rhodostoma CBS 690.94 | reverse complement strand
AAAAAAAAAAAGTAGACAAAAACAGACAGGCAGGGCGAGTAGGCGAGTAAGTAACCAAGTAGCTCGCGCGAACCCTGGCCATCAATCACCCAGCAGGCGCCGGGCCACGGAAAACAAAAGTAAAAGTAAAAGTAACGCGGTCAAAGTGTACAGATTGGTGGCGTTGCCAATCCTGGGCAGCCAGCAGTTGCGTATTATAAGGTTACAAGGTACACTCTGGGAGAGCCGGTGCAGGGCAAGGGACTCCCAGAGGCCCATCTGATCCGACCCGATCCGATCCGTTCTACAGCCATGACAAAAGAAACAGGAGACTAGGTATCACAAAGGAAATAGAGAACTGTCGTCGACAGTCTGTCTGGTGGGGAGAAGCAAGGAGAAATGTTGGCTAGCTACAATTGTTCCGGCTGCGTGCCTTTTTCCCCTTGTCGCCAATAATCCAACTTGTGAATCGCTCAAACCGCCCAATCCGCCCAATCCAAGTCGAGTAATATAATGTACTGTGGTATGGTGATGATATGCGCAAATGCAATATGCCAAATTTGGGGGGTATTCGCCAATCGAGAAAGGAAATAATCCAAGAAACAAACGCGCGGTCTAGTGAGGTATCTCTTACAAAGCGTTCGCCCCTCGGATGAAACAGAAAAGGAGATTGAGTGATCATGCGGCGGGGGCCCGTCCGCGCGCGAACAGACAAAACATGACCACGATAATTCCCCTCCTGCAAGAAAGATCCCCGTTGAAAATGTAGCCTAGATGCTGTGCCCGTGGAAGATGGAAAAGTGAGCGAGAGCTGAAATCTTGGCTGCAAGGCGACAAGGCCAAATGACGAGCAGAAAGCGAGCGGATGAACAAGATACAGGGCGCCAAAAACACCAAAACCAAAAACGCGGTGGTTGTTCCGCTTTTCCAGATGCGACCTGCGTGCGTCTAACATCTTTCTTGCTCGTGCACCGTTCCGGACGGGTTGTGGTCGTCAACCGTGAATGTCTAGTGCGGCGCGAGCCCAGAGATGTATCAGACGATAGACGCTAGTATATGAAAGCCGCAAAGAGCCCCGAATTACACCATGTATAGGGCTGAAGAAGGCGTAGAGAATGTAGATCCAGATATGTCGAGATAAAACAGAGACGTCGGCAATCACCTGTACATGGACTGCGTGGCCAGGAGACTGGCTGCCACGCTCGATGCCCAGTCGTTGGGGTCGTCGGGTGGTGTAGCGTACGTGGCCGAAGGCCCTTGGTCTTTGGGAGCGCGCACCTTCGATATCTCGAGCGGCTGGGTGGGGGTCATGTGGGGTGATTGCCCGAACCCCACGCCATTCCCGTTGGCAGATGGTGAAGGCGTGAGATACGAGGCAGCGGCGTTGCCATCTACGTATGCTGGCCGTTGAGCCTTGCCCTGTTGGTCCTGGGCAGCCTGGGAGTTTCGGTCAAGCTTCTTCACTGCCGTGTGGGTGGAGGCAAGCACTTCGCTCAAGAGCTCCTCCTCTTCGTTGGGTGTCTCATAGTTGGAAGGGTTTGGCTTGGTCTGAAGAGCGCGCCGGGTCCTGCTCGAGATTGGGGCAGCTGGCTGGGGAGCACCTGGCTGAGATGTACGGTTGTCTGGGCCGTGGTTCAGCGAGTGATGCCGCTTGGGCATCGGGTTGGCAGCAACGCGTGCACTCTTCGTCACGTTGCTGGGTTGAGGTGCGCCTTCGAGGCTACGCCTCACATGCTGCAAGGCCTTGTCGAGATCGGAAAAATCCGAGGTGGTCGATGGAGTCGGGGCGAGGGGCTGGTCAATCAACATCGACTGACGTGTGTTTCCAGAGGCCCAGGGCGCGCAACCAGCATTCGCTTCGATGTCATCCGAGTTGGGCGACATTGGGGTCTGATACCGACCAGATAGACGGCGTGCTCGCTTCCGGAGGTGCGAGAAGAATCCCTCCTTCTGTCCGTTTATTGGTGAGGTAAGGCCTGATTGGCCGTTTAGAGCTCTCTCCGCTTCCTGGCGGTGGATGTCTGCATAGTGGTTGCCGTGCGAGGCCTCGGAAAGCTGGCGACCGATCTTCTTCGCAGCCTTCTCGCTCTCTGCAGCACGTGCGCTCGCTTGAGCGGTCACCTCTGCCGACAAGGGAGATACTGGCCGGATTGAAGGCAGGATTGGGATCGGTGCTCCATTCACAGGGACGCCGTTCGTCCATGTAGCCCGCTTAGCCGGGTTAGGTCGCTGCTTGGCTGGTGTATCTGCGGGACTGGGGTGTACAGATGATGGCTGCGAGGTGTGTTGCGGTACAGCCGGAGCACTCTCTCGTGCCACGAGCGATCGTCGTAGCCATGAAGAGGTCTTGGATGTCAAACTGGGGGACGCGTCAGGCGAATCCTTTCCAGAAATGTCGGATTGTTTGCGACCCAACAGGCGGGAAGAGGAGGACTTGAGGCGGAGAGGATCAACAGCGTCCTGGAAGTATTCGTGGGCCAGAGCTTGGGTGGATGTGGGCCGGCCGCGGGGGTCCCACATGAGGCACGCTGTGACAAAGTTGGCCAGACTGGCGGGCCACTGGGGCGTTTGCAGGATCGTATCGAGCGAGTGTGGTGCCATCTTGGGGAAAGAGAAGCCGAGCTTCTGGGCCAGTCGCACACCGTCCTTCCATTCGCCACCGCCGACGCGGTTGCCATGTTTGTTGACCCAGCTTCCGGGGCTACCCATGATTTCGCAAACCCGCCACACCTGGTCGACCTCGTTGCCGCCAGGGAACAAAGGCTTCAAAGTAGCAATCTCGACGGCCATGGCCCCAACCGCCCAGATGTCGACTGGTGCCGAGTACGAACCTGCGCGGAGCAGAACCTCCGGCGCGCGATACCATCTAGTGGAGACGTAGGTGGTGTAGGGCAGCTTGGAATGTGTTTCTCGGGCGAGACCAAAGTCGGCGATCTTGATCGTGTACACCGGAGGAGTGGATGGAGGCGTCATGAGCGCAGAGTATCTCCGGAAGGGATGCGATGTGTCGTTTTGTTGTGAGGTCGACACCAGGATGTTCTCGGGCTTGATGTCGCGATGGAAGAACTCGCGCTGGTGGATATGCTCCAAGCCGGAAAGGATCTGGAACAGGATGCTCTTCACACTGTGCGCGTCCATTGGCTTGTGGTCCCGCGCCTTCATCAGCTGATACAAATTGCCGTCCATGAACTCCATGGCGATGTGGAGTCGCCTGCTATAAGGGTCCAGAAAGATATCCAATGCAGGAACGAGATGGGGATGCGGTGGAAGTGACCGCAGGAAGATGACTTCTCGGAGCTCCAGGCAAGATTGAAACGAGTCAAACGTCTTCTTCATGGTCTTGATGGCGACCTGTGAAATGTTAGGCACTGGCTGATGCAAACGCAACCGTGCTACCTACAAGTGTGCCACGACGAGCAACGTGTGCACCCGCGGTCCGTACGCGGGCAAGAGCGACGCTGCCGAAGCTGCCGTCGCCAATCTCCTTCATCACCTCATATCTCTCCTCCAACGACGCCCAACCTTGCGGCTGAGTTTGTGTGTCGGGGTACATGGTTGAGGATTTGATGAACTAGATGAATCAGCTTTGTTTGTGGCACGCGTGGACATGTACATACCGCTGGTAGCGTTCCTTTTGGATTGATGTCAGTGTCTACAGCGCCGTCGGGTTCATGTCAGGTTGGTGTTTGATTGGTTTGGTGGGACGTGGATGGTGAACAGGTGGTACGCGGCGGGGAGTCGAATGCAGCTGAGGGGCCTTGCAGTGCTTATCGACAAATCCAGGTTCGATAGGAGGAGTAGTAAGGGTCCAGATTGACGCAGGTGCGACCCAGTGGAAGAAATGAGGGACGAGGGTTGGAAAAGGGCGTGCGGTGGACGGTCCAGGGACACGGTAGGCGGATAGAGTTGCACGGGATAGGATGATTCTAGCGGGCGACAGAAGAATTACTTGTTGACCATGGCTCGCGTGGCTTGTGAATCAGGATACCTGGGTGACGGAGGACGTGCGTCCGGGGAGGGAGGCAAGTGGAACACAGTTGGAAAGGAGACCAGACGGCAGAGCAATGGGCTCCAGTCGATGGGTGATCAGGCACGTTGGTGCGGGCGGTCCAAGCAGGTTGGCAGTCGGGGCGGCGGCGGATGGCCGAATAGCGCGTGGGCGCACAACAACAGCGGCGTGTTGACGGGAGAGGGGTCTTGCGGGTAGCACGCTCTGTGATTGACGGAGGGTTTCCTGCGGGAGAGCAAAGCGGCGGGCGTGTGGGCTTGAGCATGAATCGGGTATGACAATTTCGGGCAAGGGCAGGGCCGTTGGAAGATTAGAGGGGAAAAGGAGCGGCGTGGCCAGTCGGTAACAATGGAGATGGTGAGGCTGCAAAGGGTAAAGCTGCGACGAGGCCAGAGGATGGCCGTTGCTGAGGGGAGCAGCTGGCGGTCGCGGCGTTGGTGTGCTGGCACGGTCGCAAGCCGGTAGAATTGGTGAGCGGCGGGCAGAGGCGCTGCAGGAGGCGGAGGCGGGAACGGGACAGCACCTCGCAGGGTAAGAGAGCGGTGAATGCTAGCGAGCGTTGGACGGGAGGCAGGCGCGTTATAGCAGAGGGGCGAGGGCCATGGCGACGCGAAGGGTTTTGAGCGGGTGGGCAGCGCGCGGATGGCGATGGAGGCCGGCGCAGGCGCTGCTTGGGGGCGCGAGATTGCGTCGACGGGGGGCTGAAGCTTCGCGACAGGCGAGGTGTTGACCTGGACTGACTACTGGCAGTGTGGCACTACCGCCGGGGAGCCAGGAAGAGCCAGGAGGGCCAGGAGGGCCAGGAAGGAAGGCTCAGTCGGCTGGATCCGCCTGCCTCGAGCCACCAGCACCAGCACCAGCACCAGCACCAGCACCAGCAGCACCAGGCCCAGCACCAGGCCCAGCCCAGCCTAGCGCTATCCCATCCGTAGCGCAGCCCATGCTTCGTGTGTGCAGTGTGCAGTGTGCAGTGTGCAGTGTGCAGCGTGCAGTGCGCAGTGTGCCGCGATGCTTGCACTGCACCACAACCAACCGCCAGCAGCGAGCTCGCAAAATGCGGCCAAACGCACCCCATTGGCCCCCTTTTTGCATTTACGTCCATTGACGCTATTGTTCCGTCGCGCGCCGCTGTGCCCGCCGTTGTGCACCCACGTGACGCTTATGCCGGCCCGTCGCTATATCTATGTCCATTTTCGCTCCCTCGCGCGCTGAGCCCAAGGCTGACCCGTCGTTCGCGGCCATCGGCGTCGCATGCTGCTGCATCCACCATCCGCAATCCACAACTGCATACACCATCGCGACGCGGGCGGCTTCGCACTGCCAGCAACATGACATGGGGGTGCCCAACACGTTTCTGCTGCGCCGGCCGCCGGCCCCTCTGCCCCTCTGCCCCTCTGCCCCTCGCTCCCTCTGCCCCTTTTCCCACGCTCCCATCCTTGTTTTGGCCGTCGTCCCTGAGCGACATGCAGCCTTATTCGCGTGGTGCCTCGGCATCCGCCTGCCATTGGCCCCCCAAGCCCCAAGATTCCGCCTTTGTGCTTCTGCTCTCGAGGCCTCCTCCCGTAGCGCACGCGCCGGGAGCCACGGGAAAGCACACAGGAACTGCCGTCATCTCGCCGACGATCCTCTGGGTGACAATGGCTCAACCTGTTCACGCCATCCATCGTGACCTCGACATTGCCCGCCGTCATCGACGTCCCTGCTACCGACAAAACTCAATCTCTAGCGTGTCCAACAACCCTCTGCAGCATTCACCACTGGATGCCAGCGAGCGACCATGTGTTTCCGATGCCTCCTGCATGCTTGGTGTCCTACCAATGCCGTAGCCCAAAACTTCCACGGCCCTTCTCTCGCCGACTTGGTCTGCCTGTCATCGTGTTTTGATATGCCAGTCTTCTAGAAACCTTCTCCCGTCTGCGCAATCCCCCGTCGTCATCAAATTATATTGCCTACCCACCCTCAAGCTCGGCAGGCCCGCATCAGCTCCAGCAAGATTTCGATATATCCCCCCTACGTGATTGTGCTACTTGGGCATCTCGAGCGCTCCACGTCACCACGGTTTCGCCTGGCAGCACTAGCGTTTGCAGAACGAATCGTCCATTATCGTCACTGCCGTCATCAGCTAGGCATCGTATGTGCAACCTCCGGACCACTCGACTATATTCGAATTCAGGCAGTAGACCCGCCGGTAATGACAAAAGCTGTCGCCCAATCAATTTTGACAAAACGAACAACGTCAAACCAACCGACGTTGCATTCACGCCCTGGACCTGATTGCGCGTGCGCTCGCGCTGCAAGCACGACATGGGCCGCGAACACGGTGTGAATGCTGCAGGCCAGCCTTGTAAACATGCCAGCTCACCCCATGCAGAGTACTCACCCCATGCAGAGTAAACGGCTCCCCTTCCGTCGCTGCTCCGTTCCTGGTTCCGCTCTCCAGCCACCACCAAGACCGTTAGCATACACCACCCATTCACCCTAGCGCGATTCCACTTGTTCCTGCTTCGCCAACACAGCACTACAGTGTGTTCGTGTGCAAATCAAACCTGTTTGGCGCTGCTTCACCAAGTCTACCCCGCTTGTTGGGCCTGTCACCCACCAACATCCTTCCAACCTGTGCCCGGGTCCTCGGCGAGGCAACCTCCTTGGGGCACGAGCATCAAGGGGCCGCGACGGGTGTGCTACGACGACGTGACGACCATGGTGGGCGCATCTCCGAGGTTTCCTCTTCCAGCGGTCAGCACCTGCCCTTCTAGAATAAGCAACAACGGCGACGCACGAAAAGCAATGATAACGTGCCCGACAAACCGACCGTCCACCGTACCTTACTCTCCCACATGAAACCCTCCCACAGTGCCAGACGTGCAGATAACGCCAGCACCGCACCGCTCAAACGTCAGCCACACACGGCAGGAACTTTACCCCAGCACGTCCGCAAAGGACCGTCCCGATCCATCAAGATGCTGTCTCACTAGGGGCGGCTTACGTGGGAAGCGACGCTGCGAATCCCCATCTGACGTGGGCGTGAGACACACCTTCAGGACCTCCCAGCCTCACAAGGCGAGCGAGGAACCTGGTGTATCTGCACGAATGTATTGCTGATGCGTGAGGCTGATTTGATGTCGGAGAACGCAATAATAGCCTCGACTATACACAGTGCGGTGGTACGGTGATGAGGCCGAGGGGAGCCCGGAGTTGCAAACGAGGACCGAATGCGGGTCAGCTTGGTGAATCATACTCGGGTCGATGGGAGCCGTTGGACCACGTGGGTTCCTGTCCTGAGGAAAAGGCCCGTCCGTCCTCGTCTCGCTCCCGCGCGAATCAGTGCGCTGCCGAGTGTCGTGCCTTGGGATCTTTCGCTTGGGATGCGTGGCCATGGCACTCTGTCTGGATGAGCCGACACCATTCGCAGCTCTTCCTACCCAGCATTTGCGCGTGGGAGTAGCGAGGTCGGCTCCGGGCAATTCATTCACCTTTGCAATCCCATACCACCTTTGTGGTCTGTATGTACAACGTTAAGAGCATACGGTCTTTGATATACATGTAGTTGACGCACAAGACGAAGTCTGGTCGAGACGGGGAGAATCCAAACGTTCAGCATAGCATCTTCTCCAAAGCCTCCCCAGTCATATACAGCCGAACACGCCATCATCGCTTCATCACCACGATGCAAAACTCGCACTCTCGCGCATTCATCCTCCACGCTTTCACCCAACCCGACACATAGCACGCCGGGCACCGATCTCCATCGCACTCCCCTCATCTCATCCCCACCAACACCCGATCGCCTCAAGCTACCAAGGGCATCCATCTCGGCGATCCTGTATTTAAATTCCCTCTCCATACATACCCTCATGTCTATTCCACCGTACCCTACCGTACCCGCCTCCACCCACCCACGCAAGACCCACCCACCAACGCAAAGCAGAGCAGAGCAGAGCAAAGCAGAGCAGAGCAAAGCAAAGCAGAGCACACCTTGCGCACGCAAACAACCGTACCCACCCACTAACGCAGCACACGCATAAGGCCCGCGACCATCACGCACGCCATCACTGCACCGCTAGCACGTGTGGCAGAACAGACGTGGCCGCCGGCTGACCGCCTTTTGAAGGAAAAGACACTTGCGAAGCGAGTCGAGGGGCCCAGCCCAGCCCACGCCGAGACGCGACCCCCACCGAACGCCGACGGTCGCAGTTCGCGGGCGTGGAGAAAGAGCGGTGCGGGAAACGGAAAGACCGGTCGAGAGCAGACCACCCGCCCGCCGGGACGAGAAAGATGCGAGTGGAGGTGGGGGCGGTGTGGGCGCGTAAACAAACAAGACAGGATAAGACAAGACGGCTTTCACGGGTGCTGGCATGGAAACGGAACGGGACGGTGACACGCTGGCAAGCGGGCGCCGGAGAGCATCTGGAACATGTGCACAGTGGGTTCGATATTGAAGAGTACATTAACTAAGCTAGTGGGTATATAGGCACTGCGGTCAACGCTGGTGCGGTATTCAAAGACCTGATGTCCGTTAGCGCGAGGTCTGGCAACAGAGTCGAGAAAGACGGATGTTGGGTTGGGTATCAGCTCTCCAAGGTGATTGGTTTGTTTCGTCAACGTTGTACTCGGTAAGAACACAGCGAAATAAGGTTGTTCATCAGGTGAAAGGGGTGCAGGTGGGGGATGAGTGTACGTACCATGTGGGCGGTCCAGCACTCTAACATCACGTGTGGCAAATGGGTATCTGCGCAAGACTGTGGTCAGCTGTGAACTGCAAAGTCGAACGTTCATCCTGGTTGGACAGGGGAAAAGTGTCTCCATCTGAGATCAGCCTGCTTCGAGTTAGTTGACGCCTTCGTTCAGACTCCGGGCTCGACTTACCTCATTAAATCAGATTTTTTAGTAAGATCAATACGGCAGAAACCGCTCACACAGTGTGAATATCGAAGTATCATCATAGAAGAGATGGAGCACCACGCGAAACAAAAAAATTCGGCATACCTGAAGCCGGGGTTAGCTTCATGTCATCGAGGTACGTTGTCCATGTATGTGATATGATGGCGATCAGAAGATGCGCTATCAACAAGCAACCCCACGCCCGAACACCCACAGGTTTGTACGTCCTGTTGTAAACGAGTGCCGGTCGCGGAGCGCAATCTGTCCGCCCGTTGCATCGGAGATGTTTCATCAGGAGAGCGAGGGTGTTTGAAGCGGAAGAGGGTATTGTACCTATGCGACGCGTCGTTAGCAATGGTCTAAGAAGCGTGCGCGACAAAGTTCGAAATGGTAAGAGCACAATCAGACAAGGCTGAAACTTAAGTTTGACAGAATCGACATCGTATATTCAGGTCGAGGAATGCCTTTCCGGTGTCACAGTATCATCACTGTGCTGTGGGAGGTGTGGAAGAGATGGAGTAGCCATACCTTTTATGAGAATGAACAAATCCCAGCTTGCGCGTGCAGAGCGATGTTTGTGAACCTGTTCGGCGCGTTAGCAGTGTCTCTCAACAAAATATAGTGACAATGCGGTCGAGCGATGTGCATCATTGTAATTCTAGAGTATGTAGTCCATCACGGAGCTATAGGAGTTGGATTGTTATGAAGTGTAATCTTCTGCTGCGGGACCGACGGAATGAGAACAACTTACTGCGCGCTATGTCTACGCAACCAGAGCTGGTCAGTAGCTAAGCAATCGTACAAAGATCAAAAGAGCGCGAGTGCGCGCGTCGGCTGCTCTGTGAGGGCGCCTGTGAGGTGTGAAAAGCAGAAGTTCGTTCGCGAAGTTTTTAGAGTAAGAGCGGGGCGGAGCCACTATGCGCCGAGACTAATTATGTAAGCGAGCCACAGGTGTCGTCACAAGCCATCTTCCAAACATCAGGCGTCGACACGACGGGAATCTGTCCTTGAAATGTGAGAGGTTGGGAGTAGGCGCATTTCTCCTGGGTACAGCCAACGAGATAAGCGATCCTCGAACCAACGACCACATGTGAGTTGTCTTTTCGACCTACTACGGTAAGCAAGATAGGTATCAACCTACTCCCCGGATTCGCTCAATCGCATTTATCAAAATTCCAGGCTGTGGCCACCACAGATGGCTGTCTGTCTCTCGATTGCAACTCCCTGTCTCTTCCGCTAACGCTGCTCCGAAGAATGGCTGCTCACAGAAGAACTCGCGGTACCATATTGCGCAAAGGACGGTTGTTCATGAATGTCTGTGAGCACAACGTAGGTACATATATGGGAATGAACTTAAGTCGTGGTCGTTACGTGATGAAACATGGAGCATGAAGTTTACGTTGTTGCTGGGAACTATCGATCTATTGACTCGTGAATCGCGCAGATCTGTTTAACATGCATTCCCTTACTGGCCACTACCGCGACAGTAAGTTCAACGATGTATACGCATGCTTCGGTATGCTTGCCTCCGCCAAAAATTATAATTAAACTTGATATGAGGCCGTAAACTCGCCCGTTTACTAAATTCAGTCCCTTTGCGTCACTCAACCCCAGCCCGTGCTCATTGATGAAGTAATTTATGTTCGTTTGTAACGTCCATTAGATGTTGAACAATGTAGTGGATGATGGTGGCTGCTGGCCGTACGCTACCATCGGCTGCGAGATTAGGGTTACATCAATTCTCGGTACGATCTAGGTTTGCTTTTACGAAGAGCACGTCGTTGGGGGCCACGCTACTGTGTCTGGCAGGAGCAGGCTCGGCTCGAATACGAGCTTGATTTGTCGTATGATTTGCGGTTCTGCTGTTCCCTGCTTTTATGAGAGTAAAGTCCGACATTTCTCGATTCTTGGGTACCTACACATTCTGTCAGGCGCTACTTTCTTTCACGCCCTCTCCTACCTCTTACGAAAGCTCGGCGGCAACATCATCTCAAAATGACCTCCGGAATCCGTAAGCCACTGCTTCTCTTGGTTCTCGCGCACTTGGCGCTTGCATCTGGACAGATTAAGCTATTCATTAATCAGCTTCCTGAATATTCGTCACTGGCTGACTGCGCTGAGTCCCATGTATCGACAATCGTACGGAATATGGAGGATGGATGCGGCGATGGTTCCAAGACAACTTCATACAATTGTTTCTGCCACACCTCGTCCTCATACTTCAGCAGTCTCATCGGCTCGAAGGTGAAAAAAGCTTGCGCGACCGACAAGCCGGACGTCCAGAGAACTTCTGCGGTGGAACTGTTCGACGGTTATTGTCACCTCGGTGACTCACTTACCTCTGGTTAGCCTGACCTTTATACCTTACAATGTGCCGAGTATTGACTGGCCTGGATCAGTGACATCT
This sequence comes from Karstenula rhodostoma CBS 690.94, assembly GCA_010093485.1. NCBI lineage: Eukaryota > Fungi > Ascomycota > Dothideomycetes > Pleosporales > Didymosphaeriaceae > Karstenula > Karstenula rhodostoma. The sequence goes on along the minus strand of MU001496.1, from coordinate 1,231,956 downwards.
TCCACGTCGTCTTCAGCATTACCCATACCGTCAACAGTATCGACTACTTCGTTAGTGAAATCGAGCTCGATGACAGAACCAAACAGCATTTCTGCCTCCCCAGGATACATTCCACATATAACAAGTGCCTCAGCGTCGCCAACGCCTTCGTCATCAACGACGCAGCCCGCAAAAGACACGCCAGCTCCGAAGAAGACCAACACCGCGGCTATTGCCGCAGGAGTCACTGTACCGATCATACTCATCGCAGTAGCCATCGTGGCGTTTTTTGTCTATCGGAGGAGAAAGCAGCAATTACCCAAAGGTCCTGCGGCCACCGACTACGATAACAAAAAAGGGATCCACGGGTTGACATTCGAGGCGCCGGGAGCCCACTCAACGCATTTGGGATACACTGGGTCGTCCAAGGTGTACGAACTGAAGCAAGATACAGTTCCTCCACAACCTGTTGAGATCGGTGGTAGTATGGCTATACACGAGATGCGTTAGTTTGCGAACGGATCAGCATCCAGCTACTCATGGTCGCATGTGCATGTGTGTTATAATCAGGAAGCTGAGCAGTATCGTGGGGGTCTACTTTTAACTGATTTCTACGGTGGAACTCAGATGTCTGGGTGCTGGAGAATAATGAACAATCTAAAACCTTTCGCAAGCCGGCCGCATGTCTAACTAGTAGTCAGTAATGGTATTTGTGGCGTCTGGCGACTTACCGAGCTCGTGCGTCCAAAGACAAGGCTTCTGGTTGTGTAGCCACAAGTACGTCTCGCCAACCGCATCTGCGCTCATTTTTCTGCCTCTCTCCTGATCTTCTCCGTCCGCATCCGCGATACTGCCATTGGCAATAGTGTGCACCACATGAACCCCCTTCTCGCTCATCTCGCGCGCAAGTGTTTGCGCCAACTGGCGTACGGACGCGCGACCAGCTCCATACGCGGCAAATTGCGCGCTGCAGCGAAGCGCGCCGAGCGTGCCCGTAAAGATGAGTGTCTGTGAGTATGGTCAACTGAGTTCTGTCTATGTATGGAGCAGATTCTTACGCCTTTCTTTTCGCCGCCCTCTGCCAGTCCCTTCTCGCCGTGATCCGCGAAGAAACGCTTCAACGACTCCTGTGCGAACGTAAAGGCGCCACCGACATATGTATTCAGCGAGTCTTCGAAGTCTTCACGTGTTTCTTCCAAGAACGGCTTCTTTGAAGAATGCTTGATGCTGTAGATTGCCACCTTCAGTTTGAGATCCTTGAAGCTTTGGTGCTTCCGGATATCTTTGAAAGCGTTTTCAAGTGATGGTTTTGACGTATCGGTAGCAAAGGTCTCCAGAACAGCATCGGGGCTTCCCTTGCGCACCGTGCTGACGACCTCATTAAGGGATTCTGGGCGGCGTGCAAGAAGAGCGACAGCTAGATTCCCATGAGACGCGTGGGAGAGAATACGAGCAATTCCAGTTCCCTAGATACCAAGTCAGCCACGTAAAACCGATTTCATGCATGGCTCACCGTATTCGGGCCTGCGCCAATCAGAATTGCGAGACCTGATGGAGGCATTTCGTTTATTTGCGGCCGTTCACGATGTACTTGCCACTGTTCTTGGTTGGGAGTATCGGATTTGTGTTGATTGTACGATATGTTTAGGTTGTTGCTGTGGAGCTTTCGATTACAACATAGTGGAGCCATTGTATCATCACTAGAGATTTACCCTGTGAGCTGTGTGCGGGGTTGATTCCGCGGACCCTGACTGTGTCAACATGCAACTTGAGATCTCTACATATGGCGTAATCAAGAGCACAATATCATCCAACACCACAACATCATCCAGAGAACATCGTGAACAGATGTAGTGAATCTTCATGAGTATATCGCCCCCACTGTAGCGGGTTTAAGCGCAAAGTGCAGGGAACGTTCCTCGAACGCGAGTACGAGGATTATTCCATAATCTCCACGAACGAGGGCTAAAACCAATGTTACAATACAGGGTGAAGCAAAGTGGCATTTGTCGCAGATGTCATATCGGCCCGACATGCATGGCGACACTGCACGCCAGGTCCGATGAGAGCCAAACCCATCGGAGCCTCGAGCTGAGCTTTCCGATGGTTCAACTCAGGGAAGTCGGTTGCCCGGGAAGAGCTATGCGAATAGATCACCTGGACAACACAGATCGCTAGACACGCGCATACACCCCTGGTGCGAGCGGATCGATCGAGACATCGTGGAATGTGGCGATTTGTAGGAGGCCAGAGGACCCGCGCATGTTCCTGAAGGACTCGCATTCGAATAAACATGCATGGGTAGGGCAACAGGGCAAAACACTTGCATATATTCCTGCAGGAAACCGCCGTCATATGTGCCAAGGTTTAATTTTAACCTGCAGTAGCAAGTACAGTCGCAAAGGATTCCGAAAACCGATGTGGTTGCAACTGTCTAAGGCATTGCCTAGTGGCAGACGAGCCATTCTGGGGTCGGGGCCAGAGGCCACCCGTATGTAGCAGCGGTTTTGTTAGTGTACCGTACCGACGGCGTATCTTGGTGGTCAAATGGCATATATGAACGTTTGGGCACATGAGCGATGAGGCGGAGGACAACTCATGCGCACCAACCAGTTCCGAGTGCGGACTTTGCACCTGCAGATTCACATGCATAGGCGCTCGGCGTTTGAAGAATCGATCGATCAGACGGGCATTCTGCGATGACACAAGAGTGGGTAGGTATTTGCTCGTGCTGTGTGGCGTACAAAGTGATTTAGAGGTACGACATGGCGTGTGTGTAAAGATCGGCGAGCAGCCGCCCCCGCCGTTTGATCGAGAGCGAAACAACAGCCGGTCCGTGCCCTTGTTCAGACGACGTTCACACCCGACCCCTCCTTTCACCGCGCGCCCACGGTTCTTACATTAGAACGGCATCTTTCGCGACATCATGCACTGTACCTCTCCTTTTATAGTACCGCAATGAGGCTGTCTGGGTGACTGGGGTGCGCGCTAATTATAGCATAGTGTCGAGAGGCCGCACGTAAACTGATAAGAGGAGGGGGAAAAGGCATATGCCACGCTATCGACTTCTTCCCCAGAGGTCGTTAATCGTAGTGACGTGGCATGTACGAGCAGTAACTCACGACGGCCTTGGTCTTCTCTCCGAGGCATCAATCTGGTTGCCTAGCATCCCATACTGGATCCAGTGTACAGCTGCAGTCGTGTAATTCCTTGGCTGAATGCATGTCGCGTATGGTGCCATGATACAGGGCGACAGTACTGGCCAGACCAAAACCTCCTCCAGACACGGGTCGACCCAGACGTTCCCCGGTCAGTCTGGCATGCATTGAGTGGACCACGGTCCTTCAGGCAAATGCCCAACGTCTCCGAAACCTGTAGTTTCCAGGAATTCACCGGTGAAGGCTCATTGGCTAGATACGGGTTTGGTCTTACGTTATGCTACACGCAGCCGGTCATCGGGCAGCCACGAAAGGCCGTTGCCGACGTAGGCACAAGCCAACACAGGCCAAACCGCTCGAATCTGCCTTGGGAAAGCCTTGCCAGAGACGATTGGTGTCATTTGGGGGCTGAGCAATCTTGAACGAAGCCTAACACAACGGCTCCGCCTACTTCAAGACATGTATAAGTGAACATGCCGCCAGCACACTTTGAATTGGTTCTGCGCGAAATCGAAAACCTAATGGTCCCGAAGCACTCCCGTCCGCCGCCGTAACTTTACGTCCAGTGATCGTCGAAAAACCGGTCAAGAGATACTCAAGGTGTTCCTCCAACCAATTGGCTTTGTCAGCGACTCGTGATTCCACTCCACCTGTCGTTGCCGACGGCGTCAAGCGAAGATACCGGTGCAGCCTCATTCTTTCCTCCGACTTCGCTTAGGCTTCGGTGTGTCCAATCTGGATACCTGCAAAGCTCTCGAGCTTCGAGTCCTCGGCCCTGCATCGATGTCGTACCACTCAATGTCACACTCGTTTGAGCGTATGTCTGCAGTGCCCCTGGCTGAACATGTGATTGCATGTTGCTCCATGCGGGCAATCGAAAGTTTGCGGAAAGAAAAAGCAAAGTACCGCCGCGTATTCACAGCCTGTCGCCGCGGGCGCCCCAGTTCTAGCATTGCATATTTGGAACTCTACGAATAGGTCCGAAAACTCGATGCGGATCGATTCGTTCCAGCAGGGGTATCAACCGAAAGGACTTCAACGTACGGTTGTCTACTGTCAGAGGACGTCGATGCCAGTGAGACCACGCTCCCCTGCTTCCACGTTCTCGGCGGCCCATCCTGCTCTGCGCATCGGACAGGGCTACCACTCCGATCACGTATCCAGTCAATGGTCCCGAGCGAACTACATCCGGTAAACAACAACATACTGCGGTGTGACTGAGTCCTTGCCTTCTTCAAGGCGACTTGTGGCGTTGCTCTTTCCATCGCACACCAATCTGCCGGCCGCGTGTCGTTCGTGGGCGATGCTGTCGCCGGGAGGAATACCATCTAATGGGCGACGTACGGTTACGTGTCACTCACAGGTACGGACCATAGTCCTGCTGCATGAAAAGGTTTCCAGTGGGAATGAGGGCACGGCAAACCCCGCGATGTCATTTTTAACTTTCCGTGGGTAGCGGGCGTGATAAATCCTGCTTGTCCGCTCTGTTTGTGCTCAGAAAAGCCGGACTAGACATCCTAACATTGGCAAGATGCGCTTCTCAATCCACTGGTCTTGCGAGTGAGTTGCAGTTCGTACTGACCTTCATGCTCGTTACGGATAAAACCACTCATTGACTGCGCGTAGACTCAGCTTTTCTAGTCACAGGAGTTCCGACAGCATTGTTCAGCCAATTTCCCGTTCGTCATCATTGACTGCCAAGGAAATTGGCCCTCCGCTTCTGGACTCGCCGACACACGACTTCGCTTCACCGTTAGCAGAGCATTGCCGGCATTCTGACTTAAATCCAAGACAGAGCTGTTCATCTTCACGTTCTCGAATGCGAAGTATTCGCAAGTCTTTTCGAAAAATGATGCCTCGTTTCTCACGGGATCGCTTGCCTAAATACTCAGCATTTGAGTCTGACATCACTGCACGAGCATATGCAGCAGAGGACTACTTATCCACTGGCCCAGCTGAATTGCCAGGAGGACGGGAACCTTGCGAGTTACCCGCACATCCCGATACAGGTCCTTATCAACAGACGCACCGACATGAAGACACCGAATGTGTTGCAACGCCGGTAGATACCAGGGCTTGGCAGAAGCATCATCACCCCGATTGTGCTTGTACCAGCCCTACAAATGTCGCTCCTGTATTGAACACCCCTCAAACATCTTCAAGCGCTCAGACATCAGTTAATACTGCCGTGGACATGGCGCGAGCATCACCTTTGCGCGTGAGCGCTCACTATATTTCTCCAAGCAACGACCACGGCCAGAAGTACCGGGCAGGAGGTGTAGCAGGGACCGCATTGCTGAGCCCTCCACCGACTATCAGTCCTCCCTCCTTTCCAACATCTCCTTCGACATACATCTCGCCCACTGGTTCGACCATCTCTGATACCAGAAATCTCCAAGCTGCAAGACATGCTACTGCAAAAGGTTTCATGCAATACGAATTCGGATTTTCCAACAACCGCTACGATGTGTATACTCATGGCCAACATGCTAGCGCTCCTATCTTATCTCCCGTGCCACCCATCGCTCGCCATGATGACAACCTCGTGCTTGCCGACCATCTGTCTCATGCTCCGCTCGCTACGACAGCCTTTTGCTCACATTTCTGTCCTTGCCATTTCCCGCAAGCTTCCGATAACTTGCCCCGTGTCTTGAATTCACAACAAGACTCGCCAGCTTCTCACGAGTTACAACACAGACACACTGGCCCTTCCAATGACTTGTCCCGGTTTGTTCAAAGAAGACTTTTTGCTTCGGAACAGTACATTAACGATCTTTCATCATTTAATCCATTCGGATATCACTACGATGCGCCTAATCTGCAACAAACACCATATAGCTCTTCCTTCGACCTCGACGAGGTCTTGCCAGCTTATGAAGAGAGCCATGACGGACCAATGCACCTGGGAGATCAGATGGCTCGGGAGGTTCAGGAAGCCCCGCGGCATCTCTGTCGACAAAGAAAGGTCAAACGAACTGCAACCACGTCCGATCGAAATCTTCGTCCGCTCGCCTGTCCCCGCTGTGGCGAACAGTTCAACGGGAAGTATCAGAGAGCCAACCTCAATCGCCACGTCAACTCTTTCCATGTAGCTGTGAACCTTGCGATAGCAAACGACGACGATGGCAAAACCTGTCGGGACTGTCTCCACCGGTTCAGACGGACAGATGCACGGAGGAAACATGAGTGGGAGCAGCACAGAATTGAGGCTAGCCGACCTACCAAACGGCACATTGTGAAACGCGGTGGGGAAAGGAGGATATACATGCCGTCTATGCCAGACGAACGCGAGGACAGTTGGTGACGGACATGGTCTTAGTCGCGGGCGATATTGTCGTTGTTACTGTACCTAGGTTTTCGAGCTCCTGAGAAGTGTACCTCAGGCAGAGGTAACTTGAGCTGGCGCAGACTATACCTCATGTCAAAATTAATCTACGGTCCTCCTCACAATGCGAATATTTAACTTTCTACTTCTGTCGATACCTCAGCGGTTTGCAGCGTGCGACAGGGGAGCAGTGCGGAATGCAGTTACGAGAATCCCTGTTCCATCAGATTCACTCAAGTTTTAGTCACTCTCACCTGAGAATAGAAGCTACAATAAACAGCGAACCAAACTTCGACTGAATCGGTCTTTGCTTAGTATCGTTCAACTCGAGGTCGACAAGGTTGATGCTCTGTTTCGAGAATCCATCTGCATAAGATCGGATCGACGGTCGTCGCTCAGGATGCAGGGGTTTCCACCAGGACGGTAGGCGTATCCGCATATAGAATTTTAAGATCGACTATAGGGTATCGCTATACGCACGGAGAGCTATTACTGGCATCTTCGCCAAGGCGAGGCTGCTGTCAGTCACGTGCCTCAGCTGGACGGATCCACGGATCAGCCTGATCTGCTGATCTCACAATCATACACACCAGTGATTGATGACAGAACATAGGATGACTCGAGGAGGCGCCATAATGGGAAGTCGAGATGTTGACAATCACACGTGCTGGATCCGACAAGTCTCAAAGACGTATACATAACGAGGGGAAGCCACTGACCTTGAAAATTGCGGCTCGATTAAACCACGGATTCGCAATGTGACGAGCGGAACGTTGGCGCATGCTGTGCATGGATTTCAATATATGGAGGACGAAGGATTGACGTTGGTCCACGTCCGCCTTCCGGTGAAGCTCTGCATGTACGCAGGGAACTATCGTGGAGCGGGAGCTCCGGATGAACTACCTGAGCAAGCTGTGGCACCTCCGCCTGACTTGAACTGCATACAAGGCCTGCAAAATTTGATTCGTTCACACTCGCACCCTCTCATTCAATACGCACACGTGAATGTGTTCGGAGCCGTCTATTGAGGTTGCTGGGCAAAGATATCGCGTCTTGCCAATTCTGGGCGTTTCACATTTGGGCATGCATGGCCTCTAGCGCCTCTCGTTTGGTTTGCCCCCATAATGTTCCGAAGGGCAAAAAGGCAACTGTATCCCGCATATAAGGCGCTGCCTTCTTCAGTAGAGCGATGTGGATGCTGTTATTGGAGTAGATGGATGGTCCGGGAGTTGAAACGCAGTGCGGTTAGCGATGCGGACACTGCCGCATGATGGCCTCGAGACTACGTCAACGATCATGTTCGGTTCCTCCGGACTCGGCTCCGACGTTTTTCGGTCTACCCTGGGGTATCACGAGTCCCGAGGATGCCACCCTTGCAGGATTCGTTATTGCGGCAGAAGTGCTGAACCTGTTTAATGTGTATTTGTATGGTCTGAGTGTTTGAGCTGTTAGGTTGGGGGATATCTTTTTGAATTTTTTTTTTACTCTTTATAATAACTCTATCTTTTTATCCTTACTACTCTCCAGATAATATGAGTATATCGAAAGTCGGCTGCGTGCGTCATGCCCAGGAAAGGCCACACGTGACGCGGGACCCAAGTGGGTGCCGCGGCTCGCTTGTCTCCGTGTACAACCGTCCACCTAACCACGCTTGCAACTCGACACCACTTGGTCAACCCCTTGCCAATTCTCGCGGAAGTCGCGGATACGTTCCAGTTTCTTGCACGTAGACACATCAGTACTTGAACTATGCCCAGGTGACGGACGCTTTCTGGGCTGCGGGAGGACGGCGGACTAGGGCGTGCTTGCATTCATTGTACCCGGAAGGAATTGAAGGACTCCTGGGCCAAGGGTTTGGTGACCAAATATAACGATGATGATGCGGGCAATCTATTGTCGAACTTTCTTGCTGACTCGGAAACAGATAATGGAGTTAGAACACAGGTCTGGCCTGCGCCCCGCCCCCTTTTACATACTTTTCGTTATGCGGGATCTTTGAAACCAGTCTCATGAATTAGAGACGACACAATTATCACACTGGCATAGCCCTGAGACTACCGCTCCGTCGGACCACAACCAGACGCTGTCTCCTTCTTTCCACCGGTTACTCGCAGTATCTGCTACCGTGTGTGTAGCTAATTATACTATATCTTTGAGGCTATGTCTTATGCAGTATCGTTGCGACATCTTGTCTCTAGGCGATTCGTCATGTTGCAGGAGACATGCGGCTCAACACAAGCTTCGGTCACCGTACCGAAACCACTCATCCAACTTACACGTAGGCAGCATCAAAGGCTGAGTGATTATTGATGATTATGTTGGGGCCTAAACTGGATATCGTTACATTTGGCCCCAATTGCCGATCTAGGTATTTCAGCAGATGTTAGTATAAGGAACTAGCATACCGCAACGACTGTTGAGTCTGGAAGGCTTTTGTCTCTAAATGTGCAGGAGCTTTTGTCTTTGTTCTCCCATTACCTCAAGTGCATCCTCAACCCAAAACTTATCTACAGTCCTGTCGTTTTGTGTTGGACCTCTGGTGAAGTTACACTACGAAACGAGATGAAGGCATATCAATCCTGAATCGTGTAACAGATGCATTCTTCCGAAAAGCAGCTTCGAAATTCGTTCATGGAGCAAGAATTGACGAGTTCCAGAAATTCCAGAAATCTTCAAGTCCATTTGAATTCGTAGGGCTTTCGTACCACATAGGCTTAGAGCAATGGAGTCAGAATTACCACAACCTAAATCCTCATTGTTTGCTAGCCCGCCCGGAACACATAAGAAGACAGTTCCGATACGTTCGCTCTACGTGGAGTGTTGCGGGGGAAAATATTGGAAAAACCCTCTAAAGCGGACGCGTACTTTTGCATTGGCATTGGAGGACCGCTACCATCAAAAGAAATGCCGGCCATGAAACCGGTGAGAACATCTGCATGTTCCGGGATTTCGTGGTACATCGACAATCTTGCCAGTCTGCGAGCAGACTCCGGCTCTTTCCAGCACTGGTCATATGCTACGCGCGAGAGCCTTGAGCTTTGCTGTCGACGCACAACCGTCAAGTCCTCCAGCTGCATATTTGGTCCACCAACACGATTAGATTGCGTCCTACATTGGGTATGGCGCAAATTTGTGGATTCGTGGGTGCATCTACTATCGGGGCACATGCAGTGGCAGCTTGCTTCTGCCACCACCAAATGCATGTGGTCCTCCGTCCACTCCACAGCAACTCCAAACCGGTGAACCGGCCGTCCCTCGAGGCATACAGATGCGGAATTGTACGAGTCGCCGGGCAAGCAATATGCGATCGCCACCCCCGCCAATCGAGACCCAACATACGTGCAACGTGACAGCTGAGCGAAGGACGACAATCCACCGGCGCAGTCCCTCACCTTCTTTCTTTCAGGAACAGACTGAGGAACTGTTGTGGCTTTCTTCTTGGCTTCTTTGATTGCTCAAACGGCGACGTCAGGACCATCGGCGGGCGTTCGGGCGGACGTTCAGGAGGACACTTGGGTGGACAACGGACCAGTTGCTAGTGGCCAGCGCTCTCCTACAGCTTGACATCAGAACTCATAAGGGTCCTCCGGGTCTCGACGTCTCATCTGAAAACCAGCACAACCCGCCTCGGATTCTACAAAATGCGATTCATTTTCGAGTTCGCTGGCTTGGATATACAGTCTGTCCACCAATTATTCAAACCAACTGGTGGTTCCATTGCTGATCTTGAATAGAATCACAAGCTCTGGCCGCAACAAGAAAGGCAGAGCACTTTGGTCCGGCGTGGGAGAGCAAACCGTGACCGTTACCACCCCGAGCTCCCCCGGGGGTTCGCTGAGGATCCAATACGTGGACAATCGCAGTCCAACTCCGTTAGATACACCATATACGCCCCCAAAGTCCCCAGCAAAGCACAACAGGTGGCGACGAGCGGGAGAGACGCTCAGCAAGGTCTTCAAACGGCCTTCTTCAGCTATCGAACTACCGGGGTCGGCACCCACCTGTATCAGCGAGCTCGCTCAAAACCAACAGTACTCGTTCCCAGATAATAATTATCCCTACGGCAGCAAGAAGCTTCAGGAGCTGTCGTCTCAAAGCTCTGTAAGTACCCAATGCGCTTGAGATAGTATCCAGACAATGTTGCCTCAAGACATGCCTTCATAATTGTAAAGAGTCTACAAGCTGGATATAGCCAAATGTTTGTTACATTGTTCATGCTAACGTTGTTCTTCAATCAGTTCAACCGTTTTGAACTCGAGGAAAGCCCAACCGAGGGAAACATTTATCGATGCAATACCCCCTCTCCCACAACCATCCAGCGGAGAAGCGTAGGCGCGGGGAAAGAAACATGTTTTACACGGCCTCCCCTACCGAAGTTGGATACACAGCCGCGACCGATCAACAGTTCGTCGATCCGACTACATGGTGGCAACCTGCCAGCACGCCAGAACATCCCAATGCCGTATTCACAGGCACTGTAATCCCACAGTACATTCCAATCACCAAACCCCCCAATGATCTAGCGTTCGGTCATGTCAAATACTCAGCATCTGTTCCATTGGATACGAGAAGCTTCAATCGTAGGCATACCGTCCACGTACCCCAGATCATTGAACGTAGCTATGGCCCCCAATACGACATTGATCTTGCCGCAAGCTTCCCTACTTATATGCTGGCCGACCAATCCTACCCCTCAAATTTCGAGTCCGGCCTCATGTCACCACCATCGACAACGCCAAGCTCACGTCCGTCCATCGCATCATTGAACTCATATAGCCCGACAGCCCCAAACATATGCATCAACCAGAACAATTACAACACACAGGGCTTCCCAATGTCCACTTCAGAATTCCCGGCAGGCAAATACCCGTATAGCCCAGCAATCTCGGATATATCTCCTACCCAAAGTCAGCTCACCCAGCCACCCCAAATCCACCAGCTCGAGGGGCCTTACGACCCCGAATCTGAACGGATCGACAAGCCTTTGGCTGAGACCACCTTTTGTTACGCCGAAGGTTGCGACTCCAAGTTCACGGGCGAATACCAAAAGGGGAATCTGAAACGCCACCTCAAATCCAACCACCCAGAGCTCTTAGTGAAAAATGGCGAGAGTCCAGGCGACCCCGAGAAACTGAGGTGCAGTTGCTGTCCGCAGTTGTTCAAGAGATCGGATGCGAGGAAGAAACACGAGTATCGCACGCACAAAGTTGGTCCCGAGCCCCTAAGGAAGCCTCGGTATGCACCGTTGTGACTGTCTCCTGTGGTTGTTGTTTTGGCTGGAGGGGTTGAGCTGCCTCTGGACTTTCTTATCGCTTGTGCGTGGGTCTCTTTCCCGTGCGCTTCTTTTTCGTTTCTCCGTGATTCTTTTGTTCCTTGTCTCCTAGGTTCGGAACGGGAGAAAGCTTCACTGCGAAGCTCTAATACAGTGGGCGACGCAAGTTCCCGGATATTCTTACCAGCAAAACCCTGCTGGCCTTGAATATTCCTCCTTCTGCCCCCACTATCTATCATGTACGCATGCGACCTTGGTCCGTGCATTTTTTGTGTTTCCCTGATGTCTGTTCTTCCATGTTCCCTTGGCTCGGAGCTTAGGAAGGAACGAGCCCCATTATCGGCGGCCATGTAATTATTGACGCTTGTCTACACACTCCGTGTATGACTGCATCGTCTCGTAACGATAACGATAATTTCAATCTCGAACAATTTGCATTTGATCATCCTCTCAAGCGCCCACGCAGTCCCCACCATGTCAAGCAAATAAGTCAGAAAAATGAAGGCTATCACCGACAGTTCCATAAGGGATTCAAAGACCATTGAGTCTGTGTTCTTATCTATCTCGGCAGCGAATCGTAAACTGCCATAAAACAGTTCCACGCAATGTCATGTTTAATGGCCATCGTCAGCATAAATTTGACATGAAGTGCGCATAAGCACTGCCTGTCCCGAGTCACATCCTATGAGAGAACAAAGTGCATGAGCGGTTGCATAACCGGCCTGTACCCATGCATGTGCGTCTGCGACAGCGCTGCACACTGTGTGGAAGCCTTACCGGTCGGGGGGCTGCGGTGGGGCATCTGCCTTGTGGTTCGCACGCCAACTCCTGGGATGTCGCCTTGGTATCGGACATAGGAAACTGATTCCGGTAAAGTGGGTAGAGGGAAATCGGGTGAGATAGGTTCGTCTACGAAGCTGTTTGCCGCGCGCGCCGCCGTCGTTGACATGAGTTCCTTCTTTTTGAACGAGGGTGGACTTGGCTTGCGTCGGGAACGCAGTTGAAGGTAAGTGCTATGAGATGCGACGCAACATGCCTTAAAATGGAACTTACGGCCGCATAGTGTACGAAAAAGAGCAGGCAGAGCATCACTATCGCGACAGAGGCGCCGAAGACCTCGCCGTAACACCTCGCTTGTCACCTCCGGTCTGTTGTGATAGGATGAAAGCCACTGTTAATGTCACGAACCCGTGCATAGCGATAGGTCATGCATTCTGAAGATAACTGGCTTTCTTGCACAGTAAGATCTAACGAGCCAACGCCGAAACACCAGACCTCCGCTTCCCAGTGAGAGTAGCGCGAAGCGGTGCTATGCGCCGCATGCTCGCAAAGACATGAGTGGATACCACGCATTGAGCATGGCTAACATATACGTGGGTATGCCACCGCACCTCCATCTCCACCTGCGCTCGGTGCAGCATCACAAGCTTTATCAGCATTGTGTGGCCCTGCTCCGGTCTGTCACTCCTCCTGGCGGGGGGTTGAGGTGTCCTGTGGGTAAGCGTATGAGGTTCAAGAGGCCTCGTAGCCTCCTTCGGCCGCCATGCGCTCCTCCTCCTTCTTCACACGCGCGGCTTCCGTCTCTCGTCGTAGTGCTTCGAGATTCCATGTGCCGTCGTCTTCTTCATCAGAATCGTCTTCATCGCCGCTGTGTTGCCAGTCGCCCTTCTCGAACATGGCCCTACCCGTGGCTTCCCTCATCTTCTTGGCCTGCTCCTCTGCAGCCTTCTTGTCCATGCGCTCCTTCTTCCACTTGGCAAAGGTTTCCTCTGTGACGGGTGTGAGCGTTCCTGAGAGCTTGTGGCGCTCCGATTCCAAGAAGTCTTCGAGCGTAAGTGTAGCCAAGGGCGAGTTCTCCATGAGAGCTTTCTCAGCAGCACGCTGTTCTTTGGTCTTGAGCACGAAACTAGGAATGTTAGCAGGTGGGCGTCTGTTTCATTTGAAGGAGACACATACCCAGGTGGCAGCGAGTGCTTGTACATGCACTTGTCGCCTCCGTTCGGACATACCCAAAACCATCCATACTTTTGGTTTTCCACAGCATCAATGAAGTACTTGCACACCTTGTCCGTCGTTGTCTTTGGATTTCCATGTTTGCTCATCACAACGTTTCGCAGCTTCTCCTCGTCCCAGTCGTCCATCTTGTCTTTCTCCTTCTCTTCCTTTTCGATTTCTCTGTTGTCCGTGTAGAGACTCCTCTTCTCGGTCTTCCGCTCCACAGCCGGGTCGTGCGAGAACTTGCATTTGCGGCCCTTGTCGCAGTGCCCTTTTTTGAAGAATTGGCAAAGTATGGTCTTGGGGTCGACACCGAAGGGAACCTTCTGCACCTGGACGGGCTTGAAGAGATCGGCGACTTCCTTCTTGGAATCTTCGATGGCCTTCTTTTCCTTCTCGCGCTGTAGCTTTTCGGCTTCCTTCTTCTTCTCGGCGGGGGATTTTGCGCCCGCGGCGGCCTGCTGAAGGTATTTGATCTGTTTCTGTGCCGCTCCACCCTTCTTATTTTTCATGCCAAACGACTAGTAGTGATTAGTATGCAAATGCTACAGCAGTGCAGCGAAGCGAACGTACCTTGTCGACGGCCACCTTGGCCGCCTTCGGTTGGTCCTTGCCCTTTGGCGGCATGTTGAAAAGCCGTTTCTGCGCTGACAAAAATTCCGGGGGTACAAAGAGTACGCGTGGACGTGTAGAGACAGTGGGTGAAGTTGGTGGTGGTTGCCTGTTGGCGATTTGTCTTGGATATGTCGAGGCTGCGCAAAGTGAGAATGACGCCGGCGGTTTTGGTGGGGAGCGGGAGTGAGTGGCGGCGGAAGGCACGGGCCAAGAACGGCGCCAAGATGTCATCGCGGAAGCTCAAGGTGTCTTTATCAGCTTCACAAAGTGCAGATCCACGCCCGTCTCTTCTCCAATTGAGTCGTTCGATTGACGCGATACTCACTGCCGAGTGTAAGTTACATTGTGTGCGGACAGCTCCCCTCACTAACCCACCAGAACAGCCCATCACAGAACACATACATCTTCACGTTACGAACGCGCGGCCAAGATGATCACCGACAACCAACTCTACACGCTTGCCGTCTTCCTCGGAAGCGCGTCCATGCTCCTGATTGTTCTCTACCACTTCCTCGAGGTCAATTCGGAAGACCATGTTCCGGAAGAGAAGCCCAGGGCTGCTGTGGGCAAGGTGAAGGCATGATGGAACAGATCCACGGCGCGTTATACCACACGAGAGCAGCGGCACATCCCTGTATGACTCGGTGAGATGGGCGAAAATAGCGACAACAGGGAGGTCAGCCACACGTACAGGCACATCACATGGTTCATGGGCGGCACAAGAGCTAGTGCTCGTGGAGTTTGGAGTTGAGATCACAGAAGCTGTAGCATGCTTCCAATTGATTCGTCACTTATTAAAAAATTAGTTTTGCAAACTGTCGCCCCTCCAGGACGTTAGGCGCAAGTTGTCTTTGACAATGCGCATGCAAAACGCTCGGAAGGAGCTATGCTGGAAGTAAAGCGGACTGGACCATAGTAGCCTCGTTGCCCGTCTTTTTACTGCCTCATGAAGATTGGTATCATTCGCTCTGTATATCATCTTCTGCATCAACGAGCTCCTCTTCAACGTCGTCGTTTTCGACGAAGCCTTTGCGGCGTTTCTCGTTAACAAGTGTCGCACCTCCGCGATCCATTCCTGGTCCCCCGATGCGTTTCTTTTGCGCAACTAACCGCTTTTGTACAGCTGTAGCCTCCTGCTGTACATCGTGTTTGGGTGGGCGTCCGCGACCACGGGGCGCTAAAGGGTCTGGAGCACCGCTTCGATCAGGAGTATTGACGTGACTATTTTCGAGATATTCTGGGCGAGGGGTGAGCTTCGGGGTTACACGACGTCCATGAGCATCACTAAGATATGCTTCGGAATCAGTCGCATCTATTCAGTCTGTTAACATCAGTATGTGCGCATGGAGAAGGATGGTTGTGCAAACCTGAAACCCCGCTTGCCGGTCCATCACCCAGCTCCCAGGATAGCGGACTGAAGTGCAGCTGCTCCAAGTGCTGCATCCAGTTGGCAATTGTCGTGAACGACTTGGGCTTGTGCTGCTCGATACGTATTCCAGTCATGGCATCCTGGTTCGTCACTTCTGTTGCGCAGTCCGCCCAGTGACACTCGATGAAGCCGCTGCTATTGATAGAGCGCCGATGCACTTTGGAGACGTGCTTCTTCAGTGTATCAAGGTTGTGTAACTCCGCTTTGCAGCCTTGCCACTTGCACTTGAATGACTGGTATCGATTGGTTTTGTTTGCGACGCTGGGCGAGCGGGAGTCGATCATAATTGGTTTGTTTCCGTTGTCTCTCGCAGTCGGGTTACGCAGTGCGCTCGGCTCTGCAGGCTTGAACTGAAGCTGGCGAGACCCGGTATGTCCGTTTGCGCTAGTTTGGGCTTGCGCTTGCCCAGAGCCATGTATGTTCTTGCGCCAGCCAACCGGGCGACCTCTCTTCTTCGGTATCGGATTGCCGTTGGCGTCGTACTGTGTCGCGGATCGGAACGCGGAGTAGCTGACTCCAGCTGAGCCCTCGCGCGGCGCGCTTGCACTCATCGTCTTCGGGGCCGGGCGCGCCGGAGTTGAAGGTTGTGTCGTTTGGTCAGGGCCGAAGGAGTTTCGCGGCGGACGACCCAGGCGTCGCTTCTGTTTGAATGGGTTGATCGCTTCAGCGAGCGGGGGCGCTTGGACCTTCTGGTGGCTTGTACTCTCACTTGACTGCAGGGACAGCACTCGCCGTTTGTCCTCTCCCTCCTCGTCCGAGTCATCCTCATCGTCGGCATCTTCGGCGAAACCTTGAGTACGGTCTCCAAAATAACCTCGCGGTGGTTTTCCTGGGTCGATGAGGTCCCACCGTACCGTACTCAAATCCGCGTCTTGCTGTACTTGGGGCAATGTAGTTCTTAATGCCTCCAAATGCTGGTTCAACTGCCGCTGTTCTGGGTGTCTACCACACGCCAACAAGACATCCCGCGCAATGGTCTTGATGTTGTAGGTGTTGCGACGCAAGGCCTTCCTGCGATCGAGCGACTCCACGATATCAACGTGCCGTAAATCACGAGCGTGCGGCGCCGGAGGAACGGGCTGGTGGGTGGCAGGTTGCGGACTGGCATGAGCTGAAACTGGAAAATGAGAACCTTCGTCAAAGTCCATATAGTCTGGAGGACTGTGGTCAGAAGGATCCAATGACGACATTGACGCAACGTGCATTCTCTTGGGAAGGGGTTCGATTTCATCCTCATCCGCCTGCGTCAAATCGATAAGGTCGCTAAAATCCCGCTTTCTTGCGGCTTCCTCCTTGTTGGCAAGTCGTTTCAACTCTGGTTTTATGGGCACCATCTCTGCGACAGGAGCAGACATAGGAACCGCAGGCGTACGTGAGTCTGGGTAAGCCGGGTATGTAGGAGATGGTGCAGCAGAAGGATAATTCGCGATTGGGGTTGCGGGCGTTCCGATATCTCGTTTCATAATAGCTGGAGGCGCGACCGGCGCATTGGTGGGAACTGCCCCATTGTTGGGCATGTGTACAGTTTTGGCTCGCGACGAGGAGTTTACGTCCGGTACAGCAGTGAGTAGGTTCTTCGCAAACGCGGCTCGGTCCAGTTTAATGCCCATGTTTTCCAAATGCTCGCAAATTTCAATATAGGATGGGTTCCCGTCAAGCATGCCGAGGATCTGGTCAGGGTATATGGGCATTTGCGGATTCTGGCCATTCAAGTAAGTAGCTGCCGCGGATGCCAGAGCCGTCTTCTTCTCTGGTGGCCAGATGGTGTGGCCGCCAGCCCGTGTGGATGCAATCGCAGCGGGAACAGCTGGTCTAACTGCGTGTGGAGTTGCAATGGGAGTTGCTGGCTTCACAATCGCCGCTGCGGATGATTCTCTCGCGGCAGAAACTTTATTCCTTTGATTGGCCGCTTGGGGAGCACTTGCATGAGCTGGCTGAGCTACAGGCGTTGCTTGTGGTGCCGGTCTCGCGGGTGCAGTTGGCGACTTTGGTGCTTTTGCACGCCTCTCCTCTTCCCAGATGCGCGCAAGCATAGCAGGATCTTTTGAGTTGAACTCCCTCATCTTGGCCATCAAAGCCCGAATTTCGGATTCCATACCTGCACTCATGGGACCATCCTCTGCACCGCCAGCAGAAGTGCCAGAGCTGGCCTCAACGGGTACTGGTTGTTGGGACTTGCGGTTCTTTTGCTTCGACTTGCTCTGCTTTGCCTGTCGTGATCTCTCCTCCTCCTCCACCTCCTCCTCCTCCTGCTGCTGCTTCCGCTGTTCTTCCTGTTTCTTCTCCTCTTCTTTGCGCGCCTCTTCAGCTATACGCTCTTCCTCTGCGCGTGCGGCAACTTCTATAGCTTTTTGTGCACGAAGTGCTTCTTGTTTCCTCTGGTATTCCGGCCATGGGTCGTACACAGCCATCGGATCCACCGTAATCGCGCCTTGATTGTAAGACTGCGCAGCGTTATTCGCGGGTGTCTGGACAGTTGGCGTTGGCGCTTGAGTGTCACTATAGCTGTAGGAAGAGGCTGCTGCTGTGCCGCTGCGCGTGGCGTCGAGGGTGGGTAGCTGCCGATTGCTGTGATCATTGTACTGTGACTGTGAAGCTGCAGACATTGCTGCGCTCTTCGCTGAGGTCGCGGGAGGTCGCGCCGGGGACGCAGAGCGTGGCTGGTGATTGAACGAAGTTGACGTCCGCTGGGAAGGATATCCGGCGGCTATTGCTGGCGAAGGAAGTCCTCTAGAAGTGGCGTTCACACTACGAGGTCGCGATTGCGATTGTCCATAAGTAGAAGATGTGGCATGAGTCTTGGGAGGTTGGTGTGAGTGTCCTTGAGGGGTGTTGCTCGAGTAACGGTGAGTGGGAGCGTTTGCAGCGGTGAATGCGGCCTGGTTCGTTGGCGTCGCGTTGCTTGGCGTATAAGCCGTGTTGCTCATATTGCGCAGAACCTCTGCAGCTCGACTTGTTGTTTCCCGATTGCCACCATAGCTGCTGCCGCCCCAGTTGTTGTCTTGAGCCCCGCCGTATGCACTGCCTTGATTGTTGTACGATTGCGCTTGGTATGACATATAGTCTGATGCCTGCGAGGTGGCAGGTGTCGACTGGTACTGACGCGATGATTGAGGGACGTTGTTGGTGGCCGGCGCGGTTTGATATCCAGAGTATTGCTGCGCAGAACTCTGCTGGTACGGGTAGCTGTAGGGATTGTAATCGTTGGATGCCATGGCTGCAAGACCTACAGAGCCTCAGCCCCGCCCGATACCTCTTCCCGATGTCTGATTGAGCGCATCAAGATGGTGGGTAGTGGCTAAACGCCGGATTAGATAAATGGAGCCGTTCAAGGGAGGGTATCGGTGCACACGGGCCGCTAGTGTCGAGCTTCAAGATGGGCGACAACCGAAAGCGAAAGTCGCGAACCAAGTCCAAAGGGTGTGCGCGTGTGATCGTAGAGCTGGTTGGCAAGTTCGTGTTTCGCCTAAGGAAGTCGCGACCGACTGCGCCAAGCTGAGCTAAGCGACTAGCGCGCCTTCTGTAAGCGAAATCACACACTTTGAAATCGTGCTCGCAAGCCAAACAACACCACTGTCGACTAACCACCAGCACAATGACCAAGGTTCAAGCAAACGTCGCGAGCTCGCGCCGCAAGTCGCGGAAGGCGCACTTCAGCGCTCCCAGCAGCGTCCGCCGCATCATCATGTCGGTTCGTGGGCCCCGAGGCAGAAATTCAGTGTCAGGACGATGTATTGACGTTGACAGGCGCCGCTCAGCAAGGAGCTCCGCGAGAAGCACAACGTGAAGAGGTAAATTCTCTCCCCTTAATTGACAGATGCATGGCTAATTTTCAACAGCATCCCGGTCCGAAAAGACGTATGCATCCTCGACTCGCGCGTAGCCCCCGAACGTTTACTGAACAGCGGCAGGACGAGATCATGATCGTGCGCGGAACCAACAAGGGTCGTGAGGGCAAGATCACCTCCGTCTACCGTCTCAAATACGCCCTTCACATCAACGGTGGTACGTACACCTTGGTCGGCGCCCGTTTCGTCAACCAACGCTCACAACTACACAGTCGTCCGCGAGAAGAGCAACGGCCAGTCTGTCCCAATCCCCATTGCCGCCTCCAAGGTTGTCATTACAAAGCTCAAGCTTGACAAGGTATGGACATGACATGCATATTGCAATGTCGCGAACTAACGCAGGGCAGGACCGCGAGAACATCCTGGAGAGGATAAGCCAGGGCCGCGAGGCTCAGAAGAAGAAGTCGGAGGCCTAGACGGTGGCGTGGTTTTCTCTGGTTCACGACAATTTCATGGCTGGAATGCCCGGGGCATAGGCGCGGGCTGTAGCCCTTTACATCGAGCGGACGGAATGCATAACAAGTCTACACCACTTTCGATATGCCACAATGCATGGAAAAATTAGGGGCGTTATATCAGTTCAGCTCGGGCTATGGACACGCCTACGATGGCATGTAACAACGACATAGGTTACGATCATAAGCGATACCACCTTGACTGCACCGTGCATTCCCCTTCGTTGCCCATCAATCCTCGCCGATCGCGAGACCTCCCCAAACGCTAGGATATCTACTTGCCAACCTTTCTCGATGGTTGAATCAAGTTATACGACTAGCGGAGAATGATTACACATGGCTTCACAAAAGCTATGCTCGCCTGCAGACCGCTCCTGAGTTGACAATGAAGGTCGCGGTTTGATGGTGAGAGACATATCGTTGTCACGCCTGTATTATTCATCAGCGCGTACAATGATGGCCAAGATGGGTGCACAGATTTCATGCTCACATTTGGTCAGGAACATTCGGCGCAGTCAACCAACCAAGACGACATCGAATTGGAATCATTCTGCCCAACGGGATGCACAAGTGATCGCTTCTCATTCACTGTGATCCATTGGAACCGCCACGTATTCGCAGAGTAGTGGGTGGAAGCCTAGGAAGGCTCGGTCTTGTTTTTATTCGGATAGGCTCCAGCTGACGGCAGGATTTCGCCTCGGAACATGTAGACCGTGAATATACAATTTCATCCCACTTGCCAATGTACTCTTTGTTCAGATGACCATGTAGACAAATATCACATCGCCCACAAATTGCTTTCCCTAGATTCGTCCAATGCTGTATACATGTGGTGCCGGATCCCTAGATTTGAGAGCGACCCAGCCCCAACAATGATCATACAACTTGGTGTGTACGTCTCCATTTGGAACAATTCGCTAATCCTATACCAACAGTAGCGTCGGGCCATGGCAATTTTCCGGTCCTCTCCGCTTACTGTTCTGATACGGCAACCCGAAGTATACATGTTTGTTCGGCACCAGCTCGGCGATGTTATCGTCTAGCACCGCTGAAAGGCGGCACTATCCGCTGCGTTTGTATATAAAGTCTCCCAATGCTCGTTGGAAATGGCGTTCCCATATGCCCCACTTTCCCGCCTTTCTCCCTCACTACTGCTTCGGCAAAATCATACCTGCTTCAACCACTTTTGCAACCCAACCAAACAACACTGAAGATGACTGCCGTTCAAGACTTCTTTACAGTCTGCTTGTCGCTGCTGTTTCCCTGGCAGTTCTTGGGTATTGCTATATCGTACCTTCCTGGGGCCATCAAGCACTTGGTGCAGACGGAGCCACTCCAAAACATATCCTTTTCTCGCATTCGAGATGCCTGGTTCAATGCGTTTTGGGCTCGGGCTGGTGCGAACATTCGAGTTGGGAACGGGCCGCGCATTACAGCGCTTCTGGAAGGTCGCGTGAGCCAGGGTCGGGTGGTCGATAAGCCTGTGGTGCCCCCCGTCAGTGGCGTCATCCTGGATATCGGGCCCGGGCCCGGCTTCTGGGTTGACCTCTACGCCAAAAGCAACACGGGCGATTTGAAAGTGTATGGGGTCGAGCCGAATACGACGGCACATGCAGGCCTGCAAATGAGAGCCCACCAAGCGGGCCTCGACGGCGTTTACAACATCATCCCAACTGGAATACAGGACATTTCGAAAGTCGAAGTGACAGAAATTGATGGCAGCACCAGCAAGATCGAAAAGGGAAGCGTTGATTGCATCGTCACTCTGCTCTGCCTGTGCGGCATTCCTGAGCCCGAGGAAAATATCGCCGAACTTTACCAATACCTGAAAAAGGGCGGCAGGTGGTACATCTTCGAGCATGTGAAGACTAATAAGAACTACTTTATGCGTTTCTATCAAGGTGGGTGGCATTGGATTCTTGTCGCAGGTTCCCAGCTTACGTATCGGTTAGCGTTCGTCAATCTGTTTTGGCCGCACATCATAGGGGGTTGCGAGTTGTGCAGAGGTAAGCTAGTCTAGATCGTCTTCCGCTGCGCGCTTTGCTGAGACATCTACTAATCGCCTGCGCGTATTCAGATACAAAAAATAGCCTTTTGCAGGCGGGGCCCTGGGAGAGACTTGACCTGGTGCAGCCTCCCGAAGAGACCTGGTACGCGACGGTCCCTCATGTTTTCGGAACTCTTACCAAGTGAACCAATTCTACGCTGCTTGTCACGGGAGGGGAACGATGCGTTTTTAGTCCATGTTTTGCGAGAGGATCTTGGAGTCTGATGGTGAGGTTGTAGCTGTGGTTGTGGTTGACCAGTGAGGTTGAGGCTCACTAGTGCTTGTTCGCTTAACAATCGTGACGTTGCTCGGTCTCCGACCAGCTCCGTTCTTCGCAATGCGTCTTCAGCATTGCACAACGGCTGATGACTTACTAAACATCTACGAATATCTAATCAAAGCCGGCCATAAAGGTGTGACCTATATCTTCTGCCTCGCTCAAATTGTTGTCTTTCCATCTTCCACCCACTACATTGTCCACTTTGCCTCGATTCACACATCAGCCAATCATGTCTTCGAAGTTGATCGCCATCGTCGCGGGTGTCGGTGCTGGTACCGGTGCCGCTGTCGCGCGCAAGTTCGCATCGACATACCCAGTCGTACTGCTGGCGAGGAATCCTGACAACTTCAAGAGTCTTGCTGAGGAGATCAACTCAAGTGGAGGCAAGGCTATCGGTATCAGCACAGATGTCTCAGACTCGAAGAGTGTCCAGAATGCCGTTGATGCCATCAAAAAAGAATTTGGATCTGATGTAGCAGCTGCAGTGCGTCACACGAGAGCCTTTATTACGAATAGCAACTGAACTTTAGGACAGGCAGCTATATTCAATGCCAGTGGAGGCTTCGTGCGAAAGCCGTTCCTCGAGCTGCCAGAAGACGGCTTCACTCAGTCGCTTATTGTCAGTGCGAAGGGCGGCTTTCTTTTCTCACAAGCAACTCTCCCCCTCCTCCTCGAAGGTGTAAAGCAAAAGTCGCAACACCCGCCATCACTCATTTTCACTGGCGCGACCGCTTCTGTCAAAAGTAGCGCACAAATGTCGTCCTTCTCGACTGGCAAATGGGCGCTCCGGGCGCTATCCCAGAGTTTGGCAAAAGAGTTTGGACCGCAAGGTGTGCACGTTAGCCACGCCATTATTGACGGTGTTATCGACATCCCTCGAACGAAGGAGTGGTTGAAGGAAGCAGGCCCAGAGGCCAAGTTGAGCGCAGACGGGGTGCGTACCACTTTACTAGAATTTCTAGTCAAGCTAACAGCATACACAGATTGCCAACGACTACTGGTATCTTCACACGCAACCGAGGACCAACTTCACGTGGGAGCTTGACCTGAGGCCTGCTGTCGAGAAGTGGTGAGGTGCTCGCTGCTACTTAAAGCAGTTACTAAGGATCCGAGGGATAATCAACCCCAAACCCTCGCGCCTAGAGCCAGTGGTCCTCGTTTATAGCTATATGCTTCTGTATCTGCTTGTTTTCATGTGCTGGTTTAGGCAACGTTCGTGGAAATCTGTAATTTGACGAGGTTTTGTTGTTGAGTGGTGGTCTCCACACCGTCCACTAGTGCCTCGGATGGAACCATAGTTCTAGGTTTTAAACGACAGTCTATTCCAGATTCTTGAAAGTTCACGCTGCTTCCATGTGTGCACTCCGATCGATCCTCTCCTGCATTCTTCACTACTCTCGGGTATTGGTTCGCCATAATCTCCCTTGCATGCCGTACACCGTAGCCGCGCGTGTCAGATTCTGGAACATTGATATAGCTTTACTCCCGCGGCTCAAATTCCAACCATCCTCAACGCTGCACAACAATGTATCTCCTACTCTTCGTTTGCTTCTTGTCCTGCGCGACTGCCTCGCCAGCGAAGCGTTCGCGAGATTTCCCCAAAATCAATGGCGCATCAAACACTGGCCACTTGCCCCGACAAGCCCCCGATTCAGACCCAAGCATGAAGCCAGGTTACACTCTGAATCCTGAGTGGTCACCTGATTCTAAGAATCACGTTCCCGTTTCGCTCGACCCAATATCACCGTTTAATGACAACGGCCGATCGCAAATGGTCGACAACTTCGTACCAGCACTTTGGATAATGAACTGCCCCGCGCTAGCACTCAACTGCAACCGCTGTCCGCGCGACCTACGCTGCTATTCAACACTCCATACTACGGTGACCCCTCTACCGGTTGTCCAGCGAACACCGCAACCTGCAGTTGTGGGTGGACACAACGTAATAGCCGGTCAACACGACTCTGACATCCCCACTGTTGCAGGGCCAGAATCGCTGAACATCTTTGTCAACCTGGACGTGCTCTGCGAAACATCTTGCGACACCCTCTTTTGCGGCAAGGCGAGGAAGGGACGTGGGTGCGAAGGGCTGCAGAGCTTGAAGCTAGGTTCTGCGGATGACACGGTGTCGGGTAGGTATACTGCGCAGGAAGATTATGCGACGGTGACTCCGTCGTTTCGAAGCCTTGCTGTCGAAACGCCCATCTCGACGTTTCAAAACCGAATCAGAACCTCAACATCGACAGTGCTGGGTCAAAGTGTGTCAACGGCAAGAGGTGTACCCGTAAGGAGCCATGTGTCCCAAGCGAGCCTTGCACCTCCTCACATTCCGACAAGAAGCGCCGCACATCACGATCTCTCGCTGCCAATGGCACCTGGTGGTATGGGAGCGATACAGAAACCAGGAGTACCGCCGGCCAGGTGAAAAGCTAATGCGGACTATGTTGCTGGAGTTGCAGATGTTGAGAGCTTTGGAGACAATCTATCATGTCCGGATGTACGTGTAGAGCTTCCTCTGGCGTTATCTCCAGGCGCAGAGAAAAAGAACGGTTGAGATATGTCAGGATGGGCACATCTGGTTTGCGTTCAATGTTTCCTGTTTCATTTAGCAAAGTTATGTAGTTCACCACGCGACGTTCTTCTGTTGTAGCAAAACATGAACTGATTCCTTGCGCTATTCACTCTGTTAGATTACTCTAGCTAGCTATGAAGTTTCTCTTATAAACACTTGAGCTTGTTAGTTCGGCTCTTCGTCACGAAGCCCAAGCGTAAGTGACGAGTTAGTGCTTGGCCTCGCAATACACTGCGTGAGGCAGGAGGTGCATGAAGTCTCTAAAGTTTTATATTACAGATTGGTCAGGTAGCTCTGGGTTTCCCTCATAAGTTTTTATCGTACGATTCTGCTCCACACCAAGATTGTGACGCGATTCATATTCATCTCTGCTTCATTGACTTACCCGCCCTCATAGTCACTATATGCAATATAAGCTTCAAAGGGGTAATTCATTACGTATATACTCAGAGCCAATTATTACTGAATATTTGTTTATCGATGCGAGGACCAGCCAAGTAAGGGTTGAGCAGGAGAGAAGATTTCACCATGTGCATGGCGTCAATACGGCATAGGCAACGGGCTCGAATGCATACATAACATGGTCGATTTTTATGTATATTAAGGGTATCATTGGCCGGGCAAGGAAAAAGCAACCTGCATTACTTACGACCTCACTAACCCTGAGCCAGTCCATCCAGGAATCTAGCGTTGACAAAGGCCTCGCTCATGTAGAACTGCGTCATTGCCACCCATTCATCCACCCACTCCTTCTTCAACCACTCCCGTTCTTCATTCCAGATCTTTTCATGCACCACTTTGACTTTTCCTTCGTCCTCGTCATTCGGAAACGCGGCATTCCACTGCCTCTCCAATTGTTGAGCGGGAAATGCGCCGTTGATATCGAATTGCCAGTTCAAGAAAGCCTGCTCAACCAGCTTAACATCGTACTTGTCAAACTTGAGATAGTTCTGCAGAAAGCGCTGATGCATGCGTGTTGAGGGGGAGAAAACAAGGGCTCCTCCGTTGATGTTTTTGGCGATTGGGTTGAAAGGATCTTGAGGGATGCCTGCGAAGACGTAAGGCTCGCAAGTGGATGTACCGTCGAGCAGATAGTCTTCGGGAGCAAGCTTCGCTTCGATACAGTTCTGTTCGGTGGCGGTTTCGAATATGGCATCAATGTTCGTAACCGGGAATGCATCTGCGTCCAGGGAAAATATCCGCGAGAATTCCGTCTCTTTCCACATGTTGAGTTTGGCGAATAGGTTCTTCCAGCGGCTTTGGATGCCCTCGACTTGAGGGTCCCATTCGAGCATTTCGAGCTCTCGAACGACGGCACCGGCTCCCGCGAGAAGCTCCCGCTGTTCCGGTGTAACGTAGTTTGCGACGTAGACAACGAAGGCGTACTTTTCACTTCGAGATTTGGGAGACCAGAGAAGGCGATAGATCAACGAGTGAATGGCCATATAGTACGGATCTTTTATCGAGGGATTGTTGGTTGCCATGAATGTGGCATACACGTTGGTCTTGGGTCCGGTAGGATCGTAGTTGTGTGGTCTGTTGTTGCTGAATTTTCTCAAGGCGTCCACAGGTAGATCTAGCTCTAGGTCTTTCTGGAAGCCGAACTCAGCTTGGAAGCCTACTTGCACAGGCTCGGTTGGTGGAGGTAGCTGTGAACTATCCGGTAATGCTAGGTCGGGCTCATGGTTTACATGAATGTTCAACAGGTCTTTGTTCGCTTCCTGCGGTGTTGCTTCATTCGGGAGTGATTCTGGTGGATGTGGCCCTAAATCCGATGACGCTTTCACGGCTTCAGAGTCATTCGATTCCGCTGGCCTTTCCTGCGCCTTACTGTTTCCGAACCCATCTTGATCCCACTCTGTAAAAGGTTTGCCAAAAGAGTAGTTGTCTGATATGGCTGCTTGATTCAGTGTGATCAAATAGATGACTGTTATGAGGATGAGTGTCGCTGTCGCGACACTGCGCCAGCGTCGCATAGTTGTGAAGATGCTGGACGGTCTCGCTGCTAAACAAGGAGCTTGAACCCCAAGGCTGGGGCCTTTCCTATCTCGTCCAGGTCACTTTCCGAGCGACAGATAAGATGGCCTCAATAAGCCGGAAGGGATCAGTGACTGGCCACCGCTATTACGACATCTGATGAGATGCACTGTGATGAAAATGGTTGAGCATACAAGGGTCGAGTTGAGCGTCATGAGTTGGCATGCGAGACAAGGATCCTGGGAGATGCCGCGGTATCGCAGTTGGTGCACAGTACATGCTTCAGATCTGCACGATTCTCAGATGCCCGATGAGCATGCCGCACTTCGGGAAGTCAGTACTCTGCCACCATTCACATCGATGCGGATCGGCGGCGTAGCGCAGGGGCCCGGGAACTTACCCCGCTAACGGGTCGCCTTCTGGGGTATGTATGGGGATTTAGCGCCGGACGCAGCACCGTTTATGGATAGCCAATAATTCTCATCCTGGTTGGGAGCAAGGATTCAGCTGTTTTTGAGGCTGGAAGATTGCGGCGTCCAGCTCAGATTCTAGTCCGAGGTACATGTGAAATAACGGCACACGACACACGACACACGAGCACACTCGTACAATCTCTCCCCTCGGAATCCTAGCGCGAGGTCTTTGTAGGCGTAATCTCCCAGATCTGCAAGATCCAGCTTGCATAGTGCATAGACAAAGACGTATCTGCTGACCCTACAATCCTCCCGTCTGAGCCCCACACCAGGCCTCCGAGCCAGGGAGGTTACTGTGCGTATGCACAGAAAATAGCGATATCGGGGGAACATGGGTTTGGCAGTTCGAACTGATTCCATTTTTCTAAACTATTCACGTCGCTGATATTAAGCTACAAACTTTGGTGACAAGGGCGAGGCCAGTGACTTGTTGTAGAGCCAATTGGCGAATTTAACGCTCGGTTCGTCAAACAATTTGGTCACCACTTCTGCTGCCCACAGTGTAATCGGAAAGATAATCAACTGTGCTGCCCAGAAAGCCAATTCGACTCCCATTGGCCCACTCGTCGAAATGGGGAATTTGTTCATCCAGTCTGGAATGCGGAGCTCGTGATCATCTCTCGTGAGGCCGACCGCAGCGTAGATACGGTCAGCTATGAAGAATATAACCGGGCCGTGTACGAGGTACAGCGCGAAAGAAACACGGCCAAGGTATTGGCAAAAGCGGGTTTCGAAGAACTGCTTCAGCCAAGGCAACCGTGGGACTGATGCGACCGTGAATAAAGCCGCCCAAAAAAGGTAGAACCATTTCCCGTCGAAGACAGCTTGAGGCTTGAGATGTGACAACCACTTCCAACCTGGCGAGTTCTTCAACCTGCCTGTAAAGTCATCCCCATCGCAAGATGGCACGCCTCCAAGATACATCGCAGTGATGAAGAGGTGGAAGAATATCAATTCCTTGAAGTCCTCAAGCTTGGAGAAAATGCGCGGCAGTTTGTCGTTGACCGCGAGCAGCTCCAGGTCGCACAACATCATTCCAGCCATGAACAGGGCGCCGTACCATCCATCCACGATGTACAGGAAATAGAAGATGAGTCCTGCCTCAAGCCATAGTCGCGCGTTCCTGGTACACTTGGAAAGGGCCAAGAGGGCGGTATAGACAACGATTGATCCTTTGAACTCGATGGGGATCGACCATGAGTGAGGGTGGTATAGTAGAGGAAATTCATACATGTTGCCAGTCAGGAATACAAAGCTGTAGTTCTTGAAGGTTGTGTAGTAGTTCCAGAGGTCCTCACGGAAGGTTTCTTTCTTTTCACCGTATGCGGGGTGAATCCCGGGGTAGTGTCGCAATACCATGCACAACAGACTGACCGCGATAACCGGAATGTAGAGTCGAATCCAGCGCCGAAAGAGTGCTGAGCCGACACTGTCCGTTACGTTTTGATGTTGGCCCTTGTGGATCAAACTGAGTGATTTTACGGAAAGCACGTATCCCGAGATAACGAAGAAGATGGAGACCGCAAAGTGGCCGCCCGAGAAAAAGTGTCGAACAAAAGGCAAAGCAGCGAAATAATGTCTGCCTTCATAGCCGAATGCGTTTTCGTAGATGAGATTTCCTTTTGAGTCGTGAGCCCAAAGCTGGTTGTGATGGATGTAGACGAGTAAAGCTGCAAAGCCTCGAAGGCCATCAAGCCATGCTGTCGGCCGCAATCGTTTTTTTGGACTGCCAGGACGCATAGCGAAGAACTGAGGTCGAACAACGTCGAGACTCCATCTTCCTGGTCGTACGGATTTCCAAGTCGCAGAATGGGAACTGACTTCCTGCATTCGTTCCTGGTCTAGGAAGCCTTCGTACTTCGCCGGCATTGTGTATGGGCTTCGTTGAGGTGACCGAGACTTTGCAGTGATGGTGTGAGATACCACGATGTGAAGAGAACACTATGACTTTCACTGCGGGGACCTGCGAAGGAATTGGCCATCCCCCCAAAAGCCTCCACAATTCAATGCACGGTTTTGCCTGCGTGCCAGAAGCATGGACTTCATACTGACCAGGCCTAATACCGGGACGTTGAAGGCCGAATGATGATGATTGGTTAAGCCATGGGCTGATTTACTGCAGATGCGGGGATAAAGTTTGCTGGGGTCAGGATCGGCGAGCAATTTGCTCGGACCTTCACATGCAGGGCACGGACGCATAGTTCCTCCAAGCATGTGAGTGGATCATCAGGCCAGGTCCTGGCAGCATCACGTTGTCGCGTTCCGAAAACGTTTTGGTGGCGTCTGCAACTGCGGAGTCGTCTACCTGTGTAAGCTTTAGCTTGGCTGGGACACTATCCCAACTCAGCGTATTGTGCCGGTGAGGCCTGCGAGCCGGTAGTATGGGCATGCAGTGTTCAATGTTTTCCCCTGTCGGACGAGATATTGACCTGCCTTTCACGTACGTACCGAGTGTCTATCGCTCCTTCGAGGTCCTTTCAGTTAACGTCATGCCGCCTCCTGGCCGAGGCTCTTCGTTACTGGCTGCGTATCGCGCAGGGTAAGGATTAGGGAAACGAAACCTCGAGTAGCAAGGAGCTGCTTGATGAGTCCTCCATAGCTCCCTGAGCGTCAAAGCTGGCAAAAAGGCGCGCAGCTGCAACCTCCAATTGAGACCAGCATGCAAACGCGGTCCTTCAGACCTCCACCGCTGAAGCTCCATCTTGACACGAAGATGCCTGTCCACTCGCCGATTGCTTCACACTTCAGAAGCAGACTGACCACTCAAGTCCGAAGAGTGCTGCCTGCATACCTTGCTCTTCTATTCATCATCCTCCTCTTCGCCAATACACATTTCTTCACCGCTCCCATCCGAGCGGCACACAAGTACAGGAGGGAGCTTAAGTACCAGCAGCCCCTGCAAGCATCGACGACCACCATCCCGAAGAAGATCTGGCAGACCTGGAAACAAGGACCGCTCACCTTCGAACAGCGAGATTCGGATACAGCGAAGACATGGCCGGCAAAGAACCCGAACTATCGATATGAGGTTCTGACAGATGACAATGCTCTCGAATACGTCGAAGAGCACTATGGCGTCCATGGCTTCAACCGACCAGACATCGTCGATCTCTACCGAGCGCTCAATATTACGATCATACGAGCGGACCTTTTGCGTTATTTGATCATGTATGCCGAGGGCGGAGTGTACGCAGATATCGATGTGGAATGCTTGCGGCCAGTCCACCGTTTTATTCCCGAGCGCTACGCCGAGCTCGAGGTCGACATGATCATTGGAGTGGAGATTGATGAGCCTGCCTTTGCAGGCCATCCCGTTCTAGGTTCCAAGTGCAAATCGTTCTGCCAATGGACGTTTGCGGCTAAGCCTCGACTTCCTGTCATGATGAGGCTGATCGAGAACATCCAAGAATGGGTTCACAATCTGTCCAAGACGAAAGGAGTGCCCGTCGGACAGCTTGAGCTCGACTTCAACGAGGTAATCAGCGGAACAGGCCCATCGGCTTTCACAGATGCAGTCCTTGCCCAGATGACTGCGATGAACGGGGGCAAAGAAGTGACTTGGGATCCTTTCCATAACCTGGCGGAGTCAAGGCTCGTCCATGGTATACTGGTCCTGAACGTGGAAGCCTTCGCTGCAGGCCAGGGCCATTCCGACTCAGGGAATCACGATTCCAGGGGGGCGCTGGTCAAACACCACTATCATGCGTCGGGCTGGCCATCGCTCCACCCGCGTCGCAACCATCCCATGTACGGTGAGGTAGAGAAATGCAATTGGAAGGTAGAGTGCATTGCCGAATGGGTAAGTGTAATCGACAAGATGCTCTTTCCGAGCGACGTGCTAATTGTCCTCACAGGATAAGAATGTAGCGGACTGGGACAAACTTCCCAAAGAAGAGCAAGACAAACTTCTTGCAAGCAAGCCGCCACAAAAGTGATCTGACTCACGGTCATCTAGGAATCGAATAAGGACTTTTGGGAACACGTCTCTTCCGAATAGACAAGCGGTGATCCGACGCATCCAGGGCGTGCCTCGGACGTTGCAGCATCGAATCGTTCAATCGAAATGGACTGAGGAATTGTTGAGTTGGTTGCAGTTTGGTGGCCTAGAATCGATGCTTCGTTACGCGAGGCATGGAGCAGGCGCTGCCAGTTCAGCGCGCGTAACCTGGAGTTCAGGCGTCCAAAGGAGGTATGATGCATCTCAATACCCACACACAGGCTTAATGTAGATAAATCATTGTCGCGATGACGACTTCGAGCTATCAAGCGTGTGTTTTGCCCCACTTTAACTTATGTAAGCGAAATATCTGCGTTGATTGGCTCGTCCCTGGGGCCTGCTGCCTTCTGAACCGCTCATAAGATTCCCTCTTATCAGCATCTCGCACAGACAGCCGTGAGACGTGGGATTGTCCTGTTTCGTGTTGTTGTCTTTGATATCGACCTCTTGACGCCCAGCCCATTGCCAATTCTTCGCCCCAGCAGTGAACTCAGCGTCGCGTTATCACATCTCAATAGACGCTACCTAGCCCAAATATCTACAACACTCTGTGCACGGCTAGTGAAATCAATAGCAAGTCCACGTAGATCGGTGAAATGTGGGGGCACGATTCGAGACCGCAGGTATCAGGCAACAACCGCGGCTGTGCCGCCAAGACCCGTATGGTGATGGGACGTACCATTAGGCAGATATCTCTGTTTGGGGCCGACCCAAAGGAAGGTGCGATCTGATAGGCGGCTGCCTGGATTTTGTGCAACAATATGCCATCCGACTGGACGGTAGCTAAATGATTGGGTTTAAGGCGCATCTATTCCGTTCCAGTGACTGTAGACGTCTATAAATCATTGAGATAGCCGGCTCTATAGCATCTAGTCTGCGCTGTTCACATGAACAACAAACAGACAACTCGAAAGGCACTCGACCCAACGCACCGGCTTCTATTGCATACTAGCCACGACAAAGTCGCTAACTAAAGCGACCCTCCCTCGTTACAATGACGAAAGTCGCAGAGGAATTGCCAGTCGGATCGATCCGCGCCGTAAAAAACCTTTACAACCACTCCACATCTCGCTCTCGAAACTCAGCCAAATGGTCGGAAATCAAGGACCCTATCCTCGAGGAGCGCCGAATTAAGGAGCTCGGGCAGTCTCACTTCATTGTTCGACGCTACTCGAAGCAGAAGACCGATGATGATGACTACACGTGGACAATCTCTTCGATCGAGATCAAGAGCCCCACGCTGCAATCTTTCCTTGACAAGATCTTCCATGACTATCCGAACCCGTATGCGGACGACAGTCCATATACCTTCTTCCCGCCTTACAATCCTCTGCTTCATCGGTGGGAGGCCATTCAGGATGCCATCAAAGGGGAAGGAAACAAAGATCTCCGCGAAGAGCTACACATGTTTGATAAGGAGATTGAACCGCTCCTTACCAACCACATCTCCTCGCTCGCAGAAGTGAAGCGCACCTCGCTTCTGACCTTTAATCAGCTCTGGCTCGTGCTTGCCCCAGGGGAGTTTGCAGTGTCCAACGTCGGGGGCAACACTTGCCTGTACAAGATTGTAGCTGCAAAACGGTACAACTTTGGCGACGAGGGCTATGCTGGCGATCACCTCGACAACGAGAAACCGTACTGGATCGTCACTTTGGGCCAGATCGACTGGAACGGAAGCCAACATGGGTTCACTATCACGAACACTAAGCAACGATTCTTTGAAGGGACCAAGCTCATCCAGAAGCTGGACTACTACCCGTTCGAGTTCGCCCTGGATCAAGTGAGCCTGCGCGAAAAGCTCCTTCAACGAGGGAGAAGGTTTGAGTCGCTTCGCGGGTTCCATGTGACAAATGTTCACGGTAAAAAGTTTGTGCCGGGACGATGTGGCTTCTCTGTGGAACCGGTAAGTTTAGCCTGGAAACCCGAGGAGGTTGTTGATTGACATTTGATCAGATCGCTGGTCGATTCGTCGTGGATGCTCACGCCTACTACTTCTGCCAGAGCGCCGTCGCTCCCAAATTGGCTGACAGTATCCTGGAAGCTCCCGAACAGAAGAAGGACAACGATGAGGATCAAGACGAAGACGATCTCTACGAAAAAGAACTCTACGGCGACGATGCCGATGAGATGGAGGACGGTGGTAAGGACACACCTGCTGAAAGCGAAGGGAACAATGACAAGAGCCAACGGAACGAGAATCTGAAGCCTCTCACTGATGATGAATGTCTGCTGGCTGTCCCTCGCGTGAAAGGCTTCGACCTGCAGGGGAAAGAGTGGTGTAAGACATCCGTGGATCATGTTCCTCTTCGACTGTGC
This sequence comes from Karstenula rhodostoma CBS 690.94, assembly GCA_010093485.1. Taxonomy (NCBI): domain Eukaryota; kingdom Fungi; phylum Ascomycota; class Dothideomycetes; order Pleosporales; family Didymosphaeriaceae; genus Karstenula; species Karstenula rhodostoma. The sequence continues at coordinate 1,198,218 of MU001496.1, read as the reverse complement.
TGACGAGATGCGCAGGCCTGGTCAACGTTGACGACGTTCGTGACCCAGAGTGGAACGACCATCCTTATGACAACCTGGTCTTGAAGGAAGAGCAAAAGACGCTCCTAATGGCTTTTGCAGACAACCAAGTCCGCAACACTGGTTTCGATGACTTCGTGAAGCACAAGGGTGAGAACTTCCCAGCTTGGGACAAAAAATCAAAGGCTAACTACAATTTTCCAGGCGAGGGAACTATTATCCTTCTCGCAGGACCTCCTGGTGTGGGCAAGACCCTTACATCCGAAGCAGGTGAGTGCGATCAGTCGATAAATGACAACGTAAAGATGACATGCCTGACCATGAAAAGTGGCGGAGAAATCTAGAGTTCCTCTCTACATGCTGAGCGCGGGAGAGCTTGGCAGTCGACCTGATGACCTCGAGGCCGGTCTCAAACGAGCCCTCACATGCTGCCAGCTTTGGGGCGCTGTGCTCTTGATTGACGAGGCAGATGTATTCATGGAGTCTCGATCATCCAACAACCTGATTCGAAACGAGTTGGTGTCCAGTAAGTCTCACAAACATCATATGCCATGTGAAAACTGCTTACGATACGATCCAGTCTTCCTTCGACAGCTCGAGTACTACCAAGGTCTGCTGTTCTTGACAACGAACCGAATCAGTACCATCGATCCTGCCTTCAGATCGCGTGTCGATTTGATCCTCCCATACCACGATCTCGATGAGGGAGCACGGAAGCAAGTCTGGAAGAACTTCATCCGCAGACTGCCAGCGGATGCCGTGCAGATGAACGACGACGACTTTGATGAGCTCGCCAAAACGAACATGAATGGGAGAGAGATCAAGAACTTGATCAAGACTGCGCTTGTATTGGCCGCACGTGATAAGCCTCTGAAGATGAAACATTTCAAGGTGGTTTTGGGTATTCGTACCGAGGTCGACCAGCTGGAATTCGGGGTACGTGATTGAAGAAAAGGAGCTGTGAGGTCGTAGATGCTGTATCTATATCATCGTGAGTTGGAATACTGATACACTTGAATACAATTTGCTATGAGCAGTGCGCTCAATGGGGTAGGCAGTATCTGCTCAAATCATGCTGTTTGTCGTCAATCGTGCATGAATGTTCCCGAAGATAGGATAATTTCGAGCTGCAGTGTATGTCTGACAAAGAGAAGAGATGAGCGAGAGCCTGGTGTTAAAAGTGCCCGACGGGCTAAGGAGACTTCCCTAGTGTCCACCATCCCAACTACAACAAACACGCTTTCCCTCGACCAATATTCCGTGCGGGACTTTTCATTAAAACTTATCGCGAGCCTGATCAGACATCTTGTGAGAGAACATGTTTCGAATCCTCATAATCTGTGTTGATCTTACCAGCGTCCTCCTATTGACCGGGAGACATTTCGGAGAGATTTTAAACCCACCGCGAGCCTGGCAAGACTCAAGATGACAGGCTCTCTACTCGAAGATCCCGAGCTGGCCCTTATTTATATGACCAAGAGTGTTCGCGTTCACAATAGCAGTCAGCAACACATCACTGCGCATACAACGTTTTCGCGCTTGAACTGCAGTCAACACCCGAAACAATCAGCAGTTTGTTCACTCAACCGATCCCACCAACATGCCCCCTCGCCCCCAGATAGTAGACGCCCTCATCATAGGCAGCGGACCCGCCGGCCTCGCCGCCTCCCTAGTTTACGCCCGCACCCGCACCACAGCCATCGTCTTCGACTCCCAATCTTACCGCAATGAAGGCATAGCGCACATGCACAGCGTGCCCTCCCGCGACCACATCAACCCCTACGAGTTCCGCAGCATAGCCCGCGAGCAAATCACATCGCGCTATCCCAGCGTGTGGTTCGATAACGTCACCATCACGCAAGCAGTGAAGAAGCTGCTGGGAAAAGAAAAGTACGATGGCTTCGAAGTCACGGATAGCGAGGGGCAGAGTCACCAAGGCAAGAAACTGATTTTGGCGACGGGCTCGCGGGACGTCTTCCCGGACATCGAGGGGTTCAAGGAGAACTGGCCTCAGCACATCTACCAATGTCTCGCGTGCGATGGGTTTGAGCAACGCGGCACGCCGATTGGTGTTCTCGACTGCAGCTCGAAGACGGCACACTTCACGAATATGGCTCTGAACTTTGACTCGCGTGTTACTGTGTTGACGAATGGTGTCGTCCCCGAGGATGCAGCCATCAAGCAACAACTGCGGATATGCGAAGCCTGGGGCGCGAGTATCGATGGGAGGAAGATCAGGCGTCTAGTCAACAACGGTCCTACGCACGAGGAAGGTGTGACCGTAGAATTCGAAGAAGGCGAACCGCTTATCTTAGGATTCATCGCACACAAGGCGGCTACAGTGAACAGGTCACAGGACTTGATCGAACAGCTGGGAGTGGAATGTGTGGAACCGTCTATGGGTGGACATATCAAGATCGTAAACCCGATGTGCAACTCGACAAGCGTGAAAGGTGTGTTTGCTGGCGGGGATACATGCACTCCTATGAAGCAGGTCACGGTTTCAATGGCGGACGGGATGAAGGCCGCAGCGGGAGCAGGTATGGAAATCGCCGTCGAAAGGGAGATGGCCACCCTGAAACTACTGGAAGAGTAAGATCTCGGTGGAAGTAGGTACGGTTGCGTGCTGGAGGGACCGGATGCGGATGTTATGTTGAGCAGTGGAGAAGGAAAAGTTGGGAGCTAGATGATAGTTTTGCTTGAAGATCCTGACTGCACTATTATGGCGAGTCGAGGTACCTCAATCTCAGACGCACTGCGTGGTCTCATTGGACTTGAAACTCGGCTAAAGTGTATGAAATGTCTTTTAAAATTTGCAGTGTCCACAAAACCGAATTCGCAGAAAAGCTGACATGGAAAATTCTGTTGAATCAGACTTGAAAACGTCCAGATGCCAGCAGCGATCGCTTCATGGAACCACACGAGGCCTGAGCCAAGTTCTGCCGTCGCCCGTTGCAAATGCTGCTCTTTCAATCAGCAATGTTCTATGTTGTTCCAGGACAGGTAGTACGAGAAAGGTTCTGCGCTGGCTGAGCTGTATGCACTCTCTACAAGAACTTACGTCGAAGATCCAGCATGCATGACTGGATCTCACTCCACAAAGCCTCAATCGCACCTTTGTCCGACGGCCTCGCACCGCTCTGCTTCAACATCAAGCAGTTTTTGAAGTTATCACCGAGAAAAGCGACAAGCTTGGCTGTGTAGAAGTCGTCCTTGCGTGATTCTCGCAGACCGATGCCTGTACGCGGAAAGGGGACTTAATTGAGGAAACTCGCTTCGAAACGAGCGTCTGCTTACCGCCAGCATCGCCGGATGCTTCGCGTGGATAACAGGTGGTCACCACCTCGAAAGTGTGGGCGCTAGGATACGTGGAGCCGTAGATGACGTGCGCATGCCCTGCAGTCTGTAAGTAGCGAAACTATAACATAGATGGCAGCTTGCGTACTGGCAATGCGGTTCGAGAGCTTCTCGATGTCGTCGAGGTGGTCCATCTTGTCCCGTAGTCGAGATTTGAGATGGTGAGCGTAAGTCCCACGTTGTGTTGTGAATCCAAGGTGGCACCGGTAAGGAAGACACGCTCCACAATTGGTACTGCCGTATGCGGATCGTTCTTGCATCAGGTCTTAGCGAATTTGGTGGGTACGATGGTTTGTAGAAGGAGCTCTGTCACATATGGTACACCTGAAATTTTAATCAGAAGCATCGCGTGCCGCTCTGCCGAGGCGGGATAGGTAACACATACCCCTCCCTGTGCTCAAACTCTTGTCCAACTTGCCTCTGGCTACACGAGATAACGCCCTCACGTCTTCACTCCAGGCGGGCACGCCAAGCACAAATCCCGCCCAGTGCGCATTGATTGCGTCTTGTACAATAAGAGGCATCTCGTAGCAGAAGAATCCCGCACGCCTGCAAACATGTATGAAAACAGAAACCTTTGATAGATGATCTAGAATTGTTGATATGTCTGAGTATTCGATGCACAATAGCCAAACTCCAGGCTATGCAAAGCAGTAAATGAAGCCACAAAATGAACCCACAATTGCGACTTGCGCGAAGAAATTATTTATCCATGCTGCACAAACACAATGTCCCTTGAGACATCGATGTTGTGCCGAACTGCTCCTTGACTCTAATCAAGGAAGAACTTGCAGCTCGTGACGGCCATGTTCATGAAGCAGTTTATAGTAGATATAGCATCGGTTCTACGCCGCAGTGCCTTGCAATATTTTACTCGTCATCCTCGTCGTCGTCCACAACCACCCTTCTCTTTTTCGACCGAGCGACCACATCCTCGTCTTCGTCATCATCGTTGCCCCTGCTACGCTTCGGACTTCCCGATTTCCGGCTCCGTGGTTCTTCAATGATGCCATCGTCGTCATCTTCATCGTCGTCGACGACTTCGGGTTCCTCGTCGCTGTCAGCGATGAAGTCATCCGACTCGTCGTACTCGTCCTCTTTGTTGGCTCCTCGTCGAGCATAAGCGTCGTCTTCATCGTCGCTCCAGTCTTGGTGACCACGACGTGCCTGCGCCCGCGGCTTCTTAGCTCCGCCTTTCCTTCGGCCCTCGCCGCCTTCGAGCATGTCCGCATCAAGACCGTAACCGCCCCTGGGTTTGCCCAATACGCGATTACTTCGTTCCTGTTCTCTGATGGCATGTTTCTCCCGCGCTCGTTGCTGCTTCAATTTCTCCTTGTATTGCACCTCTTCACGTTGTCGACGGAGTTCAGGATCTTCGTTCACGTCGATGAAGGAGATGGCTTGGTTGGAGTCATCACGGCCACGGGACGCGGCTGCGGCAAGGTCGTTCTGCAATTTCTCCAAAGCTTGGTCTTTTGTGTTCGAGGTTGGGGCCACGGACAAGAAGGTGGTGAGCTTGTTCGTTACGCGCAAGACGTTAGGCCCTTCGCAAGGTGCCACAAGGTACGTGTAGCTCTCCTTGTTATGGTCGTCTTTCCGCCTGCCTTTGATCATGGTAGGTGTGGGCACTACAGGGTGTGCCTGTGGGGGCGCAAGCATCTGCGCACTGATCTCGTAGTGATTGACCGGGTCATTGGCATGCTGCAGCGTGAGCGAGCCGTCCGACCACCGCAATATGCGTGCGTTGGACTGTAGCTGCGAGGGGTCAGATGGCGAACGGCGCCAGCGAATGGTGGTCATGGCAGTGTTGAAGGCAGAGAAATGGTCCGAGGCGGGCTTGTTCGAGTGGTGGTCCGTTGTCGGCGGCTGGAATGTCTTGTGGGAGAAGGCGGTCGGATCGATGGACATGAAGGTCGGGATCTTGAGGAGATAGAGCTCGCCGTCGCTGGGTTCGGGCACGGCGTGACGCGCGATCTCAGCGTCCTCGAACGTGAAGTTTTGGTTCTGCGTCTCGACATCGGGCGTGTCCCTCGCCGCGCGGTCGTTGCGGCCCTCGTCGTCGTCGTCGGAGTCGAGGTCGTCATCGTCGAGCTTGCGCTGCCTGTTCGAGAAGTCAGCGGCGTAGTCCAGCAGAGGGCACGTAGCAGCTCACTCGGGCTGGTCCGCGTCGTCGTCATCGCCAAAGAGATCGCCATCCAGGTCGTCGTCTTCTACGTTCGCGGGGGTCCCAGCGGTCTCTTCTTCCGCGGCGGGCGCGCTGGCTGCGAAGTCTTCGTCCTCGGACGGCACATTCGAAAGATCGCTCATTGTCGCGTTGCTTCAGTCGGTCGTCCAAGGGAAAGCCAAAGGTGCGAGGTGGGGGATACGAGCACGATGCAATCGCGACGGCGCAACCAGAGCGTCGATGTGAGAGAGAAATTGAATTGAATGTGTGAGTGGGAGGCAGCGGCGATGCGGTGCTGCGAAAGTTGCACCACGGCCGACCGACGATGAGCTTCGCGCCGGCTCGATGCGGCCTAGCCTCTCCTTCGCCTGGAGCGCGACTTCCTTCAGGGCTCCACGCCCCTGCGGCCCATTCGAGGCGTATCACCAGCGTCCGCTCCGTGTGTTCTCCTCTCACTCACCGTTCACGCCGCCGGATCAAGTGCACACAGCCTCTGCACCTCGCTCGACCGCCGCACCACCTCTGTAGCCGGCTATGGCGTCCTTTTTCTCCAGCGTGTGAGTGCTTGGCATGCATCTCCCCCCAACTGCTTGCACCAGCAGCAATGCGTCTGCGGGTTCCAGACCGCTCAGTCGACGTTTGCTTCACCAGCTGCGCAGTTCAGTGTCTCACCCTCTGTGTCTCCTTTAAGCTTCACTGATTGTCACCTGCCTCGCTTAAAGCTAGACCTTCGTGTCTCCCCTCCATACCTCCACCGCTTTCTAACTCCCACTAGACGCCAAGGACTGGCCGGACGCTCCAACAAGAGCAACAACCAGCAGGGCAAAGGCGGGAACGGCACCCCTTCACCTACCACCAGCGGACCATACTCGCCTTCTGCCGCCCCAGGCCAGGCACCAAGTTTCCCGCCCATGCCCCATTCCCCCGCATTGTCCTCCGCCATGTCCTTCGAGAGCCAAGCTACTCAAGAGGGGGCACCCTCTGGTTCGCGCAGGCCGCCTTTCTTCTTCCGCGAAGAGTATTCTTCTTTGATTGTCCGCGGCAACTTCATGACTTTGGCTGCAAAGCCTAACCTTGTCGAGGAGGGCGAGTGGCTGGCGCATCAAGGTATGTTGTGGTTCCTCGGCTCACGTGATCCGTACTGATCCAGCTCGCGTGAGCAGTCGTCGAGCAGTACCGCTTGCTGGAGCAGATGATCAACATCATCAAGGTGCCGGATGAGAGGACCGGGAAGCCATGCTGCAACCCAGAATTGTGCCCGACCATGTCGGCAAGCGGCCACACCTACACATGGCTCGACAACAACAAGAAGCCCATCAAGATCCCCGCCATCCAGTACATCAACCTCGTCCAGAAATGGATCTCAGGCAAAATCACCGACCCCTCCATCTTCCCTACAGACACCGCCCGCTTCTCAGACTCAGCCTCGAGCTACGCTTCCGGCTCACTGACCCCATCATCTACCCCTCAGGCCCTCGGCCCAACCAGCATCAACGCTCCCCTCTCGCAGCTCTCCGGGCGCGAATGGCTTGGCAAGAGCTCCGGCTTCCCTGACACCTTCGAGTCCGACATCAAGAGCATCTACCGCCAGATGATGCGCTGCTACGCTCACATCTACCACGGCCATTGGCTCGACCCCTTCTGGCACGCGGGCGCCTACAAGGAGCTTAACACATGCTTCGTCCACTTCATCAACGTGGGCAAGCTGTTCAACCTCATCACCGACAAGGAGATCGAGCCCATGCAGCCTCTCGTCGACCTCTGGCTGTCCAAGGGCCTGCTGCCTCCGCCGCCTCAGGCCGCGCAGGCCCCGAAGGAGGGTGCGCCTCCGAGCGGTGCGCCGCAGGGTGTGGCCGTGTAAGGTTTGACTTGTTGGTCGCTTTAGCATGCATGCAGCGGAAGAGCCGCCGTCTGGAATGGCTGGTGCCTCGCTCGATGGTGGTCCAAAGTTTTACGGTCTGTGTTGTTTGGGATGAAAGCTGGCGAGGAGATTGGTCGCATAGGTAGAGTGGGCGTTCAGGTTCTGGGATGATGTGCATTTGGCATGATATAGAAGATTTATGATATGCTTGTTGTGAATGAAAACAATCTTGCAACCCATGCTACACTCCTGGCTTTGTTGGTACGAGTTGTATGTAGATTCACAAGAAGCTGCAGATCATGCGACCGCTGGGATACCTGCAGAGCAGCAGTCTGAAGCAAAACAAAGGCTCAAATTGGATAGTAGCACTGAAGAGTACCCGGTAGACTATTTCCGATTTGAACCACCAAACAATCCGTGACATTTAATGATGTAGCGATCATGGCAGTTCACAAACTCCAGTGGTGAAAAGGAAATCTGTCCGCTCCACCATCCGATTTGAATTACACGCAAGCACAGACACATTTGTAGAGGTTCTTCCGAGGTCGTTAAGGGGTGATAAGGCGGGGGATGAGAGAGGGTTGTCTGGGTCGCAGGCAGACCTGGGCATGGTGGCATGTCGCATCGTCATCGCGACGGTCGGGGTGCATCGCCTTAGCGCCTTAGTTGTGACCCGCCTTCCTGAGCGAGTTGCTCAACCATTCGAGACCCTCGTACAGACCGTCTCCGCTCGTAGCGCAGGTGGACTGGATGTACTGTAGCAGTTGTTAGCAGTTGTCGGTGCAATCAGAGTGGGCGAACATACCCAAGCGCGTTGTCGAAGGCTGTGGAGGCCAAGCTTGTCAGTGATCTCGGCGGCGTTCATGGCATTCTGCAGCTCGCGTTAGTCGCATTTCGGGGGGAAATGATTCGTCGTGATATGCTTACAGGAAGATCCTGCTTGTTGGCGAAGACCAAGAGCATGGCATCCCGGAGCTCGTCCTCGTTCAGCATACGCTGGAGCTCCTCACGGGCCTCGACAACACGATCGCGATCGTTGCTGTCGACGACGAAGATGATACCCTGGGTGTTCTGGAAGTAATGCCTCCAGAGGGGGCGGATCTTGTCCTGGCCTCCGACATCCCACACGGTGAACTGGATGTTCTTGTACTCGACGGTTTCAACGTTGAAGCCTGCAGAATGCGATGTCAGCGATGCCGTCCGGCGGGTGCGGGGATCGGGGTGCACGCACCGATAGTGGGGATGGTGGTGACGATTTCACCAAGCTTGAGCTTGTATAGAATTGTGGTCTTTCCGGCGGCGTCCAAACCAACCATGAGGATGCGCATCTCCTTCTTTCCCCATAGCTTGTCGAACAGCTTCGAGAATGTGAGACCCATGGTTGCGGCGTGTGCTCGTGTGTGGAGCTAGTGTATGAAGGGGTGCGGGAGGCGGTGAGTGACGCTCCTGAACCTGCGCGGGGACAATGTCAGAAAGTCGTTCGTTCGAGCAAAAGCACTGCGTATGCAGCGTTGAGCAGCATGTTGAGGCTGCGCACGCGGTGTAGAGCGCCCGGTGCGAGGTTGTGGTCGAGGCTCGATCTCCCATGGCGGCCGCTCTCAAACGCGTGGCAAATACGGGCAGGTGCGGCGAGCGACGAGCGGGTGAAGCAACTTACGGGTACAGTTCGAGGGGCGCGGGGGTGGTGTGAGATGGGGTGGTCGTGGAGGCAATCTAATTGATGTACAAGAAGGGCTTGAAGAGACGTTGTGGTTTGGGGCGCGGGAAAAGTCTCTTGGCGACCCCGATTCTGGGCAGTAAGGCGACAGGGCAGTGAGCCAATGGTGCACACGTGACTGCGGCGGGCGGGCTGTTCGTAATGTTGACAGTAAATGCTCGCGGCAGTGTGCCGGGCGCCTCTGCTATTTAGCTCTGCTTTTGAGAGCGTTGCTGGTGATAAAGAACACGTTGTAGGCCCGCACGAAGGCAACCGCGACGTTCGTGGATCTGGTTCCCACCTCCAGACTGCAGTCCACTCGCCGCGTGCATTGGGACCTAAGGCGTCACGGCGTTATCTCCACCTTGCCGAATCGGCTCAGGGAGGCATCCATGTGCGTTTCCAGACACGCTGTTCCTGCGCGGCTTCGCTGTCGTCCGTTCCAGGTTGAGCTATTGCCTCGTGCGCATGTAGGACGCAACAATCAGTATATCCGTTTTACTTCGCGATGTGATGCGACGTCCGGCACCCTTGTCTTGGATCCATGGTCTAACAGTACTTCCCGAGTTCGCTCTAGCTTTCCTAGGCTGCTACAGCCTCAACAAGACAACATACCCTTTTTCACAGGCTGCTTCGTACATAAACTGTGTTGAGACCACATTGCAAGTGAATGCCACTAGTAAAGTTAGTATTGGGTGACGAGTCCGACTAGGCCCCTGTGTTATCCACCTCCTCCGCCAGGCACCAACAAATGTCAATGATGAAGCCTCAGAACGTTCATTGCGAGATTGTGTATCGCTATAAGATCATGCTGTTCAAATTACATACTGTTGACTATGAGAGAAACTTAATAACGATGGTAGTGGTGCGGACGGATATCATAAGCTCTTCTGCAGAACACGCCAATTCCTCTTCTAACTTTACCCAGGAAAACAACAAGCATAAGAAACATTCTCAGGACCAGAGCCCCTATTTGGTCGGACGAGACACTAACATACATTCGCGACGTAGTGAGAAGAACTCAACCCTACTGCTTTCCCCATCCGATGGTTGAGTCCGGCGGTCCCAGTCCGAACGTGGGAGGAGTCGTATCGCGCTTCTCCTTGCCCCAGCCGATCGTCGAGTCTGGTGGGCCAAGACCAAATGTCGGAGGAGTCGTATCGCGCTTGCCCCATGTCACCACCATCGAAGGAGGACCGAGTTCAATCGTGTCATCAGGTTTCGTCGACCCACTTCGCTTCGACCATCCGATCTCTGTGCTGGGCGGGCCGAGCCCAAAGTCCGGAAGAGTCGTGTCACGCTTCTCTTTTCCCCATGTTACGATGGTAGTCGGCTTTCCAAGCCAGTACGAATCGGTCGGGGTGGGAGCGTCGGCATCACGCTTCTCCTTGCCCCAAGTGACAACGGTAGAGGGCGGTCCAAGTTGTATGTCATCTGGCAGAGTTGTGCTGACAGTGTCTTGCACCTGTAAGATATCAGTATATGTTGTGGCTGGGAACATCGCAGGACAAGTGCTAGGAAGTTCATACCTCCGGCTGCGCAATAGGCAGTCCGCTCACGTTCACGAAGAAAGCGCCAACGGCTATCACCGAAATCAACCTGTACTGCATGGCGTTCTCCTTTACGTCAATATAAGAAGCGGGTACTAGAGCTAGGCGGTGTTAAGATGTTTGAGCAGAGTGGGCTGGAGTATGGTTTGGTTCGAACACGGACATGACGAGATCCATATTCATATACTTAGCGTTTAGTTGCCACCTGCTTCGAAGGATGATGAGCTATCCGCATTCGGTCCATACCACTTCGTTGATGGCAACCACTACCGTATCATCAATTTGGATAAACCATGCCGCATCACCCGCCATGATGTGTTCCTTTTGCGACAGAGACTAGACGGCTCTCGTAAGGGAGAGATTACATGGCGTGAAAGAGGACTAATAGCGGGACGTACCGAATGACCAGCCCTGAGCATGACTGATGAGGAAGTACATGGGTGGCACGACGATCATGTGGGGTGAATAACCCTGGCGGTCTGCGTCGAAGCTGATGGAAGCAGGGATGCGCAGTCTGCGATGGTCCCCTGGATGGGCTGGGCCCATGCTTTGAGCAACAGATACTATGTTTGCGGCGCCCAGAATCTCCAGATGATGGAGGTAACGGAAGGTGCTCGGGACCATAAATACGGGTTGCGTCCGTGTTGATAGGGCGAGGTAGGATCTCACTGTAACGCAGGTGCCCAATGCGCCTTTCGACTTCTTCATTGGGTCTCGTTCAAGGTCTCGCCACATCGACGCACAACGGAAGATTCTCTTGCAGGTGACTGAATGCCCGTGTTCTTGGCTGTTCTTTGATTGTACACTGCGAGTCCAGACCTTGGACCAACCCTCTACCAATCGAAGCGTCCGGAGTACCCGATGTAAATGCAATCGAAAGCGTGGGTGGATGTCCATAACGGTGTTGCCGGCACCATATCATAGCTGTGATATGGATTCATTTGTACTGGAACTATTTAAGGCATCTTCGCGCACTGACTTAGAGCTAAGCGAGGAATTGATTGCGGGTGAAATTGTCAGGAGAGCAGACACATCAAAAATCGAAGGCGCTGAAGGGCGAGGATGATAACCAAAAATAGCGCACGATAGAGGCGCGTGGTGTTGGAAGAGAGCGCTCGCACTACGACTGGACTTACCTTAGTCACTAGAAGACAGCCTTTGATCTCTGAATAAATGGCACGCGGAGATGTGCGAAATCACCGAACGCGACCTGGCAGGTTTGTTGGTGTTCGCTCGTCTCTGCGTTCGAGCTTGGTAATACGATATGAATGATGCTTGCAAGGTTGTCTACCGTGAAGCACGCTGCGTAGATTGCGGTTAATCTGAGTAAACTGCAGTGACCAACCTTGGCAGCGCCGCAATTAAGATGTCAGCAAGCGAGCATCCAGACGGAAAAGTTGGTTAATATCAGGGTTTTTCTAGCTTTTTGAGCCAGCCGTCTTCGGATCAAAGGCAGTAATGGTTTCCAGATATGCTCCCAGAAAGAATCTGCTCTGTCGGGCCAGTTGCTATCGTTATCAGATATCGGTGTTGAGTAATAGCTCACACGCGAAAGTCTTCCAGGCCAGAGCTTAAGATTCAGCAGATATCAATAGTCTGGCAAAGTGTCTCGGGTGCATGTCGGGAAGCTGGACACAGAGATAGACATCAAGCGTGATCGAGCCCAACCTTGATAGCGTTATCGACCCTGTTGGAAAAGCAGGTGTTTGGAGACACGGATATGGAGTCTTCCCTCTTAGATATTGAACAGGACGTGGCTTGTTGGACTGGTTGCACGCTTCATCAGGTGGTTAAAGAACAACCTCACCAATTCTAACTAACAGTAACAATAAAGAGAGTAAAGTATGCTGACAGGCACCTGGGCACTGGCAACTGACAAAGTCGTATCTCGCGGCTCCCTCGTCAAATCGACGAATGAAGGTGTTGTCTCGTGCCTCATCTGCAGCGCGGACGATCAACTGTGAATGATGACAATGCACGACAATCGGGCACGTGGAAGGTTGAGCCTGTGATGTGACGGTGCCCCGCTCTGGGGGAATGTGAGGCGCGCTGTTGATTCTTCGTTCCAGATGTCGCTCTGTTGTTGACAGTGTTTCCGCTCCGCTCCGCTCCACCGTGCTGCCAAGACGGCGCTGGGCCAGCCCAAGTTTTTCCTCACACCACTCGACGGCAGCAACGGACCCCCCCGACGAGCTTGTATTGGCGGCTCGAAGCCACTGTGGCCCGTCTATCCTACACGATTCCCCAATTGACGTCTTTCGCACCGGGCAGAGCGTCTGCGCTCGCGACACCCAATCGTATCTCTTTCGGAAGCGTACGAAGCTCGAAGCATGTCCCGGTAGCAATGACAGCACTATGGTCCCGGGCATTTCGCACCCCGGGTACCTGTAGGTGCATATCCTGCGCGGCGAACACACCCGCCGTGGCAAGGCGCGCCGGTGCGACTGGCCTTCGAGGCGCATGGGCTTTGGGCACCCCGACATCGACCTTCGTCTACACAACCATATTCACTGCGGGTCTTGCCATAGACGCAAAAGCTAAACGAAGCCGGGGCGAACAATGGGACTCCGCGTTCGAAACCATACAGGAGGAGTTGCGCGCACTGCAAAGGCCGGCGCACCGAAACACTGCAGGCGTCGCACCCGAACGAGACACGCTGCGCTCTGTGGAAGCGATTCCTAGCGATCTGGATTGGGACGACGCGTTCAAGGCCGCTGGAATGGATATGATTGATGATGCCGTGTTGGACAAGCGACAGGAGATATTGGACACAGCTGCTATCCCGGAGGTCCTGTGGGACTTGCTGCGTTCCGACGCCCGCCTCGATGGGCCATCTTTGCTCGACTGGCCTGCCAGCACTGGCCTCGGTCCGGGATCCAGATACAATTTGCCTCCTCAGTCTCTTTGGGCGCTGGAGAGTGTGCGCTTGAAGGCCCTGCGCAACAGAGCGACTCGGAAGAAACTAGCCTTGCAAGAGCTCTCAGTGTGTTCATTGGTCCACAACCTACTGTGCCATTCTGAAGCATACTTGTTGTCTGACGACGATCTTGCTTCATTGTCGCCACATATCGGCACTGTGGCTTTTCTTACTGATGAAGAAAGTCTCAGGATCCGACGTGAAATCATGGCGAATATGAGAGCCCTAGAAAAGACCAACAAGGAGGACTGGCCCGAGGATTCAATGAGTATCAGAACCGGTCCAAAGATTCAAGCAGAGCCCAATTACTTCCAGGACAGCGATGGGGATTTCCACCACATCACTAACCAGCTCAATGTGGCCATAAAGAAATTGTTTGAGGAATACCACGGCAAACGTGAAAAAACCGAAGACATCGCTGTAGCCACGGCCAAGATTTGTCACAATTTACTCGTCTCAACGGCTGCTCCAAACCTGCAGACCTTCAACATTCTTCTCGCTGGGTTCCGAAAGTGGGAACAGCCACGCCTTGTCGATGATGTCATTAAGGACATGGACGGCTGCAAAATTCGCCCAAATGAGATCACATGCGCTACCATCCTAAATCATTATGCGGAAGAACGGCGCCCTGAGCAGTTCAGTAAGTTTGTTGCCAAAATGCGAGGTGCAGGCAACGCATTGATGCTAGCGAGGCCCGATATCACAATTAACGAAGCGGGGAATGGCCGCCTGATTCGTGCCAGCGAGAAAAAGGTCTTGCAGAAGGTGTATCCCACGCCTATGGTATTCGACGCTCTCATGCATGGCGTTCTGGAATTTGCTGGCTTCGAAAGAGCGATGGACATCTACTTTGAGATGAAGGATGACGGTTGGGGTCTGGACATAATCGGTCTATCTCGCTTTCTAGACGATTGCTTGCATCGTGCCGACTGGCAAGGCGGCCTGATCGTCTGGGAAGAAATTGCAAGCATCAAGGGACGCATCCGACCCGAACTTCTGGCCAAGGCATACGCACAATTCCTCAGCTTGTGCTCCGTTACTCAGAAACCGGCAGCTTTCAACACCGTCCTCAATGATGTGATTCAGCAGGGCTACAGTCGTAAAGCCATCTTGACATCGTACAAGGAAACCATAAATGCCATGCGACCAAAGAAAGGCTATCTTGCGCCAGCATGGACAGCTGATAATCTTCTCATCGCTGTATCCGACTACATGAAGACCGATGAGGCTACCGAGGAGACGGTGCCTTTCTTCGAGGAAATGAACGCAGGCTTGGCTGAGAACAACCCGCCCCCTCAGCAGCAAGGTACCGCGGAGCATGCTGATCCTTGGACTGCATGGGTGGAGTATGAGCTCAGCGAGCCAATGCAGACCACACCGCCGGACGAGGTTACGGAGACCGACACACCGTTATCATTCAAGATGAACGTAGGGGTTACTCAGCAGACCATGCAGCCTCAGAAACAGGGCACTGCGAACGAGGTTGACCCATGGGCTGTTTGGATGGAGCATGAGCTTCGCGAGACAGTACCAGGCAAAGCATCTCCACCAGACGACAGCGAACTAATAGCCAAGCGCAGGAAGGGTCCATAAAGTTCGCCGCGCAAGAACCCGATTCATCGTCCGTTTTTCCAGTTGGACACTCACAAACAAGCAAAGAGCCGACGAAGTGCCACACTGCCCTCGGCCATTTCTATACCGCCAGCAAAGCAGCGGAGACAGAAGTATATTCACGTGTATATTGTTTGTATATATGTTGTACTGTATATAGACGCATTGTATGGGTAGCGGACCGAAGCATTTGTAAAGGCGTCGGCGGATTTATTGGCACTGCGAACTGTAGCATGCTGCGAGGAAGGTTGTATACCAAAGCATCAAGGAACCTTGAATGCATGATCTCCACTTTGAGTTACATTTACACGTTGGATGGATGCGTTTATGATGTGATATTGCTTGTGGTAGCTGGAACCCCATCGACAACACACCAACTACGAGAACCGTGAAGCCTTCAGCGACACCGCTACCAAATACCCCACTGCTAGACGCAGAGTCAGAAGTAGGATAGTTTTCTTCAATTTGAAATAGCCTACAGGAAATGCATGGATATCTTTCTACACAAACGCCTCGCAAAACCCAGAGTCCAAAGCCAAATGTCCCATCACACGGATCAAAACACCCCCGGTGCAGCCGCTGGAAAGCCTAGCGCCCTGATGCCATCTTCAAACATGATATCCTCGTCTACACTAACCATGGGCGCACCCCACCTCACCGTGCCCCTCTCATCTACCGCGTATGCGCCTCCTACCTGCCACCTGCAGCCTCCTTCGCCTACGGGCTGCCACACCGCACCCTCCTGCTTGCTCAGTTTGATCTGGTTGATTCCATTGCGCGGGTTGAGCACGTGGCCCCAAGTCGACACACCCAGGCCCCACATTGCGTACAGCTCGCGCGGCTCGTCGACGATTATGTCCACGTTCCACGCGCCCCCGATCTTCTTCGTCCAGGCAGCGGTTGCTTCGGGTGTGCAGTGCGAGATGGCGATGAAGTGGACGCCAGTGTGGCGGTTTGCGAGGGAACGCAGGCGGAGGAAGAGTTTCTGTGTGACTGTGGGTGTCAATGTCAGCCATCTACCTCTCTCGCTCTACCCTCACTGTGGGGAAGCTTACAAGGACACCCGCAGAATCTCAGGAACAGAATCACACATGGTCTGCCGTCGATGGGAGGGAACCTCAGTTTCGAGTTGCTCGGAGCGCGGATGTTGATCGCGGGCGGATCAGCGACGGCGTATCCCTCCGCCGGCGCCTGCCACGAGCTGAAAGCCTTCCCCCATTGTACGTTCCCGAAGGGGTTTGGGATCGCGAAGCCCGGCCCCCCTTCTCCGCCCTTGCTGTCGTTCTTCGGTAAGGATGGCAGCGAGACGTTGCCCAGGCCGGCCCTCTGGAGCGCGATCTTAGTTCCGAACTTGCTCAGCATGGTGGTGCGATGTGGTCTTGTTTCTTTGGCGTGAAATACGAGGGAGGGAAAAGCGAAAGCAAGGTGGTGAGCTGACGACTTACGTGTTGTTGGCTGACTTGTAGCGAGCGAGGCTGATGAAACGGGACGTGTCGCACGGACTCGAAGTTGTGGTGTCGGGATTGAAGAGGGTCCAGACGCGGGAACGGGCGCTCACGTGTTGGTGCTAGATCACGAAATCACGACGGGGAATGACCTTGGTTCAGATGCACGACATCTCAATGCCATCATGGACAACCTTGCCATTGCTTTCGATGGTGCCAGCCACTTCCCATGTCCAAATTTAAGCAAGAAGCTGAGCTGTGGTATCATGGTATGAAACAAAAATCCACCCCAGATTACTACGCGATCCGCCAGGCGTCCGCCCAAACGAGCCCGGTCACAGCCACGCCACAGTCGAATATATATCCATAGAGTCGGTTGCGCTACTTGGAGCAGCAAACTCAATCCAATGGCTTACTTCTTATACGCAAAGATAGCTCCGCATTCGAACACCGTGCCGTGTTCCACGCACTCGGCCACGATCTCATCGTCCTCCCACCAGAATTGAGGTTCGTCGGAAGTCTCGTCAACATCCACAAACGGACCCCAGATATCCTTCCAGAGCGCTCGTCCGACAAGCATTTTGAGTTCCGCATCAATGCAGCATCCGTCGAACGCGCAAGGTAGCTGCATGACCTCGTTCACGCCTTCCACGGTTGGTAGCTCAAAGCCAGCGTCGGCAATCCAGCCAGGAAAGAGCATGCAAGGCTTGGAGCAACGGAAAGTTTTCTCCAGATTAATCGAGAGCCGATCCTCGATCCACGCTCTTAGCAAGGGACCCGCGGTCTTCCGGGCGGGTGCAGCGTCCATGATCCTGATCTCGAGCACCCCTCCTGGCGCGAGCAAGCGGTGGCATTCGCGTAACAGTTCCGGTAACTTCGACGATGGCACCAGCGAGGGGAGCGTTGAAGCGCGAATGCGGGAGAACGTCGCATCCGGCCAAGGGCATGGTATTAGGCCTGGTTGTGACACCGTCGTGTACGACACGTTTCCAGGTAGCGGCATTGGTCGCTGAGGTTCAGTGGTCAGGTACTGAACCTTGTGTCTTGGATGCATTGCAGAGAGCTGGTATACTTCCGCTGCTAACGGTCAACTATACAATCGATTGTGCTATCCGGGTTCGACTTACCTAGATCTCCGTACATCTCTAGGATTTTGCCCGTGTTGCACTTCGGTTGCGGATTCGATTGTAGTCGGCCCGTGTTTTGGAGCTGGAACGCAGTCCTGCATGAGGTTAACATCTGTCTCATACGGTATTGTCAGTAGTCTGTGTACGGACGGCGAGCTTGACTTACAGCACCCACAGCCGCTTTTCGAGATGCAGCTCTTTGTTGGTTTCCTCGTCGTTAGGATCATTCCATTCTTCCTTCAGACGATCAAGGATGACCTTCGGACCCGCGCTTTCCATCCGCCTAATGAACCGTTGAAATCTGGTAAGCTCCAGCAGGTTGTTCTGCGCCATCGTAATTCCGTCCAATACCGGCGTTGGCGGCAGCTCTTTGCGTTGCTGGAGCGGCCTCTCAAAGTCTTGCATGTTCTCGGGTTGCAAGACGTGCCAGTCATTAGGAGGTATCCACGGAGCCAACTTTGAAGACGCGAAACCATTAGCGTGCGACCGGTGTGTCTCGATTGGTGGCACTGGTGGCACGTCTTCCTCAGGTTGGTCTTGCAGTTTCAGTCGCTCAAGTCCTATCCATCCATCGGTTTTCACAAGGCCGGTTCTGTCACACTGTAAGTTCGGAGTGACAGTTCCACCATGGCGAACACTCACTGCTTTCTGCTGTCGGAAGACGTTGTTGGGGTGATTGTGGCGATATCGTCGAATTGCGCGGCTACTGAACCCCGCCGTGCTGTGCGAGTGATGAAAGAACGAGGACTGCGTGGTTGGATCTCTTCGATCTCATCAGCGATATGTACCTTGGGGTAAGGTTTTAGACTCCATCGTCGCTCATCTTACACGTGTCGTCAGTATTGCGACGCCCAAGAGAGACGATCACAGCTTACGGGAGGAGCGAGAGCCAGTAGAGTTGGCACCGCGAGAAGACAAGTCGCCTTCTAACTCAGGTACTTCATATTCGGGTGCTGGAGAATCTAACGGCGCACCGGATGGGAGATTCGACGATAGCGTGGAGGAATACGTCCAACCTGGTTGCAATGAGGGATCCTTCAACTCTCGGCTTGGTTCGGACTCTATTGAGCGGAGAGCGGTAGATGTTGGTCGCGAGGCGTCGGTGACATTGCTGCGGCTTGTCGAAGGTCTTGCTTTCTTGTTCAGTTTAAGACTCTTGGCTTTTCGGAGGCTTGACGTCCACCACAATTGTCGTTCGTCGGCGAAGGATGAAGCTATCGAGCTCCGAGAGCTGCTCACAGAAGGCGTCGTCGAGTGCAGAGAGCGCTCCTTTGCGATTCGTTCTCTTCGCACGCCAACTTTCTCTGTGTCTGGATCCGTCCAGGAGAGGTCGGCGGAGAACATTATGAATAAAGCAGAGCAAAGTGGAGATCGTAAGAAGAGCGCTAGAAATTACGGAAGGGTATCGAAAGAATAACCAACGCTGGGTATCAAAGGTCAAGTGTGGTTAATCGCTAACAGATACAAAAAGCATAAGCAAGCGCCGACCAGACAGCTGGTAGCTAGTGTGGAGAGTTCAGGGCGGGCGCACGAGGGCCTCTTTTACAAGAACACCTGAAGTCGTCGACTGTCGCACATTCCGCCTGTGGCTTTATTGGGCTATGAAAGGGTCTTCATAAGGACCTCGAAATTTAGGACGAGAACAAACTAGCAGGGACCTGTGCTGTTGTGCTCGCATACGGGATGTATGAGCCAACATGCGCATCTTTCGGCTTCAGGGAGCTACTCAAGCCACCAGAGTTTCGCTTACACGTGGGCCAAGCTGGTACGGTTACGCAGATTGACTCGAGCCTTCGCAATTCCATGTCGTACCACCTCCACTGATTGGCCAGCTTATCGGTGCCGCACTGCTACATGTCTCTTCTTCTGTCGGGACGGGTTCCAATCGGTCATCCAATCGGGCGATGTGCAGATACACTGTGAACCCGGAGGTCATGTGTCATGCATTCAAGGCCGCGTCTGCTACAGTCTGAGACCGCCTCATCCCTCCCAAATGCAGTCGGCAGAGGGAGCAAGACGATCTCTTTGGCCTGTAGTCATGATTTTCCTGCAGAGACAACTCCCGGTCACGACCTCCTACACCCACCGCAACACAAGCCTGGAGCGGGTTAATTAACAATGCCCCTGCGGGTGTGGTCTTAGGGGCCAGACCTTATGGAGCACAGTTCAGACCTTGTCCTTGCTCGAGAGGACATCTCCAATGTTCGTCGTTTTAGGAGAGACGCGGGGCGGTTGATCGTCAACCGTAAAGGTTTAGATCGACAAACTGTTCCTGACGAGGTGTTGAAGAGCAGGGTTCAAGGATGTGACGAGATCCCTGACTCGGTACCCGCAGCCGCCACCGCGCTCTTCCGTCCCTAGCAAACCAAATCTCCACAGCGTCACATTACTGCAGCTGCACTGCTGCAGGCCGCCGTGGCAGGGCGCTGTGGCCCGTTGTTTGAACATGGGGGACGGCACTGTCAACTACGATTTGACAGCTCCCTGTCCTGCATTCTGCTTTCACCACGTCTCGTGGCTGGCTATTGTCTGCAGCCTCATCCCCGTCTGCTTCTGTATTTGAAAGTCAAGAACTCCCTTGCGTATCATCGGTCTATCCTACGCTGGCCCCTGCGGACATATCGAGAGCAGGCTAATTCACGTCGTCCTGGTCGATAGCACCTCCTGCATACCTAACACTTTCATAATACTTTCTTTCCATGGGTCTCGGTTCAAAGATAGCTATTTAATCTTCCTCGACAGAAGAGCGTTTGCCATTGCATCAGTTAATCACTACCTTTGCTCCTTGCAATCGATCTCGATTGTACGCCTACCGTCATGAACGCCATCAAACGGAGAATCGACTCCGTCGACCGACGGGCAGCGGCGTCTACGTTTGGGCGGATCTTCCACCTCGAAGGCTCGGGCCATGTGAGTTCTCCTCCATGCTCTTGTGGAACGTAGAATCTGATCGTCGAAGGACTTTGAGATCAAGAACACCAAGTTCACAACCGAGCTACGTGCCGGACTGACAGTGTTCTTTACAATGGCATACATCATCTCCGTAAATGTGAGTCTACCGATCATCCGCGTGAGTTAATCTTGACATTCACAGGCGACTGTCTTGTCCGACACGGGCGGCAATTGTGTTTGCAATGACCCTAACGATCCGTTTTGTAAAATCGACAGAGATTATGCACTATGTGTGGAAGGTATGCTGTCCTGTGCCCCGTTCAAGATCATGCTAACCAGCACCAGATCTGCATCGGTCTCTAATCACCGCCACTGCTGCCATAGCAGGATTCAGCTGCGTTTTGTTCGGCTTCCTTACAAACATGCCCGTCGCACTTGCGTAAGTTATCTGCCTATAGCTCAGCTCCTGAGACGCTAGTACTGATATTACCCGCAGACCGGGTATGGGGATCAATGCTTACTTTGCATACCAAATTGTGGGCTACCACGGCAGTGGCTCTGTGCCATACAGCCTGGCCCTTACTGCTGTGTTTGTAGAGGGATTTCTCTTCATGTTTTTGTCCCTGATCGGGATGCGGCAGTGGCTGGTGAAGATTATTCCCGTGTCACTGAAAATTGCGAGCGCTTGCGGAATTGGACTATTTCTCTCTGAGATCGGGTTAGGTCACTCGGCAGGTATAGGAGCCATCCAAGGTGCTAAGACCACACCCCTTGAGATTGCGGGATGTCCGGATGTTTACAATGACGAGACTGGCTTCTGCACGAGTCACCAGATGACTTCTCCGACGGTGAGTCCTTGCGCATGGCTGCAGGCTAATCGTTTGCATCGAGCCCGGAAACTGACGGGTAATTGCAGATGTGGATTGGTATCATGTGCGGGGGCGTAGTCACAGCCTATCTTATGACCTACAAGGTTAAGAGCGCAATGATTGCTGGCATTGCGTTAGTCTCAATCATGTCTTGGCCGTGAGTGGAGACCTGCCATTGCCGTCCCAGCGTACTGATTTACAGCACAGACGAGGAACATCCTTCACCTACTTTCCCCACACTAATCAGGGCGATGACCGCTGGAACTTCTTCAAACAAGTTGTCGATTTTCATCCCATCACGACCCTCAATGTCTTGGATTGGAACATATCAACTGCGCCATCACACTTCGTACTCGCTCTCTTCACCTTTCTTTATGTCGACATTATTGATTGTACGGCTACACTATACAGTATGGCGCGTTTCTCCGGCGTCGTTGATCCAGACACTGGAGATTTCCCCAGATCTACGCTCGCTTATTGCACAGATGCATTGTGTATCTCCGTTGGTTCTCTCCTCGGCGTTTCACCAGTTACAGCTTTCATCGAATCAGGAGCTGGCATTGCCGAAGGTGGGAAGACGGGGTTGACAGCCATGACCTGCGGCTTATGCTTCTTCATCTCCATGTTTTTTGCACCAATCTTCGCTTCAATTCCTCCTTGGGCGACTGGATGCACATTGATCTTGGTAAGCAGCACTACTGATTCAGCACCTTGTCTCAATTCTAATCGTCCCCAGGTCGGCTGTTTGATGATGCGCCAAATCGTCATGATCAATTGGAGATACATCGGCGATGCCGTCCCAGCCTTCGTCACTGTCATGTTCATCCCGTTTGGCTACAGCGCTGCATACGGATTGATTGCCGGAATTCTGGTGTACACGGTCCTAAACGGGCTGATCTACATTACGAAGATCATTAGCCGTGGACACATTGTGCCAGACGATGAAGACCATCGCGAGTACTGGACAAGTGAGTACTACAACTGGCTAACTCTAATTGCCGAACTAAGAGTGCATGCAGTTAAACCCCACGGCAGGCTTCCCTGGTTCATTACAGCCAGTCAAGCCGTCGTTTCCCATTTCGGGCACGGAAGCACTCATGAGCTGAAGCAAGATACTGCGTCGCTCAAAAGCGGGACCTCGCAGGAACGCTTCCACAGCCGATCACAAAACATGAATCGCGAGCTCGACACCGTCATCGTGATGCCCAGGGATCCTCGCGACGAAAAGGTATTCCGGAATATGTAGACGCGGAAGCTGGCGATTACAGAGGTGGAGTTATGGTTTCATGTTCCTTGTCTTGGGGGGCTGCAAGTGCTGCACCGTTGCATAGGCAGATACCATCCACCCTCGGAAGGCCTTGCGGCGGCTAAGGTGTTGCATGATCATGTTTTCCAGCGACCTGTATTTAATTTGTCACGACATCTAATGCCCACACGATCTCGTCTTGCATGGTTTTTCGTTCTACCATTCGGTCCTTCACTGCGTTCGTCGACTGGTTGCTTCGAATTGATGAACATGCACATCACTGCCACTAGCCTAGACTCTGAAGCCTAAATCATGAACTTGCTAGGGTTTATCTTAGACCGTCGACCAAACTTTGGTACGTTCGGCACATCTAAAAAGCGGGGAGGCGCGCCTCGCTCCAAGCCTACAATGACAAGCTTTCTCCCATCGTGGTTGGCAGTAACCGAAGTTAGTAACCAACATTTTCGTTCAAGCACTCGTTCGCCTACCTCGAAGGCAGCTAGATATGGAAGATGCTAAAACATGCGACAGCGTTTTGACGGGCGCTATCTGGGATGAACGGCGTGCGTCGTGGAAGAGCGGACCCCTGTCGCGCGCTAAAGTGATGTGCGTGTGGGGGAAGATCCCCGAGCCGTGTCTTGGTGCGAGTTCTGTTTGACTCGACTTCAGATGTTTCCATCGCTTCGCCGGGGATCACTGTGCTTGATCGCGCTAGCGGATGTTGCTAACATGATGATGGCAGCATACTACTTCAAGCAGGTCTGAAACAATGCACCAAGATTCGGAGGACAAGTCCAGCCCGGGCACAGAATATTCACGTGACGATATGTAGGCAGCAAAAGCATATTGTGCCCATTGAGCCTTTGCAGCACGCGATGAGCAACATCTTCCCAACGGCTTCAGCTCTCGAGACCTCCTGTCGATCTGTCAATCTATCTCGGGATCAACATTCGCATGGTTCCGCGGTTGGTGTGCATCGGTGCGTACTATGCGACGGACATCGAACCTTTTTGCGACTGATGCCCGTCGATGTTCCCCCGGTCGGTGCAACACGTCAGGCCCAATGCAAGCAACATCAAGTGAGACCATACCAGTAGATGCCTCATACATTGTTTGCTCGCGTGCTGGTCGCAACGTCATTGCACTGTGAGTCCTACCTCCAACAAGCGTAGCAAACAGAGCCTCTTCGACCACCGAAACACCGCCTTCATCAGCCCTACGAGTATCGCCACGCTGAAAGCCTTCTGTTTCTGGGAAGCGCGGTCGTTCCGAGGTGACACAGCTTCATTGCCCAGTACCAAACTCAATTTCGTTGTGATTGCCTGGTAGAGGGTACCATGGACCCGCCCCCAGCATCACTTCCGGCAACAGGATAATCCGTCGACAAAGGACCAAAGATTGCGCTCCACTCGACTGTTCCAGATCCAAGGGCATCTTACATGTCTGCTACGAAGTGCGTTCTTGTGCGCGGTTGCACGCTGGATATTCTGTCCCCACTCGTCCTATTTTCGTGCGGTTACACGGGGCCGGTTGACTTTCCAGAAGAAATGCCACGCAGACGCCACTCAATGTAGCAAACCTTCGGACACGGTCGGACGCGACTAATTTTCTCGCGCAACAAGTGAGTTATCTGATCCCCCACACAATCTCACCTTCCTAAGGAGAATATCCCAACATACAAGACCTCGGGATGGCGTCTGTTTAGCCGGTGTCTGATACGATAACTTTTCTGTGCCACGTCTGGGAGGCTTGGGGGTGCATGTCATCGCTAAAAGAGCTTGCGGGAATGCGCAAGTTGTGTTCTCAGCGTGCGTCACGTCGAGCATTGATGTACCACAACTGCGGCTACACCGCATCAAGGGGCGGTGAGCGCCGCTCAGAAGACAAAAATCCGCCCACCTCCTCCGCAGCCAGCCACAGGCACCTCTCGTACAACAAAGCCCAAACCCCCAAGCCCTCACCAGAGGCTCATCGTAGTCGGTGAGGCGGCTGCCACAAAGAAGCTGCCAAGGTGCTTCGGCCCACGGTCCGCATGCTACATGACTCCTAGCTGGCCTGGGTCCCCTTTCCGGTCAACGGTGCCTCCGCTGAAACTCAACCACATACAGAGCGAGTAGCAGTCTGGACAATTTTTTTTTTGGTGCGGTGGGTGTTAGGGCTGCTTACTGAGGCTCAGCTTGGAGCCAAGAGCACTTCCTCCTGTGGTTACTTTGGTTTTCTAAACGATATGGATCGCCATGCCAGCGTGCTGGGTCTGAGATGTCTAGTGATGCGATGAGGTGGGATAGGTTGCCTACTTATATGTTTAGCTGGAGGTCAACGGGCATGTCAGCAATTCTGTTCGGATGTCCTGAGATCCGTAGACGATATCGTTCATCTCCATACTCGATAGTGCCATCCTTTCGATCAATCCACCTTGAATCTCTTTGAGCATGGTCTCACCGATGCCGGAAATGAAGCACGTTGCTTGTGCCCGCTGCAGAGATAGGAAAGTTAAGTGCGATGGCGGAAAGCCGGGGTGCAAGCGATGTCAACGGAATGGCACGCCCTGTCGATATGTCCGGGGCAAGAAACAGCAGACGAGAAGCGAGTGGGTGCAGCACCTCAGGACCTTCAGTTCCCAGCCAGGTATACTCTCTTACCACACGTCTCTGCTGCCACCTGCTGAACGACTCTCCGTAGGTAGAACTGATGTTACGCGAAGCCGGTCCCGTCCTTCATCCCAGCCAGCGTTACCCCGAACGCCTCTTCTCCAGCCTCACTATCTCGATGACAACATGTCCTACGCGAGGTCGCCGAGCCCATACCTCTTCGAGCACACAGCGATTGTGGATGAGCGCAGACAAAGTATTCTTCCGGGAGGCAGCCCGTTCATCAGCCAAACGGGCACCGAGAGCTGCCGTAGTAGTGCGCCATTGTTGCCAATGTCGGCGGGATATGGCTTCATGGATCCGCACTCTTATCTCTTCCAGCCGTCAGCGTCGTTCTACGATACCAACTTCACATCCGACACCCTCACGACAGCGAACAGGCAGGCGCAATTCGCTCTGTATCCCACGACGACGGGGCCGTATACGCCGGTTTCGCATACCTCGGAGACTACTTCTTCCTACGACGGGCTTTCAGAGATGTAAGTGGTGCTACGCGCAAACTGTTGTGGTTGCAGATTGAGATTGTTAGGTCGTTCCCGTACGGGGCTGCTTCCTATGGTGTGCCTGTGTGCTCGGAAGCTATGTCCTGGACCTCGATACCAATGTATCAAGGGCAAACTGGCAGTCACTCTTCGCCGCATCACAGCTCGCCGTATTCATGAGCTCGAACACTTAATTTGGACATCTATAAAAGGGGGATCAGGAGTTAGTCTGGCGTTGCGACTGGCGTAAAACCTGTAGGGAGATGCGATTATCTACTGACTGGACATTAACCGTCGCTCCCAGGTGTCCTGAATGTATGATAGGCTAGACTTGAATAGACAGTGTAAGAAGGTCCTACTCTGCTGTCATGGTCCTGCATCCACCTACTGTCCCTTCTTCGTATCGCCGTTCGTCTTGCTCCCCGGTTGCGCCACGAACCTCTTCCTGACAGCCTTTACCATCTGGCTGAACCAGTAGAAGTTCAATAAGCTCAAAGCGGTATTGCCAACGAGATAGATGCTAACCAACCACATAGGCAGGCCCCCGGCCTCGCAGCCGCTCATATAACCAGGACTAGTTGAGCTTGCGTTGGTTTCGCATTTCCCTTCGTCTAGCATCGACACTAGTGGGTCGGAGGGAGAAGTTGTCATGGCCGTATAGATGTCGGAATAGATCAACACGGATTGATACGTCCCCCATACGATGCGGCAGCCGAAGAACGTAGCAAGGAGAGCGATTCCGTTGTAAAACTGGATCTTTGAGCCGGTAAGATCGAGCTTGTCGCAGAACCAGTGTATGTTCAGGAAGGGTGTTGAGAGTTCGTACAAGACGAAGGAGAGACCGTAGTAGTTTCCAAAAGGTCTCTGCAAGGGAGTCAGCCAATTGAGGTTTCGTCTTGATGCGGTTGGGGTGCCTACGAAACCAATGCACGTAACGGCTAAAGCGCCGATGGCATGTACCAGTGCGCCAACCCCAGAAATCGATAGATATTGCGACGAGATCTGGAGATCCCATAGGAAGTATCCTATGTACCAGTGAGCAAACTTACATACACTTGCCTTGACAGTGCCCCGAGTTCGCGAGCTAGATCAATACGAAGCACTTCGAGCTTAAATAAAAGCTTACGCACCTGCAGCGAAGCCTTGCACCATGCCGCTAGCTGGTGTGTATCCCCAAAGCCGCCCCTTCCAGTCCATCTCCTTGCGCTGAGGGTCACTGAAAATCACGTACAGTGCCGCAGCATTGACGAACAGGGCCTGGATCATGGAGACCCAGTGGATGTCCCAGTTCAAGCGGGTGCGCTTGTCGAAGCCATTGTATCTTTGGGGGCATACTATCCGTGACAAGGTGGGCGAAAGATAGCAGAGGATGAAATGATAGAAGAGGAAACCGAGTAGGATCTCGTGCGCGTGATAGGGTAACGTAGTCAATGACAGCTCGTTAGAGAGGGGTTTTGTGAGCTCTATGGAGAGCGCAGGGGCGGGGATAGGGTCGCGCATGTCGGGGTGGCGTGTAGAGTGTAGGAGTGGAGGGAGACGAGCAGCAGAAGTCACGGTGGCCGAATCATGATTATTAAAGAGCTGCCGTAGGAGGCGCACCCCGACAGGTTCGATTTCGAGTCGTGTGCTCGTTTGAGAAGAGCTCGGAAACGGCGAGGCCGTCAGATGTTGGTGGGGTAGGCGCCCGTGCACGCCATCTTTCCCGGAGAGCTTCGAGCACCTGCGCCGACCGACATGTCCACTCCATCACGCCTCTGGACGACACACACTGCCTGCCCGAACACCCCTGCAGGCCCCGGGAAACAGCTTCAATGCCCAGCGACGCTCAGTGTAGGTTCCTCTACGCCCTCGGGAATGGCGATGCTGGACGGCATCCACCCTGCAGTTGACTAACGACCGAGTCTCGCCATGCAGCCATCCATTGAGCACCCCAGAACAGGTCAGCACCCCCTTCATCCCCCAAGAGCAACGCCTAACTGTGCTCAGACGATTACTCCGCCCCGCTGCCTGCCGGAAAAACATTCGGCCCTGCCAGGCACCAAACAAACGCGTGACTGCCGTCACCGCGCCTACGACAGCGGCCCGTGCGCATATATTTTGATCCCAACGGCGCTCGACAGCTTCACCCCGCGCTCTTCCACTTGCACTCGCACGCTCATACCTGACTTTCTGCCGTCTGCACTGTCAATAAAAGGCTCACTTTTCGTGGGGGCTGCCCAGAGCTTCTTCTGCTTCGGCACAAAGCATTGAGCAGCTTGCTGTGAATTTGCAGGTTCGCAAGTCCGTCTAGCGATATCTTCCGAAGCCTAGAACAAAAGTTCATACCTTGCGTGCTCTTTACTGTCTACGCAGTCCCTCTAAAACCAAGCAACAAGTTCAGGCACAAAAACCGAGAACAACAAGATGTCCGCCCGTCAGGATATCGGAGATCCAGTTGCGCCAGTTGCGTCTAATGGCGGAGAACCGGAGGCGCAGAACAGCGGCGGTGACGCTGACGATCATGGCCCGGGCAACAAGCGCAAGGAAGCTCCTACTACCGAAGGCGTATGTTGTTGCAGCACTCCTTCAATTCTGTAGCTAACAATCAACAGGCTCCATCGAAGAAGCAACAGAAGGTTCTTGAGAACCGTGCTGTCTATGCCACCAACATCCCTCGCGACGCCACGTTCGAGGAGATTGAGGATACCTTCAAGAAAGCCGGAATCATCGAGATGGGCGTGGACGGCAAACCGCGTATCAAAATGTACGCTGATGAGCACGGGGACTTCAACGGCGATGTCCTCGTTGTGTACTTCAAGAAGGAGTCGATCCAGCAGGCCGTGATGCGCATCGATGGTTGGGAGTTTCGCCCAGGCCAGACATCGGAGGGCGTAGTGAAGGTTCAGGAAGCTGATATGTCTTACAAGAAGGAAACCGACGGCGAAGTTGTTAAGAGCAAACTCGTTCGCAAGGACCGCAAGGCCGCTGAGCGTACCCGTGCAGAGCTGAACCGGTGAGTGGATTATTGGAGGTTTGGTCTAAGTATCTCTCTAACGCATCTTCAGAAAGCTCGCGGAGTGGTCAGACGACGACGAAGAAGACATTCAGAAGACTTTCGCGCCCAAGAAGAACCAGTGGGCCAAGTTTGTGATCATCAAGAAAGCCTTTACACTTGATCAGATCAACGACGAGGAAGACGAGGGCGCTATGCTGGAAATCAAGGAGGACATGAGGACCGCGGCTGAGCAGTTCGGAGAGGTGACCAAGGTCGTCCTCTATGACAAGGAGCCTGAGGGCATTCTGACCGTACGCTTCAAGGAGTTCGAGGAGGCGGAGGCCTTTGTCAACGCGTTCAACGGCAAGGGATACAACTCTGAGAAACTTGAGCTCAGTGTCGCAGACGATCGTCCGAGGTTCAAGAAGACTAACAGGGACGATGTCTCTGATGTCGAGGACAATGTTCGTCGTATGGAAGCGTATATGGACGGGGACAAGACTGATGACGACGACGAGTGAAATCTCCTCGACTGAGCCGTCCAGTCTGGCTCTACTACTGTCGAAGTTTGCGACACTTTGTGAGCTGTCTTGCACCAAAACTCAGCACGCAGTGTCTGGCTTTCGACTATTTCCACGCACCTCGGTGCCTCTTTATGATACCCGAATGACGAATCAGTCATCGATTTGAATCTGGGGTAAGGGCGTTCATGTCCTCGATTATGGAAAAGGGTTCATTATCAAGTCCCTAATGCAATAACATCTTCGATAACTCGAAACAAACCATGCATGTGAGACGTCTACACGTTATACGGTATTTGCCCAGAACATTCACAATGATCCGCTTTCATCTGCTTATCTACATCAACTCCTTTGTTCTCTCCTCACTCTCCTTTATCCACTTCTCTAATAAGGCCCTATTCCTGGGCTTGAATCCTACCTTGAAATATTTTGGCTCCATGGTCAGACTGGTGGGTATCGCGTTCGCCTCCAAACAGTCTAGAATCGGCGCATCCCTCGGGTCCTTTGGCGGCTTGAATTCGAATGCACTGATCAACCGCACAAAAGCAGTGTACAGCTCACGGTTCCCCAGATGCGAGCCGACGCACATGCGACTTCCCGCGCCATAGCCATAATGCGGGGTACCCGCGCCCTCGGCAACATCCAAGTACCTCTCCGGATCGAACTTTTTCGCGTTCTTAAAATGCGTCTCATCGTAATCCGCGGCGTACGCATTCATGTAGAAGGTGGTGCCGGCGGGTATGGTGACGCCGTTCCAGGGTATGTCCTTTATGCTGACGCGGGGCAGGCAGATGGGGATGACGGTCCAGAAGCGGAGGATCTCCTTGTAGAGGGCGGTGATGTAGGGGATTTTCTCCTCGTCGAGGCAGCGGGTCCAGGCGTCGTCGTTTGGGTAGACCTTTTTTATTTCGGCATACGCGCGGGACTGGATGGCTTGGCCTGCGGGAGAGGCGAGGTAGGCGATGCCCATTATGAGATTGCCCGGGACGGTGTCGAGGCCTGCGGAGACCATGGTGAGGCAGATTGATTTTATTTCCGCTGGGGAGGGGTGTCAGTGGGGAGGTGTTTGTCGGGGGTATGTTGGGAGGAGGGGAAGCGCACCTTCGTTCAACTTGGCCTCGGGGTCTTTGAGAATGTTGCCGGTGATGCAGGGCTTGTCGGTGCCGGCGGCGATGCGGTCTTTCAGCCCCTTGAGCAGATAGTCCAGATAGACGTCTCGCCTCTCCCTGAAGGTAATAGCGTCTCTTGTCTGCTTCGGGAAGAGCCGCAATAGCGGGATGTAGTCTTGCCAGTTGTTGCTCGTGCTCCTGAAGTTGCTCACGCCTCTCTCGACATCGGTAATCTCGTGCAGCAACTTATCGTCCTTGTCGCCATCGATGCGGTATCCGTAGTTGAGCGTAAGCGACGTGTTGAGCGCATATCGCTGCCAGTACGCGCGCGGATCGAGGTCGATTTCTCCGCCCTTTGAGTCAGCGAGTAACTCTTTGATGCTGACGTTGGATTCGAGGTCGATGTGGGGCATGTAAGACTGGACGGCTGGACGGTTGAGCGCGGTGGCGGCGGCCTTGCGGCGGTTCTTGCAGGACTCGTCCCAGGGGGAGGTTCCGATGGTGAAGCCCTGGGAGGAGGAGACGACAGTGTGGAAGGTGTGCAGGGTCGGGCGCGAGATCAGGGCGGATTGGTGTGTGATCCAGAAGTGGCGGACCGAGTCGAAGGTGTTTGCGAAGACGATTCTCTGGGGCCATGGTCAGGTCTTGAGCTCTCGTATGTGGGAAGTGAAGAAGGAATAACAGGAAAGAACGTACTCTGTTGCCCATTCGCACCTGAAAGACCGGCCCATACTTCTTGACCCAGCCCTGAGCGACTTTCGCGTGCTCTTCTCCAAGCTCGTACAGACTGCCAAACAGCGGTAGTCCTTTTACCTCCGGAAGTCCCTTAATGTGCGGTTGATCCGTGCCATAGAGCAAACGATAGAGGAAGTACATCACTACGGCCGCAGCCGCAACATAAATTGCCAAAGTCATAATCTATTCCGTGACACTAGCCACGATATGAGGAAAGGGAAGAAGTCACAATAAGTCCGAAGGACCTGGAGCCACGTAGGAGGGGATTCAAGCTTATATTCCGTAACAAGACGTGGAGTGGATAAAGTTTGGCAATGACCTCGCTGCATCACCATCCGATGCATCAGTGTGCGGCTAAGGTACACAGCAAAACGACCTGTCATCTAGTGACAATTGCGGCCCTCTCATTTGATCGACTGTGGCCTCGGATGCCCACAACGACCGTCTGCGACCGAATTACATCCGATGCCACCCAAAGGCGGGGAAAGGTGCGATAGAGCTACCACGGAATTTGGCCGCTCACTAGCGCAAGGCGGAGCGGTGGAGGAACCACAGGCACGTGGCGGTGTGTGCTCTTGGCGTGCAGCATTGTTCTTTACGTCGTGTGCGGCTCTTTGACTTGCCCGAAGGGGTTTTCCCGATATGAGATAGTGATTTCGTGCGAGGTGAATATCGTAGATTGTTGTCTAGGCATCGTGGTGTGCGGATAATTTCCGTCATTCAAAACAGCCAGCAAGATGCATGAAGCACTTCACTGGCTAGCTTGATTGAGCAGAAGTGACAACGGTTGGGCAATTTTACAGTCTCTGTTCAATGCTGACTTCCATGCTTTACTGACAATGGCTATTTCCTGGTTTACAACGAGTCTATAGGTGCTTGCATCTATGTAAGAACCACTAATAGCCAAGATTCAACGCCGGCTCTATCCTGCCAGTGACTTGACCAAAACCAACCAGAGCCTCCTCATCAGTCCCGCAGACGCCTGTGAAAGTGACCTCGTCGCCGTCCTGCAAAAAGGTCCGCTCCTCGTCACCCACCTTGAACGGCTTCTTCCCGCCTTCGGTTGCCTCGAGCAGACAGCCATATTCTTCCGCGGACGTGCCGCTTATCGTTCCTGAACCAAGCAAGTCACCGGTTTGCAGGTTACAACCAGTAGATGTATGGTGGGCCAGACACTGGGGGAAGGACCAAAGCAGATGGCGACCGTTCGACTTGGCGACGGTGGTCGTGCTGCCAGATTTTGCTGTCGGATGTCAGTCATGATGACACCTGGCGGGTGTAGAAAGCTTACTCTTTAAATCGACCTTCAGTTGAATGTCATACACAGTCTTGTCGTCTTTTTCTTCAAGGTACGACAGGACTTCCTTGTCATTCTCGATCCCCTTCACCTTGAAAGGCTCAAGAGCGTCCATCAGGACGACCCAGGTGCTGATACTGCTGCCAAAGTTCTTCGCATTGAACGGACCCAAGGGAATGTATTCCCAGCTCTGCACGTCTCTTGCTGACCAGTCGTTCAACATGACCAGGCCAAACAGATTGTTTTGGGCCTCGCCAATCGGCACAGGCTCTCCCATTTTATTCGGCTTGCAGACGAAGGCGCCTAGCTCGAGCTCGTAATCGAGTTTCTTGATTTGCGTGTAAACGGGCACCTTCTCGTCTGCGGCTGGGTTTGGCAAGAATTGACCGTGGGGACGGCGGATTGGGGTGCCCGACGGAACGATCGAGGAGGCCCGGCCGTGGTATCCCACAGGAAGGTATTTGTAGTTGGGGTTCAGGGCGTTCGCTGCCCCCCGGAACATGACGCCGCAGTTGTAGGCATGGTTCAGGCCCACGAAGAAGTCGGTGTAGTCGCCGATCCTGAAGGGTAAATGTTTCTGGACATCTTTCAAGGGAAAGAGTGCCTGTTTCTGCAGCGCTGGGTTGTTCTTCAAGACGTCAGGATATGGTGTGTCTTCGGCGAATACGCTCTGGATGTATTTCCGGACAACCGAGTGGATTGGCGGGCCAAGGGCAGCAAAAGCATTCAATGAGGGCTCGGAAAAGACAGCCTGGTGTGGCTGGACCGTGGACAGGGCGGAGAAGCCATTCTGTGCAGCGAAGGCTTCGAGGTCCAGGGCATGGTCGCCAATGGCAACTGCAACACGCGGAGAATTGCAAGTCGCGGTGGAGATGATGCCGAAGGGGATGTTGGCAAGCGAGAAGTGCGAGCCACGGGGGATGTTGAACCACGAGCGAAGGGAAGGCATGGTGAGGCTACGGACGGAGGTGCTTCGGGCCAGTATTCTTGTGCTCGAGAAGGCCAACACAGGCCGCACAAGTCGAGTCCCGGTGCGGCCTTCATCTCGACAAGCCTTCTCCGGCGGTTGGTGACGGAATGGCGGAAGGAAGGCGGGGGATATGCACGGGCACTAGCGAGTAGGCCAGGGTCCGGCGCAACAATTCCGCTGCTGCATCGCGTCCGCCAAACGCGAGCTGCCTTTGTGCACGGAATCGCAAGCCGCCCTAAGCCGCCATCCCAGCAGCCATGGCCTTGCCGTCGGACCACGCATATGACGATCCCCACACCCCACTGCACCCCAGGAACAGGCTGCAGGCGCTGCTTCAAAAACTCCCCATCCGCCGAAAGAAGGTCCCGAAGAGCACTGTGCCTTTGACCAAGCGCAACCTCACCGAGTTCTTCAACCCGGACTACACAGATATCCACGATGCCTTCCTCACAGTTCGCCCACAAAGAAAAGTATCGGTATCAGAATGGCTTCAACTCCTACCATGAGTGCGTCTCGCGTCATGCTTCAATCCAGTCACGTCCACTAACATGTGAAAGATCAGAAGCAGTAGAGGGAGCCCTGCCAATAGGCGCAAACTCGCCCCAGAAACCGCCATATGGTCTCTACGCCGAGAAGCTTTCCGGGACCGCCTTCACTGCACCACGACATGAAAACCAGCAGACGTGGATGTACCGCGTGCTGCCTTCGTGCGGACACAGCAACTTTGAGCCCCGCGAATCCTCCACATACAACACCAACCCTGAGAACAAGCCATACGAGAAGATCCACCACATTCCCAACCAGCTCCGATGGGACCCCTTCGACCTCGACGAGACCGTGGACTGGGTGCACTCGCTACATCTGGTAGCCGGTGCTGGTGATCCTACCATGAAGCAGGGCCTCGGCATGTACATCTACGCAGCAGGAAAGAGCATGGATGAGAAAGAGGCTTTCTATTCCGCCGATGGAGACTTCCTCATAGTACCTCAGCACGGTGTGCTAGATATCCGCACAGAGCTTGGTCGTCTACTCGTGCGACCAAATGAGATTTGCGTCATCCCGCGCGGCATCAAGTACCGCGTAGATCTTCCCCAAGGACCTGTGCGCGGTTACATTCTCGAACTATACCAAGGTCACTTCCAGCTGCCAGAGCTAGGCCCCATTGGCTCCAACTGCCTTGCGAACGCACGCGACTTCCAGGCGCCCATCGCGGACTTCGACGAGGATACCGAGACAGAATGGCACGTCTTGTGCAAGTTTGCTGGCCACCTCTTTTCCGCCAGACAGGGACACACTCCTTTCGATGTTGTAGCATGGCACGGCCTCTACTACCCGTACAAGTACGATCTCGGTCGCTTCAACACAATGGGCAGCGTCTCGTTCGACCACCCAGACCCCTCCATCTACACCGTCTTGACCGCACAGTCAGATCACCCAGGGACCGCGGTAGCCGACTTTGTTATCTTCCCACCCCGGTGGCTCGTCGCCGAGGACACATTCCGGCCGCCGTGGTACCACCGCAACACCATGTCTGAGTTCATGGGTCTGATCCAAGGACAATACGACGCCAAAACCGGTGGGGGATTCCAGCCCGCCGGCGCATCGCTGCACAACGTGATGGCAGGCCACGGTCCAGATGCTTCTACCCACGAGAAAGCATCCAATGCCGAGTTGCAGCCGCACAAGGTCGGCGAGGGCAGCATGGCGTTCATGTTCGAGAGCTGCCTGATGGTCGGCGTGACCGACTGGGGCCTGAAAAAGTGCAAAAAGGTGCAGGAGGGGTACAATGCGGAGAGCTGGGAGCCACTCAAGCCGCATTTCAAGAGGCCGACTCCGGCGAAGATTGACAATGGTGTCGATGGGAAGGACGGCGTGATTGGCGACAAGGCGCAGGTGCCTCACTGGACGTCTTGAACTCACGATAGGCTAACGTTGTTTTATTGTAGCGTGTTGTATATCCCTCACCTAATGCGATGCATTTTTAGACTGTCTTGAACTCCGCCATGAAGATGTTCGCTTGCGGGCGACACCTTAGTCGTCAACCGCGTTGCCCAATCAGGACCGTCTAGGCCTTCAGCCCCATATGAGTCGAACTGAGCAAGGGAACGAGCGCATAGCCACGAATGACCGTCTACCATAAAATGCAGTCAGAGGGACACAACGTTGAGTGCTCACCACGATTTATTCTGATTATTCACCCTGGATCTCTCAAAGAGTAAAAAAGTCACCAACCACAACAGCCCGCAAATGCACGCACACGGCCTGCCACCAACGCGCATAACAATAGCACTCAACACCAACCAGACGCAACGAGCACCGCTCCTTCTACCTTCAAGCGCATGCACGGATCCCAACTCGCCAACCTCGATCCGCAACCTCGTCTTCAAAGCCGCGCAGTCCAAACTACGCATCAAGAAGCCGTCGCGCGTCTTCATCGCCGGGTCCGGCGCCGAGCTCGTAGGGGAGGAAGACTGGAAAAGCGGCGTGCGGAACGATGTGTCGCTGTTGGTTTCTGCGGGCGAGGACTATGTCGGCGTGAATAGGGATGCCGGGGTACACCGTGAGTCGTTGCTGCTTTCAAGCAACCCAGCACACGTCTATGCTACAGCGACCAAAAGAAAAAAAGCTAACCACCGCGCAGCGCAAGCCAACCCAACCTGTCCCGTCCACGTCCTCGCCTCCAAAGCAGCACTCGACAGCCTCGCCCTCGCCCAGCTGCACACCACGGCGCGCACCCTCCCCGGACTCGTCCTCGCAGTCGGCCAGCCGGACCTGCACCCGGGCACCAAGTTCCCCATCGGCGCGGTCTTCGTCTCGCGCGGGTGGATCCATCCGCCGCTGATTGGCGGCGATATCGGGTGCGGGATGGCATGGTACAAGACGCGGTTAGCGAGGGGGCAGGTGGAGGGCGACCGGGGGAGGAAGGTAGCTGAGAAGCTGAGGGGGGTGGAGGGGGCGTGGCGGACGGTGGGGGAGAGGGCGGAGTGGTTGCGGGATGGAGAGAGAGAGGGAGCGTCCTGTGCGGCGGGGGAGGAGTGGGATGGCAGCGTAGAGACGATCGGCGCGGGGAATCATTTTGCGGAGGTGCAGGTTGTTGAGGAGGTGGAGAAGGGATGCGGGCTTGGTGAGGGGGAGGTGGTGAGTTGGCCGCTGGGGCGCTGGCGAGTCGAGGAATCTGCTGTGCTGACTTTGTAGTAGGTACTACTCGTGCATTCCGGGTCGAGGGGGTATGGGTCGAGCATCTTAAAGAAGTACACTTCTGGGGGGCAGGTCAGCTTGAAGGAGGATAGTGCGGAGGCGAGGGAATATCTCCGGGAGCACGACCGGGCGTGTCGATGGGCAAAGGCAAGCCGCGACCTCATTGCTTTGCGCTTTCTGAGCTGTCTCGAGCCGGGCGAGCCGGCCTGGCGCTTGGGCAAGAACGACGCAGATGCCGAGGACGTCCACGATGCTATCGCTCGGGCGAAGGCAGAGTTGGGTGCTCGCCGCGTGGTCGACATCTGGCACAACAACGTCGAGCGCGTCAAATGGCCACCTCTCCCGCCCGCAGGCGAAGACACGAACGAACAATCGGCTGCTTCCACCTCGTCACAGAGCGACGCCTACATCCATCGCAAAGGCGCAGCACCCACTCTCTCCCCGACGACATCTTTGCCCCTCTCCATCCTCCCACTCCCGGGCTCCCGCGGCACCCCAACGCTCATCCTCGCCCCGCAATTCCCCTCCTCGACCTCCCACGGTCTCAAAAACGCGCTCTCGCTCGCTCACGGCGCGGGAAGGAGCATGTCGCGCGCCAAAGCGCTGTCGACGCTCAGCCAAAAGTACAAGGCGTCGAGTCTGCTTGAACCGAGAGGCGGCAACGGCACGTGGGTGGTTTGCGAAGCGAAAGATCTTGTGTTTGAAGAGGCGCCGGAGGCGTACAAGGATGTTGAGGCCGTGGGGGAGGATTTGGTGGAGTTTGGGGCGGCGCGGAGGGTTGGGTGGTGTAGGGCGAGAGTTAGCTATAAGTGTAGGGATGAGAGGGGCAGGGCCGGTTAAGGGGTTGAGTTGGGGAGTTAAAGAGTTAAAGAGTTAAAAAAAAATTGAAGAGTTAAAGAGTTAAAGAGTTAAAAAAAAATTGAAGAGTTAAAGAGTTAAAGAGTTAAAGAGTTGAGAGCGGGTGGTAATTGACAGGAAGAAATACCATTGGTGTCGTTGTGAAGCTTTCGTGGTGTTTTCAGACTATGTTGTATAACCTGAGCTGACCTGGGTTGCCTATTTCGAAAGCTTTACGTGGTTGGCGTCGCACTATTTTGTGCCCTCTCTGGCTGCTTCTTAGCAACAGCTACTACGACTTGCCTAAGCTGCATCGTCGTTGTGCATAAAAGGAGATTTCAGATTGTTGGTATTGCTGCAGTGTGCGGTTGTTGGTAGCATGGAGTCCACTTGAACCGTACCATCGGAGTCGTGTACTCTTTTCCGGGTGTGCTACGAAGATATTATTGGAAGCCCTGCGATTGGCATTTGGCGAGGTGAAATTCTTTCTTTGTCCAAAGGCGTGTGGCGCTTTTGTGTGGTCCCAAGCGATGCGACTCGTTGGACAATACTTACACAGCGCTCAAATGCTGTGCCACCCCAGTGTGACCAACAACGGTTGTCACGGCGTAGTCGTTACACATGTTTCTCACGACGCATGTCCGTCTCCTGCCAATTTCATGTCGTCGCGCCGATGCTCCCACGCTGACTGACATCCAATGTGCTGTTATTGGCACAGCAAGGTGTCGATATTGCACTGCGTCACGCCGCTACTCTGAATGCTGGGCGCTCATTTCACGAGCCTTGAAGTTGGGCCGTCTTATTCGCGTTCCTTTCCGTGCGGAAGCCGTTGGTTTCGCTGCGAAAGTGGATACTGGGTGGATACTGGTGGATACTGCGTGGAATGAATCGCTGACGGCTGTGCTATTCGTGTGCACTGAAACGATGGCACGGTCGGTGTTGTGGTCGGAGTCGGAGAAGGGTTCGTCGGCGATCTGCTTGGGGTAAAATAGAAAAGTGCCTGGTACCTTAGAGGCCGGGTGGGCAGTAGCCGAAGCTTGTTTTTCCAGCCAACCTTTGCGGCAGCCAACTCGACTCCTGCATCGCGACCGCTTGCAAGTGCAAACGAGAATGGCGCACGAACGAGGCTCGTAGCCGCTGTCATTGTTGCTGCGCGTGCCCCATGCTCACCTCAGCTCAGCGCCAAGGGCGAGGGCGTGGGCGGGACAACCACCAAGGCTGCGCATGCAGACTCGTCGGGCTGGACGTGTTTCGAAACCTGTGGCCCTGGCGCAAAGCTTGTTTGTGCATGCGGCATGGCTGTGCGTGTGGTGTGCGTGTGGGCGCCAAAAGACAGGTTCCAACCCAATATCACCACTGCTTTACCCGTCGCCCATTGTCCGCCGTCGAGTGCCATCCTCCAACTGACAGAGGGCCTGGGAATGCAGTGTGACAGGACTCCAGTCGGCCCATGGACGGTGCTGACGCCAGGCTGCCGACATGTTAGCCATTCCTTCGGGGAAAGACGCGCCCTCGATCCGTAAACATGGCATTCCGGCGCCGCAGACTTCGCCCTTTGCTTGGGCCACCAGCCAGTCCCCTGCCTATCCTTTCCACTGCCAGCCTCCAGGTCCGGGCGGGCTGGGGGGCGCCTGATTGCGAGTGGCCCAAGGCCGGTCGTTTGTACTGCTGCAGGTGCGACCGCTTCACAGGCCGAATCACGTATTTACACCCGCCGCCCCTGCCCCCATTTCCTATTCCCACATTCCCATTCCACTGCCTTTTATTCCGCCACACCCCTCGCTCTGCTCTGCACCCACCCACACACACTCGCTTCAACCTTGGTACCACTCGCCCGGCTTCCTCGACTGCCAGCTCCATCCACCCTTCCTGCATTGATCCACAGCAATCGTTACCATGCGTACTCAGTCCATCTTCACCCTTCTCGCGGTAGCCTCAGCTGTCGCCGCCGAGGATGCTCCTGTTGTAGAGCAGAACCCCATTGGCGCACAGTACGAAGCCCTCCTCGATCCCACCAAACATTGGGGAGTCTCCGGTGCCGTCAAAATCGCCAGTGGTGCTGCTGCCAAGGGCGTCACGGTTGAGGTCGCTCTTGCCAATCTGCCTTCCGAGGGCGGCCCGTTCATCTACCACATTCACGAGAAGCCTGTCCCCGCAGACGGCAACTGCACTGCCACTGGCGCCCATCTCGATCCTTACAAGCGCGGCGAGGTGCCTCTCTGCGACGCCGACAACAAGGAGACGTGCCAGACGGGAGATCTCTCTGGCAAGCACGGCAACATCACCACCGGGACGTCGTTCAGCGCCATGTAAGTTCTGGCCTTGTTGCATCCATTGAGAACTAAGCTGATTGCATCACACAGATACAACGATGAGTTCCTTGCGACCTTGACCGACGACAAGTCCTATTTCGGTGACAAGTCCATCGTCGTCCACCTGTCCAACAAGACCCGCATCGCCTGCGCAAACTTTAAGCAGTTGTCCCCTGGCAATGCCAGCACAACTGCCTCCTCCTTCGGCACGTCTTACGGAACCGCACTGCCTTCTGGATCCGCGAGCCAAGGCCACAACGCCACCGCTTCAGCTACTCCCACTGGTTCCACTGGTGCTCCCATCCAGCCGACCGCATCCCCTACCGCGAACCCCACCAACACCCCGCCTGGCGTTGGTGCCGCCGGCAAGGTGGCAGTCAGCGGAGCAGCCCTCTTCGCTTTCGCAGCCGCTATGATGCTCTAAGATCGTAATTAAGTAATGTCGAGAACGGATAATTCACATTTTGTGGACGGAAAGGGTTGCATTTTTGGCGTTCTTTCGGGCAAAATCTCGAGGTAGCTCGGCTACTATATCTGTATATGGATTTTGAGCCTCATGGTAGGCACGGTAATCAGATGAGCGGGGGATTATATCCATGGAATTCGGTAGATACCACCCAATGATAGCATTTAATTTATTGAGATGAGAAATCTCTTCTTCACGCGGTACAAAGACCTTCGCATCACCTGTGTTTGGCAGTACAGACCACCCATCGAAGACGCATGTACTGAATGAAACTCGTGCAGAGTAGCAGCCCAAGGCAGAGTCCATGCTGATCGAGACTTCCAACTACAGTGAGGTTGCATGATAGCTCGAATTACCCCAGACTAGCCGACGTATTGCTAAGAACCTAGTGTAAAGAAACGGTGTCGATTGTCTACATTCTGTGCAGTCTGGTCTGACTCTATCTCCCTCTGCACCGCTTTCCTCGAAGATGAATACAATCTGGAGATGTCAGCTGTAGCACCTGCTCTTCGGGGAAGGACAACTTATAAAAAAGAAAGTGCCGCCTTCGTTGGAAGGCGGCTCGAGGAACGACCCACGCGCGACTCTTCACCACAGGCACCCTCCTCTGCGCCGACGTGCAAGCAATAGTTTCAGCCCCATATAGGACAATGACACTACCCCGGGTCCGGCCAAGAACATACTAAAGAGAAGACGGTTCAACGATCAGCAAACCATCTCGTCCAGAAAGCGTTGCGGAGCAGTTCAGGCGGCCACACAATCTCGCAGGCAATCTTGACAGACAGGTCGAAGCCTTGATCCCCACTCTAGAGAGGTCCCATCGCGATAGCTTTTGAGATGTGCGTTGGACGTCTTGCTCTTACTCTGCAAGCCTCTGTCGCGACAGTTGTGTTTGATCAACCGCACCCTTCCCGCAGTTGTGCCCTTGGTGTTATGGCCTTTCCCAGAAGAGCGCACGCCTTATGTCGAACATCAGTATTGCAAGCTCGCGACGCTTCAGAACATGCCACTCGTCATATCTCCTCGCTCCGTCTTGCTTCTCACCACGCCGAAACCTTCCTCATCGTAGACCGTGACGCACCAATCGACAACGTCCTAGTCAAAACAGCGCAACGGGCGCGCAAATCTCTTTCCAGACACCATCACCCGAGGTTTTCCTCCTACAGGTGCTTCTCTCTGTGTGTTGTAGCATGACTCTCTGAGACTAGTCTTTGTTTCCTTCCCGGTTTCTTGTGAGAGGTAGGGAGGCGTATAATGCGGACAAAGGACATCCTCAAAAACCGCATGGTCGCATCCGTAATAGCGAGATAGCTTATCGGATGAAGTGATAGGTAGACGCTCGCCAATGCAGCTGCACGCTGAACGTAGAGGTTGGCGATTGACGCGACTGGCCGGATATTACCTATGGTAACAAGTGTCGGTGATGGAAAGCGTGACACAGGCTTCGCAACAGCAGAATGGCGTCAGAGGTTGGAGATTTGATGAGGACTTGCGTCCGTGTTGGGGTCGTCAGAACGGGCTCAGAGCCCAATAGCTGACCGATGCACGGGAATCTTCGTCGAGGTCACAGCAGAAAACTTCCGTTCCTTCCACAGCAGGGTACAAACGCGGCGTACCAAGTCCAACCCGCGTTGAGTCTCTGACACAACTCTTCATGATCTTTCAGGGGCTCGGGTCCGAAGCGTGACGGTCCGTCAAAGGGTGACAATATCGATTTGCGCTGCGTTGAGACCTCGCTGGGCATACAAGACACCTTTTCTGGCGAGTGGATCTCTGCACACACACCTCGATATGACTGTTTGTGAGACTTGACCAAGAGGTCAGAACCGTGCTCTCCCTCCACCCATCAGATCATAGAAGACTGCCGCAGAGACGCGGGTGATTTTGGCACTTGGTTTTACAGCTCCCCTGCCGTTTCCAGAATAGACTTTCCAGTGCGCCTGCGGTATTCAAGATCCCAAGAACGATCCTCATACGAGGTGTGCGGCATCTCCCTTCAAAGCTCTCCTCTTGGACTTCATCATGACTGTCGACGAAGCTATCCGTTATGGCCAGAGTCTGTTGCACAGTTGAGGAGTCGACGTGGTTCTCGCTTGAAAACTTTAAAACCCCGACAGGCACATGAAACCTCAATTCGAAGCTCGTGGCTTCCCGTACCTCGAGTCTCCCTTTTGAGCCTTCTTGCGTGTCGTTGCGCCCGAAGGCACTTCGACAGCCGTCCGGCGTCTAGTCGGAAGGTCGGCGACATGACCGCGATGCTGTCCGCGTACGCACGAGACGCAGCGGATACCGAAAAATGATTAGGGTTAAGATCCGAGCCCGCCCTCCTCACGCACTACCCCAGTGTTGCCACCAGAGCGCAAAGGCAAGCATACAAACACCCATTGAGACTGCGAAGAGGCTCGGGTGTGTGCCGACCAGTGCACGTACGCGAGGCGCCGCAAAGCATTCCGAATGGAAGACGGACATCGGCAACTATAGGGAAAGTGACATGCGAATGCAGCTTGCAGTGCAAGCGAGAGAAGATTTGGTGAAAAGAAAGGTCGTTGCGCGCTGTCCCGCAGTTGTTGGCATGGTCAGAAGGTGTCAATGTTGGGTCGCGGTCCAGAATCCAGTAGCGGCGCGATTGAGAAAGCGGTGGCAGATGGGTAAAGATAGACGCCATGCAGTGTCGAACCGAACGAGGGTGTTGCTGTCGAGAGGTAGCACCGCGACTCTGCTCAAACCTAGGGGTGGCTGGCCGACGCGTTCGGCAAGAGCACGCCAGCCGAATTAGGCATAGCCCTGGTCGCGCCGTCGCGCCGTCACGCTTTCCAGGGTCCGTTCGCAGATGCTGAACAATCAATGGCCACCGTCCACCGCCACCACTTCAACATCTCTATCGAAGTGCAGAAGTTCTCGCACATGACGATATGGGTGCGGTAGAGAACGCAATAGATGCAGCTATCCAGTTCATCGGGCCGTTCCTTGGCAAGGGAGCCGTACCCCAGCAGGAAGCCAGCGATCTTCCACGCCTTCTTCAGGAGTCGCTCGCCCATCTGCAAGCGATAAATACCGCCGAACAGGTTGCTGGTCCGGATGAGCCGTATGACGGGTCTCTCGTAGGCGTCATATATGGCCTGCTCGATCTCATCACCTCGATTGGTATCCTACCCTACCTATCCAGCGATATCGTCTTTAGCCAGCGGCCACAATCTGTTCTAGTAGTGCCGATACCAGTCCAGTCTATTTCTGAGCGGGATCCTCTCTCGCATGCTATCGATGTTTTGATTCCGATCATTGCGCTGGACGGCGCAGGCGTGCAGCCGCTTCTCGTCCAACGGATTTTTCCAGATGTCGTATCTGCGCTTGCGGAACTCTCGTTTTCACCGCAATCGAGTGAAAAGCTCCGTTCCAAATACACACCAGCATACGAGAGGATAATTGCTACCACGCCTGTCTCCCGGTTACTGCCTATCTTGACCTCACTGCTGCAGCAGGATGTTCCATCGTGGTGGAAGCCGCAGCTGACGAAGGAGCTTACCCTGATTCCGCTTCGTCCTCACGGCGTCCGGCATACAATAGAGTTCCTGGCATTGTCGTACTTGTCCAAGAATTCTCAAGTACCGCAAGACGCCTCAGGCCCGCAGTCGAAGCTGCCGCTGCCCCTGGAATCTATCACCCAAGCAGCACGATTGTTATCTTCCGTCCCTGTCGAGATGACCCAGGATGAGTGGTTCACCCAGCTTGCGCCCCAGTTGTTCACTTTACTGGATGGCAAAGAGGGCCAAGAGCTTAGCCGCGCAGCTGGCCAGATCATTGCAGGAGGCATACTGAACAAAAAGAGCACCGGTGCACCAAAGACA
The DNA here is from genome assembly GCA_010093485.1 of Karstenula rhodostoma CBS 690.94. NCBI lineage: Eukaryota > Fungi > Ascomycota > Dothideomycetes > Pleosporales > Didymosphaeriaceae > Karstenula > Karstenula rhodostoma. The sequence goes on along the minus strand of MU001496.1, from coordinate 1,154,068 downwards.
ATCGGCTGGGAACTCTTTGCTAAGCCCTTGCTTGAAACGATCTCCCCAAAAACAAGCCAAGTGAGCGACCCGAAGAAGAATGCATTGGGCCAGATCATTGTAGATGAACAGAGTCTGCGTCGTGCTTTGAGTCGATTGGCCACCCTCACCTCTTCATACTCGCATGCTGGTCTTCTGAAACGACTCGTTGGCCCGATCATCCTACCGCTGTGGGGACTGATTACCTACGCATCGTCGCACCCATCTCTTGACAAAGGATGGGCAATGCTCCCTCGTGTGATTCTGCTCCGGTATCTGACGCTCGCATGCGAAGTACCGCGAGTCGGTCACCTTTCAAGTAACCTCTTCTGGGATGGCGACTCATCCTGGACGTTTGCTCCGGGTTCCCAAGGCGGCATCGAGATCCGGGAACGAACTCCGGTCGACGATAATATGGGAAACATGGGAGGTCTACTCGCACGAATGGCTAACGTGGACCAATACGTCGGTCTCCTTGTTTCTTTGCTGGTCGAAGCCAATGTTGAAGACTCCACAGCGGGTGCAATCTTCATACAATCCACCAAGCACTGGCTGTCACCAGAGTCGCGATCAGCGACTTCACTGACGATTGAACCTGACGTGGATCCGCTCTCGGCTCTCATCGACGCAAAGTTCTCCGAAGCACTGGCGACGCAGTTCAAGGAGAAATTTGCTCGCAGTCCTCAGCACATCATTGAGCTCATGGGTCAGCTATTGCAAAACTTCGTACACGAACACAAGGCAAAGACAAAAGATCTGAAGAATAGAAACAAGCCTAGTCGAGCAAGTTTAGGCAAACTCGCGCAGTCTGCGTCGACGACCCACGCCGAGAGCAACGATGGTGGCTCCGAAGATCTCGTTTCCTTTGCCATCAGTATCATCAGCACGATCATCTCGTCACCTGATTTCAAACGAACGCCAGAAATGACCGAAGTCATTGATTCAATACTTCCCTCTCTACAACACCTCTCTCAGTCCAGCCACGAGCTCCCAGTCTCGTCTCTGATCCGCAATGCGGCAGCAAACATGCTCCAGACCATCAAGCCAGTCTCGGTATTGACATCTGCAGCAGACCCACAAGCCCAGCATCGCGCAACCTTGAAGACCGCACTCACGGATATCCTCTCGCCCGAACCACCCAATCGTGTTTGGGCTCTATCAGCAATACGCAAGATTGTCCAGGACCCTGTAGCCTTCCCAATCATCGACGTACCTTCCTTGACATACACACTACTCTCAGCATCCGTAGCAGATGCCGAATCTTACGTCTACACCGCAGCCATACCCGCTGTCGTCGAGCTCGCAGTCCGTGCGCCCAACCCAACTATTCGCATTCTCGTCGACGCATTCGTCGACATCGATGAGCGATCACTACGTCTCAAGAAGGAAAAGGAGATCGAGGAAGCGCTCGACTTCCGGCTTCGCGTTGGCGAGATCCTGAACAATTTTGTATCGGAAGATGCGTTTTGGCTCTCCAACACGACTGTCTCCGCGAAATATACGAGCCTGAAATTGATTATAGATGCAACATTGTCGCTTGCTTCGCGGCGGGGTCAGCGCAAGAAGACGTTAGCCAAGCGCAACGAGCTTCTTGAAGCAGAGCAAAAACAGCAGGAAGAAGGCGAGGCCGCGTGGGGTGGCCCGATTCCAAACCTACTCGACCCTGATGCAGACAACGCTGCCGAGCAAGCAGAGCGCGATGCGCTGTTCAAGATTGTGCAGGGATGGGAAGATACGGGGAAAGAAGAGGATGTGAGGGTTCGTGCTTCTGCGCTTAGTGTCTTGGGCGGTGTCTTGGAGAAGCGGGTTGAGCTGCTGAGTCAGGTCACGGTGGATGCTGCGTTGCAAATGGTTCTGCTGATTGTCACAATGGAGACTGCTGAGGCGAAGGGAATACTGAGACGGGCTGCGGTGCTGGTTGCCATGGGTCTTTTGAGGGGTATGGATAGTTTGCTTGAAGAGGGGAAAGAAAGCGTAGCAGGTTTTGGGGCACATCAGATGGAGGAGGTGGAGAGAGTGATGCGGTGGGCAAGAGACGATGATGTGGATGGCCTGGTCAGAGACCACGCGGGCACTGTGGTCGAGGGCTTAGAGACATGGCGGATGAGGAAACTGTACAAGATCCGGGACGAAGGACTAAGACTCGGTCCAGATCTGGGTCTCGAAGGACAATTGCAAGGATTGAACGTACAACCTCTATCAGGGCAACAAGACACGCGCAGAAAGAGGCCGATTGTAGAAGAGATTGAGTAGATTCTTCCGGGCTCTGTAGGCCCAATGCCACCGACGCCGCCGGTTTGCCTCTCCTACGCCAACTGTTCTCGTGGTATCAAAGTAGTTTTTGCGCGTGGTATCGTCGCCGTTCGTGCCTCGCCTCATGTCAAGACGCCGTTGTCGCGTACGTCGTTTCCGCGGGGTGACCTTCAATCCTCACTGCCTTTCCTCTCGACGGATAACTGTTTGGTCCAACGAGCCTCTCTCAACCCGACATCGCCGTGTCTTTTAACGTCTTTGGCTCGACCTGGTCCGCCGCTCCAATCCAGAGTACGTTGTTACACCTGTCCCTTGTCAGCCCTCTGTCTACCCAACTTAGTTGCACCATATATGCGCACCTTATCAACACCTGGCCCAGCTGTCCTGAGCTCTGTCCATTGATGAATTCTTCCGTGTTGTTGAGCTGGATGTTCATATAGAGATCGACGGAAACGAGGCGGCCCTTGTATTCGGTCTCGCCCCACTTCAGGCGCACAAGAATGTCTTTGTCGACCCTGCTAGAGGTCAGCGACTGGATATTTCGGAGGAGAGAGCGCGTCAACGTACAAACTCTGAAGCATGGGCCGGGGGTTGAAGGGCGCGACTGGAGCCTGGTGGTGGGTTAGCACTGGGACGAGGAGGAGAGTTGGCACAATGTAAGAGGCTTACACTCATAATGGCGACCGTATCGAACTCTCTTTGTAAAGGCGGGTAGAGGTGGGGGTGTGACGCTGTACGCGACCGTGGGTGTAGGGCGCGGTGAGAGCTCCAAAACGATATCCCAAATTCCGTTTGCCAAGCCCAGATTCCGCGGCCAATCAGGCGCGGGCAAGCACCCCGCCCCCGCAAAGAGCTTCCTGCTCGAGCTCGTTGCGAAAGAGCGGAATCTTTAATCCATATCACTGCCAACATGGTGCTCGCACTTGCTCTCTCTGCCGAGCTCAACGGGTAGGATGCTTGTCCAATCCCTCTGAAGTATTGCTAACACCGCCCAGCGTCACCGACCTCCGTCCCATCGACACCGAAGATTCGCCCTTCCACTACACCTTCAAAGTGCAGTGCACATCATGTCGCGAGACGCACCCCAACTTTGTCACCATGACCCGCTTCGTACGAACAAACCCACACGCCAGCGCAAATCCACCTTCTCACCACATCACAGGACATGAACGAGATGAGCGGTAGCAAAGGCGAAGCCAACTTCGTCTGGAAGTGCAAGAATTGTAAGGTCCATACCGCCCCTTCCCGGTATGCCATACTCCCACTAAAGACCTGCAGAGAGAACACAATGCGAACATCAAGGCAGCGCCGGCTGCCTACGAACAATCCGATCCGCCCAAGACGGTGAATATACTCGAGTTCGATTGCAGAGGGCTGGAATTTACCGAATTCGAGGCTGAGGTGAGTGGAGACAGATATGCGTCTGATCAGAAAGGTTGTTAATGGGGTTAAAGGGTGAATTCGAAGCCAAGGGAGCCGAGTCGGGGACCAAGTTCCCTTCCATCGACCTGTCTGAGGGCGAGTGGTTCGATTATGACGAGAAGGCGGGCGAGGAAGTGAGCATCACGAATGTGAAGTGGCAGATACGGAGGGCATAAGACGCTGGAGATACTGGATGCGGACGTTTGACAATGATTCCGGTATACACCTATGAAAGCCGGCCATCAGAAGTCTAGTAAGAGTCATTGAAAGGAGGGTGCTTTCTATGTAGCTGCTCATCAGATACATTCGGTAACTTTTCAACGGAAGCCGTGGACCAAGTCTTTGACTATGTAAGGGTTCATGTGGGATACTTCCGACCTGTGGCAAAGCCACAACATAAATATTGGTCCATATGCAAAAAGCAGTATGGATGCTCCATACACACAGATGGTAGGGTATGATTTATGCAGTATGGTTCCGAACAGACTAACGGTCTATGAGACATGAGTATGCTGAAGACAAAATGGGATCCGTCCACGGAGAGAAATCTGCTGAGGACAGGGTGAAGTCTGTTCAAGAGGAGCAAAATACTCGGGTTTAAACCGTTTGATCTCAGGTTCCCAGCGGATGCACATTGGTGTTCCGGCAATGTTTTGTAAATTTAGGCAGTCGAAGTCAGGCTGAAGATCACGCCCACGCCTGCTAAAGTGACTGTAGCACTACTGTAGGCAGTCAAATGAACCTTATCATAAACAACTAGCACTGCTAGTTCCTCGCCATAACACGAGAAAAGGCGAACACCGCAGCTTAAATGCAAACGGGGGAGAACGCTTTTGTATTCCGATCTTCTAGACAACTTAGTGAGCTTGTCCCGATCTGGTGAAGTACATGTGCCTAACCTGATCGGGCTCACACTAGTCCTTTATGGTCCATCTAGTCCCACAGTCTCAAGTGATCCCGGATCGTTGCACTCCTTAACTCCTCGCAACACTTGTGCTCGACTTGCTTCCTAGAGAAAACAGTTTATACTTCTGGTATTGAGACATCCGGTGCGTGCGCAGAGATTCGCTGCACCTTCATCCGCAAGCGGTGGGCAGTCTCCGATATGAGACCTTCTGCCTGTCCCAAACGCTCGCGTGACCCAGCATCATGTATCATTTCAGGGTGCCTGGACAGGGCACGAGCTGTCATCACACGAGGCTGTGGGGAGAATACTCCCACAGGAAAAAGCTCCGTGTCTTCTTGTTAGCTACCGCTGATAAACCATTCCATTCTCCTTACTGAACTATGAATGCGCCGTTGCGGTCTGCATCGCCCGCGGAACGACTTCCATCGTACTACGAGGATCTTGACGACGAGGAAATTTCGGCCTCTTTCCGCGACTTCGACAACGAGAGAAACTTCGACCTGTTTGATAGGCAGACACGCAATCCACGTAGTAACAACTTTGTTATCGATTTTGGTGATGATGACGCATACTGCGCTTTTGATCTAGGTGCACACTCCATTTCGCGGCTTCTTTCAGTACCAAGACCGGCAAATCTTCACACACGGTGGATCAACCTCTGGGTACCACACCTGCAGAAAGATGTGCTCCATGCTCTGGCCAAACATTACGATTTCTCACCGAGGTTATTGGGCATGATGGCTTCCGAGCCACTGTCGCCACGTTCGAGCACTTTACATACAAAGAAGAGCTCAAACACGCTCGGCTCAGCTAGGTCTCGGAAGTCGCAGCGATCGAAGACGTCCGCAGCGTCAAAGGAGACATACAACCTTGATTCAGAAGAGAGCATTGGCATGACCGAGATGATGCATTCTACCCAGCTTGATATGGTGCGAGACCTGAGTCACTATCACATCGTTGACGAAGTATGGCACTGGTCAGCTGTTGACTGGGGACGACGTTGTGAGTTTTTTCTGCCGATTTGATGCATCTTCTAATTGACACCGCTCAGTCGTGTCTCTCGGATATAACTCGCTCCACGATGTCCGCACTAAGAAGCCACACGACCACAACGACGAAGTTGACAAAAGTCGGGATATGCCCTTGGCTAAGCGCGTCTGGAACTGGCTTCTTCTGACTGAAGACAAGACTGTCATATCCATTTCCGAGGATCCTTTCCCTTTCACCAACGGCAACCTGCAGTCGTCCGACTTGAAGACACTGTACACGACGCGGAGGAATCTGGTAAGCGTCTTCCGACAGTTGACAAAAGCACCAACGCCTTTACGCGAAGCCTCTCTGGTTATGCTACCTATTCGACATCGCATAGGTAACAGCGACGAAGAGACCGCACACCGACCGACTGATGCTCCTGGACTACTTTTTTACTACCTGTTTGAGGACTGGTTTACCACGTACAGCCTCGTCACACGCCGCGAACATGGTTATGCCGCTGAGCTTGACCGTTTGGTACGTTCCACATTTACTTTGATTTCATGTCGTCATACGTTAACGCTTCACCAGAGACGAGAGATGCTAGTACGAGCAAACCTGGAACATGTGGATCAACTACACCACATCGGCTGTCAGCTCTCGGTCCTCAAGCGCGTCTATCTAGCTTACGAAATGATCATCGATCGAGTTCTGAAGAAACAGGAAGCTACACTTGCTTCACTCAAGAACTCCCACATTGTTTCAGGCGTGGAGTCGCTGGCGTCTTCGATGCCCATCAACTTGTCGGGCCCGCAAGTCCCAGAAGCAGATAGCTTGCTAGGCGTATCCCTTAGTTCAGCTGCTCGCGCGAGATTTGAACGCCTCAAAGACAGAATCAAGCTGTATGCTCTGAGTGAGATCCAGGAATGCATTGACCAGAAGGACTCTCTCGTAATGATGGTACGTATCTTCCAACATGGCTACTCAAACTTTAGCGATTTCCCTACTAACATTAGCCCAAGAACTTCAACCTCATCGCCATCAAGGAATCCTTCAGTGTAGAACGCCTCACAAGAGTAACACTTCTTCTCGCGAAGGTAACGATGGTCTTCATGCCCGTCACACTGATGACGGGATACTTCTCGATCCAATTCGCGGGTTTGGAGTTCACGGTCAAGAGCTACTGGTGGGCGTTTGCCGTCGTTTTGGTTGTTAGCATGGTATTGCTGTTTCTGTTCAGTGTCTTAAGCGGCACCTTCGAAGGAAACATCATCACACGATCTTGGAGTCGCATCATGTTTGATTTTAGTAAGCGGTGGTTGGCGCATAAGCGAAAGAAGGGAAAGACGTTTTGATTTGCGTCCAGGTAGTATTGGAATGAGAAATGGCATCACGCGAGCGACGTTGTATCGTAGCAAACATTGTGTAAAGTATGTGCTCCTACCGTGTTTTGTTTTATACGCTAGGCGTGTTCATCATACTAATATCAACCTGATGTACTGCACATTTGTTTAACAGTATAGGGTGTGTACTGTTTAAATGGTGAATAGAGGCGGTACAACAAGATCACAAGGGGTAACCATTTAGATGAGATGACTATTGACCGTCTCGATGGGTTTATACCGGTCCTCGTCCAGACCATTATCCCACTTCCTTTACCCAGAGCCAGCTAACGAACATCAACCGATCGGACCAGCCAGAGCTGACTAAAGCGGTTAACGATAGATTGACGCGTTACACCTCCTTCACGGCCGCTACATGCCCTAGATATGTGTGTCTTCAAGCTACCCAGTAAAATCCCAAAGCAAACGACACCAGGCCGCTGAACATTACACAGCTCCTATTCATGTTCTCTGCGGCTGGATTTGGCACAGCAGGAAAACACAAGAACACGGACGTCAGGGACAGGAAACACAGTGCAACCACATTGACAAAGATGCCAGCTCGACCTAGCCCGAATCGAGCTCGAACGAGGCCATGAGGGGCATGAAGACGTTTGGCCAGGATACAAAATATCGCAATGAGGTACGAGATGACAATTCCGAGAACGCCCAGAGAAGTGATTATATTGAACGCGATCGACGAGCCGAGGATGATGAGGGACAAAAGGGTGGTAATGAATAAGGTTGCTAGGTGGACATTGGCGGGAACGTCGTAATTTGGTTGTATCTAAAGCACGTCAAGATTGCATCAACATATGCCGGGGCTTGCTCACGTATTCAAGCCAGGCGGAGAAGGGAAGTCCCGCATCTCTTGCCGGCGCAAAAAGCTGGCGAGAAGTCATTATCATGCAATTGATAGCAAGAACAGAATGCATACTACAGCTATCATAATAGAGGTACCAACTCGAGAATCTGTAACGTTGAACACGACCTGTATCCATGGTTGGCCGTACGTTGAATCCAGGATGCAATGCGCAATGCTTCTTATCCTTGGCAGTCGTTGAAGCTTCAGAGAATTGTTTGATCTCCCCAGGCAAACCAATCAAATGTGGGGTCCAATAAGAAGTCGTCCGGTAACGGCATCAAGCCTTCAAGTGGAGCATTGAAGGTCGAATCCGTCGATGTACTCGGCATGTCGAAGGGTTCGACAGTCTGCGAATGATATGTATGCATTTGCATTTGTGCGGGGTCGGCCGTATCATCGCTTGCAGCCACTCGTTGCTGTGTTGGAGAACTCGCATGATATATGGCGCCCACATGGTGGATGATGCTTTCCGTGATTCCCTTGAGCTTTCCGCCAATTATAACGTGTCGCGATTCGAGTCGCTCCAAGAACTTTGGTACATTATTCAGTGTCTGGCAAAGATGAGCATCGAGCAATGTGTTTAATCACAACAATATTCCCGCGCTAGAAGGGCTGAACACCGTATCCCGATCGGCGGGACGCATGGACCCGCGTGAGGACCTCAGGTGTTTGTAAAAGCAGGGTTGTGGGTCTACTTACTTCGAGAATGGTTTCGCTTTGTTCGTGACTAGCTCCGCCCTTCGATATGACCTGACCCCAAAGAGTCCCAAAAGCCATCATAGGGTAATGCAGCCATTCCCATAGCATGCAACTGTGCGTTTCTTTTCTATTGTCGGACAAAAGCTCGCCAAGATGAGGAAGAAGGTTTAGTAGCTTCTGCGCCGGCACGATGCATTGTGATCTGAGATCCTTTGAGGCAACCATAAGTAATACATCGAGGTAATAATAGTTGAATAGTAATATTTGCAAACGTAGATCGACAGACGTTTGACCGCGGACACTTAGAAGAGGTTTCTCCACTAGAGCAGATGCCTCGAGGATCTGCCTGGATCATCAGCGGCCAAAAAGGAAACCGGGGGTTTAAAAACATGCCTTTGCTGCCTCAGTGTGCCAAGATTGCAAATCTTTGCGGACTTTATCCACATTCTGGGTTTCCTGACCCGGTAAACAATGCCAGACTTCAGCCTGGACGCGTGATAGCAGATACATCTGTTGGTCGAAGTGCGCTTCAAACAATAATGGCATACCGTCGGAACGAGGTCGAGTGGACAAAAGCTCCTCCAACGTTGGAAGTGGCATTGCGTTCATCAGATCGCGTTGAAATATTGGTGACCGGCTTAGAATCAAGGATAACGCTTTATCCAGGGCGTTCAGACGCCAGAATAAAGCGTCGCGCTGTTTCTTAGTGGTAGGGTCAATGTGAGCATGCGTACCTGTGGATGTGCGTATGGTGAGATCATGCATATGTTGGCGGATGTTCTGCTTGGCTCACCTATACCTAGTGCTATGAGCATTGTACATGCCTTACTTATCAATGCCCAGCAAGCGTACGGAGCTAGATATTTCTCAGCGTGCAAAGTCATTGTGATTAGGGCCTGTATGTTCAGAAAACTAGGCTCAAGAAGGAACCTAACATCGTTGAAAGCTAGCCAGAGATTGCTCCTCAACCTCGCACTGTGAGGTGATGATGTAGTCCCGTTAAGATTACTCAGCGCAATACTGTAGAAGATTACTAGCCATGCTCGCTCGCGGATTTGTTCCGGTTTTGACGCAATCAAAGAATCCAGCACATTCGGAGGAACGGAACTGCTGGCGAACTGGCTCTGACGAACGGCGGTACACATCTCTAAGTACGTGTGAGCTTGACTTTTCGAAGACATGCGAAGCTTACCGTCAATCCAGACTTGCTGTTGTTCCTTCTCAAAGACATAGTAATGGGTTTGTGCGTTTTTCGCCAGCTCGTCGAAAATGCTGGGATCTGCAACAGGATTGGCACATGCTTGGTATTGGGATGGGGTGCTGACCTTGCCAAACTGTGTGGTACTCGCTCATTAGTCTTCCAAGATCCTGGAGTGAGATATGCTCTCTGCCAACCAATCTTTGCAACCTTTCGGTTACAGTGGCCTAGGCCCAAATATCAGGTTTGGCACGTCAAAATGGTGCGTTGAAGGTTTCGGTGGGGAGGCTCTTGGTTATCGCGAGCTCACGCACCTGAGCAGGGCGAGCAGGCGATGTCGGACTTTGATAAGGACTACTGCGTGAACTTGTGGTAAAGAGTTCTTCAGTAGTCCTCAGGCTAGCTTTACGCTTTCTGCTGCGTCGAAGTACTCCAGAGCGCGAGTAGACGCACGCAATTTCTTGAGCCCTGCAACGTGAACACTCCGGCATCTCTCGTGTGCAAGCCATCTTCCGAGAACGACATGCGTCACACGCGTATTTGGCGTGCCCATCGGTGGTCATGGTGGTGGTGAGAACACAAATCAATGCAAGCGCAGACGTCCATTCGCTCAGGGAGTCTAGTCTTTGGCGAGTGCTTGGATTATTGTGAATATCGAAGAATAATGCTAAGAATTTAGATAGGAGGATGGTTTAAAGATGGGAAGGTGTCGCTCAAGCACAGCGCGGAGGTTGTGGCGGAGGTTGTGTGAGGCCTAAATTCCGAGCCTAACACTCCTTTAGGATTAGTGCGCATATATGCTCCGTCCTCCTCAGACTTATAACTTCCACAACATCCGTAGGCATTCCCAATCTTCCGTGCGTCCGTTCTTAAATTCGCAATGCCCACATCCACGATGGCGTTCGACTCTATGCCAAGGTTTACGCTCTTTGGAATTAGCACCAGGTTTTGCACGGAATACACGATACCCAACGAATTTCCAGCATGGAAGTGGCAACTCAATCAGATGCAGACCGGTCTATTGTTCAGAAGACAAAGGCTTCAAGCATCGATTCACGGCCTCAAAAAAATGACGCATCGACCTTTGGTCTCAAAACAATCCTCCTTTTGACCTCAGTGTTCCTGTGCGTATTCCTTGTCGGCCTAGACAGGACTATCGTATCAACAGTGAGTAACATAATTCTCACCTATTACAATACTCATCCCATTATCCAGGCGATCCCCAGTATTAGCAATGATTTCAACGCCTTATCCGACGTGGGTTGGTATGGCAGCGCCTACACAACCACCAACTGCTGTTTCCAACTAGTGTTCGGCAAATTTTATGCGTTCTTCCCCACGAGAGTTGTTCTCATTGCGAGCGTTTTTCTTTTCGAGATCGCTTCTTCTATTTGCGGTGCAGCTCCGAACTCGATCGCCTTCATCGTCGGTCGCGCAATTGCAGGCGTCGGAGCAGCTGGTATTATGGCTGGGAATGTAAGTTCTCGGCCTTTTTGAGTCCCGTACGACTCATGCCCCTAACACCAATTGCTCAAACATGTGTTTTGCCTACTTCAGGCCTCTCAATGAGGCCGCTCGATCGCACAATGCTAACGTGAACGCCTAGATAATGTGTATAGTTCACACTGTGCCCCTAGCCAAGCGACCTGCGCTGCAAGGCATGATGAGCGCCACTATGGGTGTCGCTACCGTCACTGGTCCATTGATCGGTGGCGCTTTCACTTCTCATGTCACCTGGAGATGGTATAATTCCCAAAGGCGTCTTGCACTACTGCTGGAAGGCAAACACTTACCAAGGCAGGTGTTTTTATATAAACCTCCCTGTTGGAGCAATTTCCATCGTCGCAATTCTCTTGTTTCTGGACCTGCCCGACAACGAACAAACCAAGCTCCCAATGACGCAAAAGGTAGCTCAAATCGATTTCCCAGGCTCCGTGTTCCTTCTTCCGGGCATAGTATGCTTGCTTTTAGCGCTCCAATGGGGTGGACAAACCTATGCTGTACGTATCGCACCGAGACATTTGCCTTGAATCAACTAACAGTCTCCAGTGGAGTAGTAGCCGCATCATTGTACTCCTCGTCCTCCAGGGCGTACTTTTACTCGGCTTCGTTACTGTACAGATCTGTCTACCAAAAACAGCGACAACGCCACCGCGACTGTTCAAATACCGCAGTCTGGTTTCCGGCTTATGGGCTGCAATGTGTATCGGCGCATCGCAATACATCTTCAGTAGGTTCACCCGTTTGTCCCATCCAGATTTCTCGAGAATCCACAAGACACTGTTCGAATTGTCGACCACGTATCATTTCGCTGACTTCTCAATAGTATACTACCTGCCCCTCTGGTTTCAATCCATCAAACATGTCTCCGCCGTCTCCTCGGGCATCCGACTCCTCCCACTGATGCTCTCCACGATACTTGGTGGGATATCCGGCGGAATCATCAACCAGAAGATCGGCTATTTCACACCCCTAGCGATCCTAGGGGCTTGCATGATGTCCATCGGCGCAGGCCTGCTTACCACCCTCCAAGTCGATTCGGGCGCGGGGAAGTGGATCGGGTATCAAGTACTGTATGGTCTCGGCACAGGGTACTGCTTCCAAAGCCCTATGCTCGCTGTACAAACGGTTATCCCCAAGAAGGATGTACCCATGGGTCTGGCGTTGATTTTGTTTGGCCAGCTGCTAGGCGCCTCGGTCTTTGTGTCAGTTGGCGAGAATGTCCTTGCGAACCAGCTGTTGAAGAGATTGAATGGTATCCCAGGGTTCGATCGTTCACTCGTTACTTCTGGCGGTGCAACGACTTTTCTAGATGCGTTACCCGCAGATTATCAAGCGCGGGCATTGTCGGGTTACAACGAGGCACTCAGAAAGGTGTTTCAAATTGGTTTGATTCTTGCGTGTTTTGTTGTGCTCGGTGTTGCTTCGTTGGAATGGAAAAGTGTCAAGAAAGCACAGCCGGATGCTCAGAAAGGACAAGAACAAGAACCCAAGGGGGGAGACCGAGTGAATGAGACGAGTGTCTAGCGGCATTCGAAACACGACCGTAAGCCTGAGCGCATGCGCATGGTCGCTCTCCTCCGCACCCTACCCTTGCAGATCGCATGTAGACAGACTTTTGATATAAAACAACGCAGAAACTCTCTTAAACGCGTTCTTACCTCATCAGAAAAGACAGAAACTGGAACATAATGAAGAGAATTCTTACCGGCGTTCAGCTCGTTGATGCAGATGTTTGCTCCGTCAGTCTCAGAGAGGCTTATCGTGGGGTCGGAGAAGCAATGCCAGCAGAATCCAGAGTTAGTTCTTACGAGGCGGACATCGCCCTAGCCCATCACGTACACCAACTCTCACCTGCTTACGGCACTACCATCCACATAATCAGCGATGCCGCGCTTTCGTACACTGTCGATCGCCATCTTATCTCAGTCGCTCGACTCTACCTCAATTGCATGCCGCCCACGAACCATCTTCCCCGACTCCTCACCACTCTTCGCTCACTCGAAAATGCCCTCAACCCTCCTCCCCACAGTCGCCGTCCTGACCGTCACATTCCTCTCCGGTACCCACCCCATCTCCCCTTCCTTATCCTGCCCCCACGACTAACACACCCCAGGTGCTTCCCTCTCCAACTCTTGGTTCTCCCTCCCCTTCCTCCTTACCACTCTCACGCCCTCCACTATCCCCGCGACCCTCCACACCTTCGCCCTCCTCCAAGCCCACGCAGATCCCATATTCCCGCTCATCGCAGTCACAACATCCCTCTTACACTGGACGCACGCGTATCGCCTTCATTTTGCTTCCGGGACCGTGTGGGCGGGCGCGGCTACGTTTTGTATGATTACGTACTCGCTTGCGGTGGTGTTTCCGACGGTGGGGAAGATCGAAAAGGTGCAGAGTAGGGTGGAGAGGAATAAGGCGGATAGGGATAACGAGAGTGGGAAGGTGGAGGCAGAGGAAATGAGGGCGTTGCTGAGGAGGTGGAATGTGCAGCATATTGTGAGGGGGTTAATGCCGTTGGTTGGAACGGTGGTTGGTTTGAGGGCTCTAGTGAGGGAGTTGGGTGGTGGGGATGGGATGTGAGGCTAAACAAAAGGGGTTGATCATACATGGAGGTGGAGGAGCATGGGGTCAACAGCGAATACGATTTCACGACGAGAAAGAGATAAGCTCATGACGAAGGTTCAGTTGTGTAATGGTATCCAGCAAAACCGATTTCAGGGCATCAACTACACACTCCCTGCGATAAGGGAAAGTTCATGGAATTATCGGTGGAAGAAAGACATCATCATGTGACCTCATATGAGGCACATTTGCTCAGAATCCGACCCAAGAAGCGACTCACTTTCCCAAGTCCCCTATATGAGTGTTAGCTTTGTTGTTGCTCGTCAATTTGTATGTACTCACTCATCGCTTGACCAGCAACCAGCTCTGCAGCAGATACTCCGGACCCATCAGCACCGTCTTGTGCGATGTCACCTTGCTCACTTCCAATTTTTTCATCGCTGGTTGGATTGTCAACGTAGAGCATGCAGCCGTACGCCTTGATCCACAAGTAACGTTTGTGGTCGGAATCGTCGAAGACGAGCGGGAAGTTACGATTCTCTTCGGAATCATCACCAGTGCGGTTCTTCTTGTCCAGGTCGGTCAAGTGTGCGTGCGTCACCTTGGACTTGGATGAGCCTATCACACCCTTCTTCGGGTCACAATCGAAGTCACTGCGATCGTTAGTTCCACGGATCTACTTGGTCCATGGGAGCACGCTCACTTGTAGAACCAGCAGATGTGTTGGGGAAGGCCAGGAACAGCGGACTCGTTCTTTGCCTTGTCCATGTGCGCTACACGAAGAGTAGGCTCCTGTCCCTCGGTGTATCCATTCGATCCCTCGAAGCCCTGGCACCACGGATGCGGATGGCCGTTGGCCTCGATGGGCTCCTCCAACTTCATGAATTTGCCGTCGCCCGAAATGCTCGTTGAGTATCCACCAAAAGTGAACATTTGTTGAGCTTCGCGCTTCCGCTGCATGTGGCCAGGCGGAGGGCGCTCGAGCTTGGGCACCCGAAGTTCAAGCTGGTTGCCCACGACCGATGGTTGAGCACCGCTACCTGCCGCGGCCATCACCGCGGAAGCAGCGAGCCCGCACATTAGAGCAAGTGTCGAAAGGAAGGTGAAGACACGCATAGTGGGTGCCCGGCTGGATTCGACGGAGAAGGGTATAATACGCGCGTCCGGAGTAAAGTCGAGGTCGATGTAGCGAGTGCGGGAGTGATCTGGTAAGCGGCTGTCACCAGGAATATATAAGACAAGTCACCATACACTAGTATAGATAAGTGGGGCTGTCGTTCACTTTGGACAGCCGCGATAGGCAAGAGCAGGAAAACGTTTATAAAGCACAGGCCAGTTGCTCTCAATAAATCTATATCAAGTTGATTCCCGGAATGAAGAGGTTCGCGAGACAGTATCCATCCTGCATATTCCCCAGGCCTAATCGAAAATAAGGCTTCTCGAGTGGACCTGGAATATGTCCTAGATTCTGGCAACACTCACTCCCCCCAACTCTCCTTGTTCCAGCACTCATAATCAGTAACCCTCAATCCCTCAAACCCCCCCACACTGGGACCCTCTACCTCCTTCCACACATACGCCGCACTACACGGCCTCGCAATCTCGCTGCCACTACCAAACGTCAGTCCATCTACCTTCTTCTCACCCACCGTCTCATCGGATTTACGGTACGCACGTATACAACCGACAAGCGCAGAACTCAACAACATTCCAGCCCCTGGGATCAATCTGTCGCCCGTGCACGGTGAGCGGTTGACAAGAGGTGCGGCCTGCGTTGTGTAGGGGGTAGGTTCTGTTCTGGAGGGTGGTGATGGTGCCGCAGGCTGGGAAGGTAGGTGTTGCGAGCGCAGAAAGGGCGAAGAGGTATAGAACCGAGGAGAGAGCTCGGACAGGCTTCATGGTGTGAGGTTGTTTGCTTGGGTAGTTGGATGGTCCGGTTTATAGCGTGGTGCGGATGCTGCCGTGTGGAGATATATAAAATAGGAGGGTAATGGTGAGGTTGCGGCATGTAAGGGCGTGAAATCATACGACGTGAGCAGTTACACAAGGGCTGGTCACAAGCGGAGCGAAGCGAAGGGAAACTGCGCGGTTGGTTGCACGTGGCTGAGACTCAATGGCATGCACGCGAGAAGGGAAAGAGCAGAATATGTCAATGGACTTTTTTGATTTATGATAGCTTGGTACTGTATCCGCACATGTGTCCATCAGGAAATACCAGTTGATGGCATCGTGATGGAGGACATACATCGTTACGTACAAGCTCGAGCATTATGTTGAATAGCTGTCGCCATTCTCCGTTCCTTACACCGTAGCTACTTCCGACTTGTGGTAGCGTGCTTGCATAATCCGAAAAGAGAACAAGCAACGACAAACTTGAACAGGACACATGCAACTTTGTCAGCATGGTCCTTGATGTGTCCTTTTCGTTTCGAACACTCATATACCGAACAAGAATTCACACGGCACATGATGTCGATCGTATGCCACCGTATCCCTCCCTAGAGAATCCCGCCACCAGCAGTATGGATAGTGAACCACTCGATCTCGTTCTGCTTGCACAGACGACGATAGTACGACCACCTTGCAGGCCTAGGCACCTCCTCGATGTTCGGATACAGGGCTTGTACACGCCTAGTCAGCGCCTCCACCTCGTTCCAATTATTCGCCGTCGTCGAGTCCGTGAAGTCTTTCTTTTGGTACTTCTGGTGCCAGCTCAAGCGGAAAGAGGAGCCGCCCATCTCGACGTCGCGACCTGAGATGAGCTTCAACTGGATGCCGAGGCCTTCGCACATCAATGGAAAATACAGCAAGGAGTTGTACTGCGAGAAGAGCGTCGTAGTGGGCACGTGAATGACGAGCTGGCGGTTGTATTCGCCGTCTTGGAACTGAGCGCTGAGCATGCGGAGGACGAGGAAGTTCGCTTCGATCCCGCCCATTGCGTGTAGCGGGTGGCTCTTCAGGACATCGAGGTTGTCAGTGTAGAACTTGGTATCTCCTGGGTCATTCAGCATGTTGGAGAGCTCGCCTTTGGCAGCTGCGTTCTGAGCGGCAGTCGTTGCTTTGGCCTTCTTTGAGTGCTCGTTCCGCGTCGCTTCTGAGTGATTCATCTCGAAGACTTTCTGATCCTCGAAATTCTGCAGGAGCATCCTCAGTCGCTTCTGAGGGTACTGTTCGCTCTTCCAGAACCGGACCCAGAAATTGACGTGGCGGATCATATGGAAACGATCTAGCTGCTCGAGACGAGTGAAGTATGTTGGCGTATCTTCAACGGTGTCGAAGGTGTTTACACCATAGAAGATGGGAAGGCTCTCCTGGCGCACCTGCTTCGAGACGCGGGTTATGGTAAGCATCTTGCAAATGGCGTTGTGATTGGCCTGATTATCGTCGTGGAATCGGATAGCTTTGCCGCAGTTTGCCTTCCCTTTGTGAGCTGGTCGGCCTGCATCGCAAAGATGAGGGGCGATAGACTTGTTGCTCTTCAACACGAACTCGTAGACCCGCTCGCGTAGTTCTCGTGGAAGCTCCATGAACTTGTGGAAAGTAGGGCCATCACAAAGACTCTTCTCTGCATCATAACACTGGCGGAACAGGTCCTCATCTTTTGGCCGGGCATACACCGACGGTGCTAGCAGCTTCCTGAACTGGGCGGGTCCGATCGAGTGACCGATGGGGTCGGAGTCGGAATACCTGAATCGCTTCAGACTCGAGAACATGTCAGGCGATTCATCCCTCGGGTATTTGACCATGCGGATACGGTTCGGATCCAGACCATCGTTCACCTTGTTTATACCACACCAATCTGTGGCAGAGGTGGGATGTGGCGGCATCTCTTGCGTCGCTTCGAACATTTGGTCAGCATCGTGCGCCTTGCCGCAGTTGAGACACTCAATATGGGTGGCGCCGTGCTCTTCACAGATATCGAAAGGGATCGGGTCGGAGCAGCATTGAACAAGTGCTTCCGAAGAAGTGGAGCTAGAAGCTGCACCACTAGCACCCGGGTCTTCCTTTGTGAACCCGCCACAGGTCTGGCAGTAAGCTAGACCTCCACTCTGGGCCCTAGAGAGATCAGGAAACGAGCAACATTCCTTGTTTTGCCGACGGTGCATCGGAGGTGGACTCATGTCCGCCGTCGTGACAGATCCACGCTCTTGCTGTGTGTTGCGACTAGAGGGCGTTGATGGCGGCTCTTGGAACGACTGCATGATCTTCTGTCTCTCAGCTTCCACATGTGCCCGAGCCTCTGGTAGGCCATAGAGCTGCTTCCTGCGTCCCGATGGATTGACGAATCCTGAATAATTACCCTGGAATCCAACTGGGTATGCTGCACTCGCATATCCTGTGGCAAACGCGCCAAATGAAAGGCGAGGTGGCAGAGTTGAGGAATACGGTAAGTTCCCCACAGAATATACTCGTTGGATCGGTGAAATCGCCGAAGTCGTCATGGCGACAGCCCACGAATTGGTCGAGGACAGGTCTGGCTGCGCCGCCGTCGAGGTGTTGTCACTGCTCAGAACACGACTCTCACTCGTGAACGGCGACTGAGAGTCTGGAGGCGTGAGCAAAGATCGAGTGCGGGCAAGCCATCCGTTGAGCGAAGGTTGGCGAGATGAATCAACAGGAGAGTGACCGGAGGAACCCGAGGAAGCCTCAGTTCCAGCCACCGTGAGGTCAGACGCCTGCTCAGCCAACGCAAACTCGTCGTCGATCGCAGGCATGTTGCCTTGGGTTGCGGGTTTGTCGGACATTGCACCTGCTTTTGAGTTGTCAGCAATCACGTCGCAAGCAGGCTGCGGCGTGTTGCGAGGGGCGTAGTGAGTGTGGTGTCTGGGTAAGAGAGGAGCGCGAGGAGAAGTCGCAATTTATAGGCTATCCTCGAGTGAACCGCGGTCGCAGTGAAAGTGAATGCTGGGTGGGTTCACTTACTTCGCGCACGAGCGCCGACGCACCTTCATGTCAAGCTCGACACGACTCTTCTCTGCGGGGCGTGCGGGTGCCACAGTATCGATATGCATACGCTTGGCAAACACGGTAGCTGGCTTCAAGTCTGGCTTTGCCTAAGGTTTCTCCTGGGCATCCGTGTTAGGAGGGGGGTGTACGAAACTTTTGCTGTATACATTGTAATGTCTACCTAGTATGAAATGTATGAAATGTATTCAATTATTTGTAGTGATGCCAGAGAGGAAGAGACCAAACACACCCCGGTGCGCGGTATCTTGGTCAAAAAAGGTTGTTTTGAGGACCGTGGTTTAAAGCTCGTGACGAGGAGATGTTGAGGCGATCACTCGTGTCAAGTGGCCCCGTCTTGACTCGAAACACTGAGAGTGATGGGTACCGAGAATCGGTCTTGCGGGCAAGGGGGACTGAGCGTGAGCGAGTCAAATTTTATACTTCGCGCGCTCGGGCAAGCCGCGGCAAAACACAGTAGAGGAACTCGGTGGTAGCGTGAGCGAGTGTATATTTAAGGTCGTGAGCACCCACTAATAAACCAGTATCAAGTGGCCTGAGCGGTGGTAGCGAGCAGCGTGATAGAACCTGTGTCACTCGACTGGTTCAGTAAGACAAGTGAAATGGAAGGGCGCAATGGGTCGCGGCAGTATATAATCTGCAGCTGCACAAGGCAGAAGCTAGCTCAAGCATATTGTCCCTGTATCGCAATAGAAAAGAAAGAAATGAATACTACGCCGGCAAATTCGGATTTGTATCGTACATACCTAGCTGTTACAAAGCATTCGAGAATCCGATCCCTCCTATCCACGCAACATTGTTCACCGTCGTGTTTGAAGCACAGTCCTTGGACAATTCACACCATGCAAACCTTGAGTCTTTCCCATTCAATGCCCACAGCTACCATCTCCTGTTCTCGTTGAAATCTTTGCCCTGCCTTTCTTGGTCGATCCTCGCATCAAATTCCCTCTTCGCGCTCTCTCCTTCCCTCCTTTGATCGTCATCCGAGTCTGTGAACGTAAAACTATCGCCTATAGTATAACCCTCCCTTTGCTCCTGGTGGGGCGGCTGCCGCCTGTTCATAGACGGTGGGGGACCTTGCTGTGTCGGCACGCCTCCCCGGCGCAGGCGGTCCCAAGCGGACTCCCCGGGTTTTGACTGACTCTGCACTTCATCCTGGAACATTCCTCCCGTCGGTGAGGCGTCATCTTCGTCCCGGTGCGTTGGCCTTCTTGGTGCCCGACTGTTAGGAGGTTGTCGCTGCTGGCTATTAGGCGCTGAATCCGACGAGAAGGCCGAGTCGCCCCAGGAGCTGTCCGATGACAAGGGCCACGGTTCGTTGCCGGAGGTGGGAGACATGTCATCATCACCTTGTGAGGGCTTCTGTGTGTTTGTCTGTGTCCCAGTGTTTGCATTGCCTCCCGCTCTAGCCTTGGCCGCAGCCTCCCATGCTGCCCTTCTTTCATCGGCGGTAGATCTTGCAGTCCTGTTATTCGTACGAGCCGTGTCCGATGAGATGGTGTTCTTGAGGTCCGCCGCGAACTGCGCGAGCTTCGGGTCGTTCGCGGAGGCTTGCGCGGCAACAGGTTGCGCTAGGATCTGCCCGACCAGTTTTCCCAGCTCGCCTGCAACGAACACATAACAGAAAAGCCTCCAGCTGTGTCGCGCATATTGGGCCATGGGGCCCTTGACGAACAGGAACTTGTTGGGATTGATGTCCTCGGGCTTTGGCTTATACAGCGGATATCGGCATAGTTCCCACGTCTTGTACCATCTGTACACGCCAGCACCAGCGCCGGCGGTAGTGAAGTACGACTTGGTCTGCTCAAGCTGATATAGGTGACCAGCAAGAGTTTGCGCTTCCTCGGCGGTCAACGGGCGGTGGAGCTTCATCTCGGCGAACTTGAGCGTCGATTCAGTCTTGAAACGTACAGTGCCGCTGGAGAAGCCCAAGAGAGGCCCGATGAGAGGCAGCGGTTGCGGCAGGATGCTGGCATCGTATCGTTGGCCGGAAGGGGCGGTAGAGGTGTAAGCATCGTTGTCGGAGGGGTACGGGTTGTCACTGAAGCTGTCTTCGGGTGTCCCAATATCCTGTAGCACCATCTTCAGCTTCCGTAGCTGCGATTGAGCAGCTGTATCGCAAGAGGAAGTGGTTTGGTAGCTTGTCGTACTGTCAAGCTTGACGCGAAGTGGTGGCAGCCGAGCTTAAGCGATGACGCATATGAGTGACAGGGATGTCGATCTACCCATCTTGGCATTATCAGTGCACTGCTTCGAGTCGTCAACGAACACCCTGGGTTCTCGCGTGCATGGTAGGTCTGAGGGATGGCATGCAAGAACGCTCGTTGCTCAGAACAGAAGTGGTGCATTTATTGCTCCACAAACCGTAAAGGTTGGTGCGTTGTGGTGCACGCCAAACCCGATCTGGGAAACTGAACTCATGCTGAGCTGATAAGATATCTATTGTCCCCGGAAATCCGTTAGGGCAGAGCAATGGCTATTGCTAAAAGTAACGCTACTTGTACAAGAATAGCTCACAGTGGGTACGTGTAGGGTAGATTCCAGCACCTCTACAGCATACATTACCGTGGCTGAATGAAACGAAAACAAGCCCCCATAACCAAAATTCCTATGCACAGTATGAATGATAACAGGGCAGAGGGCGACATCCATGCTAAAAGAAACACTACGCTCGAGCTGTATTTAGTCACCTGTACGGCGCCGTATGTTGGGCGGATGGAAATGATCGGAATCATGCTGTCTGGAGAGCTGATACCTCAATGAGTCTGACAATAGTATGTAGCTGCCGTCCTCGGCCATCATTGGTGTTTGGGATAAGACCCTCCGCGGTGTCGGGTAAGTGAAATATGCAAGAATTCGTGAGTGGCTTAAGGAGGCAGCCTGTCGTGGTCGCTGCGTCAGTACGATGTAACCGAAGTGAACTCAGAGGATAACACAACGACAGCCCGCATGGATTTCCTCGTCTCCATCTCTTGTTTTGCCGCCTTTGCCGGTCTTTGCGTCCTCCTCGTCAACAATCTCCTGCGGCTTGACGGTCATGTGCACGACGTTGGGAGCTTCGGTCTGAAAACGGCATTCTGCTCAAAGTCAGCGACTGCAGCTACAAGCTTGCGCAGATATGTAGGGGCAGAAGCGAGGCGATGGTGCAGCCGATTGAGGTTATTGCCCAGCAGCTACGCAAGCCACGCCAAGACATGGTGTCGGGAGTGCGAAGTGTGGTGCTTACCTTTTAGTGGCGATTTGTCGTCCAGCATGCGGCCAAAGTGTATCAATCGTATCGAGCTCGGCGAGGTCGGTCGCGGCTCCCATTCTGTTGAGACGTGTCAGCCAGCCCGCGTCTGTGCAAAGGGGTGCCATAGTGGCAGCAATGCGTGCCGTAGTGCCTGCAGGCGATAGTACTGACCTTCTCGCCAATCGCGCCATATCAATTCTTTGAGCGTGTAGACACTGATGTTGTACGGATCCATATCATCAACGGCGACATTGCGCTTCTTGAGATATCTCTCGTCGATCTTGTAGGGATGCCGTGCACCGGTTGTAAGCAGGAGCATGATGACAACAACGGGGCCATTGGAGCTGTCTGGGTTCGCTGCCGGGGTGTCGGTCGAGGGGCCAATTGCTTCCGTCTCGCTGCGGCTTAGATCGGCGGGCGGAGCGGGTTTCGAGGTAGGCGCGGCTTCTATACTCTCTTTCGGCAGCGTCTCTTGTGTATGGGGTATCGGGGTGTCTGTCAACGGCGCAGGAGCCGTCTCGGTCGCGTGCGCGGTCGTGTTTGCTGCTTCTGCCGCTGCTGCTGCTGCTGCTGCTGCGGGCTCTGGAGCTGACGCGGCGAGTGACTTCATTTCTAGGGGGTCGGTGGACGGTGCACCGTGTCCGCTCGCCGGCCGCGAAGATGGGCGTGCAGCAGAAGGGGTGTCGGAGGGTGAGGCCATGGCCGCGGGCCCGGGGCGAAGGACGAAGGGCGGCCAAGGAGCGAAAGCGTGGTGGACAGATGCAAAGGACCGCTGCGTGCTACGGAGAGGCGGCAAAAGAAAGCGAATGGCGGTTTTGCGCGGTCGCCTCACAGTCGGGCAGGCAGGCGAAGGATATTCTGGCGGCGAGAGCGACGGGCGACGTTGGATGAAAGCGCCGGGAGGAGCATCGCACAAGCGGCACGCCCAGGCCAGCCCTGGCCCTACAAAGGTAGGAGGCGTGACTAGCCGGGCTCCAGGCCTGCTTCTCCGCATTCATGCAGCACCGCCTCTCCACCCCAAGACCCAAGAGCCACAGGCACCACCCACCCCCGCGGCGCCCCCGCCGACGCTGCCTGTCGTCACACTCGTCTGCCTACCATGGCCTCAGCACGCCGTCTCCCGCCTTCGCAGCCGCGCCGGCAAGTCTCCCCGGGTCCTAGCGTTGCGCTGATTCAGGTTTTGATTTCCCCTGCATCCCGCCAATCAGCGCCATTGGTGGAACCTGCAGCTGGTCACGCTAGCATTCACTCGAGCTCGCTTGGCACTGAGGACGCCTCACCGACACCTTGCCGCAATGTCCGCATCAAGTCTTCTCTCCACAGTCTTGCTCAAGGCTGTGCCTGCCGTGGGGACCGGCGCAAAGAACAGTGAAATGCCCTACCGCAGGCGCGCATCCTTGAAGTCATATCCGTCAATCATAACTCGAATAGAGAGTTGAGCCCGGGAGCATGAATAGTTTGTTCCAGTACTTCCTTTTCTGGAACTCTGTCACCAACTTACACTACATGCAATCCTCAATACCACGCATACATACCACGCATACATACCACGCATACATACCACGCAGAGAGGCGACGAACGGCTACAAAACTCATCAATAAGACCCTCAAAACAACGCAGAAGAAACAGCGTCTCACTGCAATTCGCCGCTTCGCGAGCGACCCGAGTCTGAGACAATAACCCAGTGTCTTATCATTGATATGAAGAGCGGAAAGTCTCTGGCAGTGGCGGGCTCGTATACAAATAGGATAAGGAGAGCGTATAAAGTTGTGTAATACTGTTTAGATGCTTTACACGAGCTGCTGCCAATCTTCAATGTTGGGCGGTCAGGGTAGAATCCCTGGTATGCGTTGGTATCCACCATGCATATCAATAACAATTCGGTCACCTATTCGGCTTCCAGCCTAGGCCTGTGACGCTCGTCTTCCCCAACTAAATGACGTACAAATACAGTCTTACACTGTTTCCATATTTATAGTGTGTCATCATCATTGTTATGATGTGGCGTAGAGTAATTTGTCTCGACTCACACGCTTGGTGCTTGGACTCATCGAGAGGTGCTCTGAGTTGTCCAATATTTTACTGACTAGTCCAACTCCAACTTGAGTATGACTCTCAATCATGGAGTATAAATAGTCCATTCTAAATACATCTCTCTTCCCCTCTAGAAACCACCATCGACTTGAATATCAGGAATACAAACTATACTTCTTCATTTTGAAATTCAATATTACAAACAAAATGGCACCCAAACAGAGAAGCAGGTACGAATATGCCCAGGAAGACCCAAAGAACGAGAAGTCAACGGATCTGCCCAATCCAACTGTGGAGTTCATAAAACAGAACCCCGACTACGATTTTACCCCAGAAACAACTGTCCCAGAAAAAACTGCCACCACCAATACAACTGCCACCACCAAAAAGGCTGCCACCACTAAAAAGGCTGCCACCACTAAAAAGGCTGCCACCACCAAAAAGGCTGCTTCTTCCTCAAGCAGCGCAAAAACAGGGACCAAGAAAAAGGACTCAGATGCCGGGAAAGCCAAAGAGCCTGAGCAAAAGACGGGCGATTCGCAGCAGGGTCAGCCGCCGACCAAAGATACCGCGGAAGGTGCTGCAACTACACAGAAGTCTCGCCGTAGGCTGTAACCGAAGGATAAACCGGAATCGCCAACTACTATAGATTCCTAGTCTCACTCACGCTGGTGATGGTCCCCACGATATCTTCTATCAACACATGTATAGGATCGAAAATCCCGTCTTCTTCTCCGGCATAGTTCCCTAGACAGAATTATGAACACGTGTTGAATATGCCTCCTTTCTTTGCATTCTTGGTGGAAAACGCTCTCATCCATAATGCAGGCCTCGAAGTGGGGGTCTAAATGCGTCCACGCCTGTTTATTGCAATTCTTTTTCCAGTTATGAGTCCCATCATAGGAGGCTCTGTGACCAAAGCTCCCCGTCTAGTCATACTTTGCTAGACCAGTGCCGAGCAAACCTCCATTTATCCACGACGCAGAATAACCATCCCGCTCTTCTAACAGGGTGAATGAGGACCGTCCTTCTTAGCATAGCTATGAAAAGCTGCGCTACGATTTCTGACCCTTTGTCTCTATCACACTGACATCAGTACAGGATCATCGTAATCTTAAGAATTTCTTGTCGTCGGTATAAGTCCATAATCAGACTGAAGTCAGCACAGTTTTCACAACGACGTAGGTACTCTTCGAATCAGGTAAGCAGCGTCGCCTCATCCTTCAAATACGAATGCCCATGCGTCGGCGTGGAAAGCGATCAACCACGAAGCCACGGCTGAACATGAAAATCATGACGACGAACAACATGAAGACGACCAAACAGAGCATGCAGCCTCGGCACTCCCCACAACATCCCAGAAAACGCCGACATTAGCAACTACTGTGACTACTGCAAAGAGAAGTAACCCAAGGATCGCAGAAGATAACTTGCGAAGGGAAGACCTAGGGCAGGTGCTAAATGTGCAAAAACAAAGACACGAGATGTCCGTGTGATGGCAAGCCGTCGGCCCCAGCGCTGAGGCAGACGCGTAAAAGAGGCGATCCATGTACGGAATGTCGTAACAGGAAGAAGTGGTCCTCAGGTGGACGACCAGTGTTGTGCTAGAGGTTGGGTGAGCCTTGCGCTTGAGTAGTCTGGATGGATGTCGTGGTGTGGGAGATAAGGTTTAGTAACATGTTGTAGAATGCTGTAGAAGATTGCGGGCGGGCTTGCGAAGTGGGAGCCACTAGTGCATTAGCATTATGGACCTAGTCATTAACCTATTGCCATACCTGCCTTCCTACAATGCGTATGAATTAGTAATGCTGGAGTAATTAGTCCTCGCCCGGGCGTTGAGTCATGGTCCGACACCGGAGCACCTCCACCTCGCTATGATATTGAGTCTTATAAGCATGTCTGCAAATTGCATTGGTCACATGCTTGGGAGGCGGGTGTATTGACTGTTCACGTAGTTCTGCTTCTTCGATGCGATAACTCACGCAAGCGTGTTGCAAACTGTACATGTTCGGTGCATCCCTTCAATGCGCCTTCTAGTCATTCATGAGGTATATCGTAGCTGATCATTATCCTCTACGTCTCCGTCACTCGTCAGGTTTATATCTCCGAAGAACGAGCTACGCCGTTCAATCGTATGTCCATCCTCGCGGGTCCTCCTCCACAGATCCGAGCTATGAGCATCTTCTACCAGTTCATCTTCATCTTCGTCTCCATCTCAGTGTGGAAGTCGGGTACTTCGCGGAGCTCGCTTCCTGTGAAGAGGTTAGCGAATTATTTAAATGTCTCCACGCCGCCTTTGGCTCTTTTTTCCTGCCCTCCCTACGTTCAACTTGGACTTACCAGTGAACACATCCTCCCATCCAACCTCACAGTCCCTCCCTTCCAGGATATCCCTATGCACACCAGCGGTACCGCCCAGAACAGCCGGCTTCCACTCGCCCTCCCTGACGGTCTTGAGCTCCATGCCTCTCCGGATGGGCTCCGCGATGCCAAACTGGCGCCTCAGCATCTCCATCTTCAGCTTGTCCTGGGTTTCACGCCATTGTACGAGGCGGGCTTCGAGCGGGTGTGCGGATTGAAGCTCAACGGGCTTGTTTGATGATGATGCGGTGGCGGGTGTGGAAGTCTGGGCGAGGCGCGAGCGGAGAGTGTCGTGGACGCCAGGGGCCGAGGGCGCAGAGGTCTCGGGGGAGGTGGAGGCGGGGTGCGCCTTCTGGGGGACGAAGCGGAGAGACTGGAACTGTCAGCAACCATAGTATGCAATACTTGGATCTTACGCTCGAGGATGAGTGGAGCTTTGCGGGGAGTATGCATACCATCTTGACGGTACTGTGGGGGTAGATAGGCTATCGATCGGCGTTGCTTCTGCAGATTGATGCTTCAACCGGCTATTATATCTGACTGTATCCGGAGGCTGTGTGCAAACGACAAAGGGTATGGCGGATTGGTGGTTGTGGAGCTGTACCGCAGTGGAGGTGTTGTCGGAGCTCAGTAAGGCTATGAAGTGACGCGCCGCCTAGCGCCTTGGCGGTCATGGCCTCTCAAAGAGGCAGGCGGCGAATCGCGTCAATGCTTGAACATACGCTGAGATCATAGAGATTGGGTTAATGAGTTTCTTGATAGTTTAACCAGTACTTGTGAGGTGAGGTTGTTGGCGATACACTCGTTTGGGAAAACACGTACACACCAAGCCGTGAGTTGCAGGCCGCTTCGGATCTCCCTTGATTTTGAGCTATCTATAGCAATATTACACTACTGAACGGCACATCCCAGATCAAGCATGCCCCTACCATCGATACTACACTCACGAGAGCTGCCATGAGTAGGTTCACCGCGTTATTGTCCAGAATATCGTATCCCACGGCAATCTTACGGCTCTCATGCTGTGAATCTCCAACAACAGTCCCACTAACACCAGCTTGTTGCATGGTTCTCGATAGCTTGGCTGAGTCGTTCAAGCTTGGATCAATAGTTGAAGTCTTTGCGATGCCATCTTTACCCTCTCCCCGACCCGCCTTGCTCCGAAGCTCGGCCGCAGGCTTAAAGTGCATTGGATGTCCGTGGACGAGAACCTTCCTCCCGCCTGCACCTTCCACAACTTTCCCAGAATGAAGGTCGACTACGCTGGCTTGGAAGATGGCACCGAGGACTGAATCCAGGATGGATCCACCCAAGCCTGCAAGAGCGATAGCCTGCGTGTATTTGATTTTATCTCCAAAGCTCCAATTGTCACAAAAGGGTATGAGGAGGGTAGATGTGATGGCTATGATGAATCCACCAAGCAGACCAGCGCTCAACCCGGCCAATGACACTCCGCCGTTTGTGCCTGGAGGGACTATGCGCCATGGTGCCGTGACGAGGCGGGGTTTTGATCGCGAAAGGATACCAAGTTCGGAGGAGAACGTGTCAGCGCACGTAGCGGCGTAGTTCCTGAAAAATGTGAGTTCGCGACTTCCGGACAGCGAGGCAACCACGCTTACGCAACAATGCCTACGACAAGAACATCGCTTCCTCGTCGCCAACACAAGTCGTCCTTTGCGTATGTACCCTCCTTCTTCAGCTGCCACGCGTGCAACATAATCAAGATGGATGCTGTGAGCGAGTTCGCCAGGACCTGAATGTGATTCCGGGGGCCTTCACCGCCCGCGGCACCGTCGGCGGACTGCGTCAGCTTTGCTTTGATGCCATGCTTAACCTGTGATCATGTTAACTTCTGTACTCAAACCTCATGCGTCTGGATATTCACCTTGGTTGCGGAAGTTCCAGCAAGGAAGAAGACGGCCAGCAGCGCGAAGCACACACTCCATGGATGTATCGCATGCACCACAGCTGTGATCAAAGCTGCGAGGATGCCCACAGGCGTGAGCGATTTGCGCGACCAGGCTCGGAAGACAAGCGCCGCTATTGCTGGAACCGCGATGACGGGCTTCATGTTTGTGCAGCAGCAGTAGTTGACGCGAACTTGCGGGAAGAGCTGCCTGCAAGTGCGTGGGATGCGAGGGATGACGCAGGCAGCCTTACTGTACACCTATGGCCCTTGGCGGGGCTTCTGTTTCCACCTCCCTAATCACAAATGGTAATTACTTGACCACGGCCAGACCGTTTTTATCCAAAGTCTTTTCCACTATCGAGCTTCGCATCCGCTTAACAGTAGTACACGGCACGTTGGGGGCTACATTGCGCGATCTTCACCAGGGTCTTCACTGATGCTACGGTTGCCACACACGCTCCCATCTTCAGACGTCAACACGCACTACCTACAGCTTCTACACCGGCTCACACTTCTCTTAACCTAATCGTGATAGCCTTGCGAACACAGGCGAGTCGGTCGACAGGCTGAATCACGGATTGGACGGTTTTGCGCATGTACATATGCACCCGGGGTTAGCGTATTACCTATTTGGGCATGCATCGCGGCTGCAACCGTGCGCGTCTCAGTATTGTGGGCGCCGACTGAGCCATGCCCTGTAGGAGCATGCTCGGTCGGTCTATGGCGTGCGGGGCGAGGCTGGGGCCTCTTTCACGCTGAGCAACCCCGAACAGGCATAAGTGTTGAGACACAATGAGTGTATAAGATGCTGCTTGCAGTACGGACAAAGTCCTGTGCTCAAGCTCAAGCTCTTTAACTATCTTACAGACTTCGGTTGTCCGATCCTTCTTCTGACCTTGAAATAATTTGGGCTGTTCAACGCACGGGATGGCGTACATGCTATACAAGTACATCAAGAGGAGGGTCAAGGAGAGCAAGGCGCAGAAAGAATCTTTCTCGACCGCAGACGAGACACATCTGTCGCCATATGCGTCGCCTCCGTCAACGGCGAACGACAACCATGCAGCTCTGACCAGTTCTGGGGCGGCCCCCACACACCCATCCTCTGACATCATCAAACCACCCGCCACAGAGAACACAGTCGAGAACGAGAGGCTACGGCAAGAGGCTAGGAGATTGACGATACGTCGATGGAAGTTGATGGCTGGTTTGGT
Organism: Karstenula rhodostoma CBS 690.94; assembly: GCA_010093485.1. Taxonomy (NCBI): domain Eukaryota; kingdom Fungi; phylum Ascomycota; class Dothideomycetes; order Pleosporales; family Didymosphaeriaceae; genus Karstenula; species Karstenula rhodostoma. The sequence continues at coordinate 1,124,571 of MU001496.1, read as the reverse complement.
TCTGCCGAACTTCCTTGCTGCAGTTGATGTAACGATCGTGGCTCCAGCAATCCCTACCATCTCGTCGCATTTCAGTATGTCAAGCCTCTGCACGCGACCAACATTTGCTGACAGATCTAGACCATCTGAGTGGAAGCTTCAATTGGATTGTCGCGGCGTATACGCTTACATTTACCACCTTCGTCCCGGTATCGGGCCAGCTTGCCGATGTCTACGGGAGACATGCCGCTCTCCAGTGGCAGATGTTTTGGGTCATGGTTGGCAGCGTACTCTGTGCATCCTCAGTTACGTGGGGGATGCTGCTACTCGGACGAGCGCTCCAGGGCTTGGGAGCCGCAGGTATTCTTAATCTTACTCGCATTGTGTTGTCCGATGGAATGAGCCTGGCGGATAACTCGAAGAACAACACCATCTTCAGTCTGATCAACGGCTTCAGGTACTACTTCCTGCATATCTCCATTTCGATTTATCACTGACCTGCACTAGTTATGCCGTGGGTCCCGTTATTGGAGGCTATCTCACCAACGCAAGCTGGCGGTATTGCTTCGTTCTCCCGATTCCGATCGCTGTCGTCTCTCACATCCTCATCTTCGTGCTCATGCGCAAGGACCTCAAGAAAGGCCGCGTCGATCTCAACCCGGGCGACTCCAGACGTACTGGCTACATTACCGGCCTTGTATACATTGACTGGATCGGTATGGCAACCTTCATCTTTGGCATCGGGCTCATCATCCTCGCCGTCCAATGGGGCGGAACTTCCTACGCGTGGGACTCAGCCGCCACCATCGTTCCCTTCGTCGTTGGCGGTATCCTCGTAATCGTTTTCTTCACCCACGAGTACCTCCTCGGCCCCGGTCGTCTCATGGCCCGCATCTTCACGCGTCAAGTCGCCATGATACCCTCGACACTCTTCCGCAAGAAAGACACAACCCTCCTCATGATCATAAATTTCTCTGCCGGCGTATCCCTCGTCTCGGCGTTCTACTTCGTCTCCTACTACTGGCAGCTCGCCGAGGGCTACCCCTCCTCCAAAGCCGGCACCCAGCTCCTATACTACACCCCCGGTCTCGGCATCGGCGTTTACACCACGCTCATTATGTGTAACTACTGGCCCAAGCAGACATTCTACCCGCTCTTCATCGGGTCCATCGTCGAAGCCGTCGGCCTCGCCGCAATGACGTGGGCGATTTCTGCGCGGAACACCACGCTCGTGAGCGTCTTTCTTGCTGTCGCAGGTGCTGGAACTGCATTTCGGTTCATGCCTGTCGTCCTGCATGCAGCAGGTATATGGCCAACTCGTTTGGCGGCGATGCAGAGCGTGCTCAGCTTTACGCTCCCGCTGGGCGAGACTTTGGGTATCTCGATGATGGGCGCGGTGTTCAGCAACAAGTTCGCACAGTATCTGCACGCCATCGACCCGGGGAATAACTCCTCGTTCAATGGCGGCACCTCCGGGCCTGCGAACCTCGACTCCTTGAACAGCTTGTCGCCTGCCACCCAAGAAGCTGTGCGGAACGCTGCTGCGAGGGCTATCATGTGGGGGTTTATCTCTGTGATGCCTTTCATGGCGCTCAGCATCGTTGCGTCGGCGTTCCTGGGCAATGTGTGGATTGGGAACCCGAAGAAAGTTGATGGTGATGGCCAAGTGAAGAAAGAAGAGAAGAAGGGCATGGTCATGACGAGTTCGTTTCTGCTCGCTGTGTGCACTGGAAGTGTGCACAGACAGAGGAGGGAAGTTGATCCTGTGATGGAACAGCGGAAGCTAGAGCTCGAGGGTGTAAAAGTGCACGATGCGGAGGCTGCTGCTGGGTTGAGGCCAGCATCGGCGGTGCACGTTAAGGGTGGGGAAGAGGCAGTTTAATGAAATGAGTGCCTAGCAGGGACGTTTCTTTTGTATAGTTCGGCGCCAAGGTAGATTAATTCAAGGCAAATATACCGCATTGCCATCCCATCTTCCTTGCTCTTCTAATTCTTATTCTCTTGGCTCGGGCCGTATAGCTTAGACACACTTATATCGGTCTTCACGTCAGGCATCCCGTCTTCGAACTCTCGCCTTAACACTGGAGGGTTCCTGAAGTCTGCGGGGGCGAGATAGGCGCGTAGGACGGCTATTTAGGCGCAGGTCCGGATTGATGATGAAATTCTTGCGCGATTTGATGAGTGTTTCGATAGGCCTTTTAACAGAGTTGTTGTTTGGCCGTATCTGGGTAGAGTGGTGGTCCCTGGATGCTGATCTGGCAGTCACCGCTCTTCTTGTTTCGATCACGCAGGCATTCTCGGTCCCGACTTGCTTGTTGGGCGACTAACCGAGGGGTTGGGTAGGCGATTCATGTTCTGCAGATGCGACACATGTATCTGAGCATCCTTGCGTAATTCACTTCATTCGTAAGTGGGGAAAATGTTCGGTGCTCACCTTTTGGTCCTAGATGGGAGCACAACCACATGCAGGTGGAAGGACGAGTGGGGGTGCCAGAGAGGTTGCGTCCCTCAAAGTTTGGCTGTCTACTATCGATGTAGGGACGTTGAGAAGACATACAAGAATGGAATGATCCTTTGGGAATCGCAGAGTCATTTCGATAAGGCAAAGGAAGCCAGAAATAAAGAATAGTGATCTAGACCTGATCGATGGGATGAGGCTGGTATAGAAGGACGCTCAACTTTGGTGGTATACAAAGCTCCAAACCCCACAATGTGTTCAGATCCAACGGGACCGATACAAGGGATCTCGGGCTCTTGTACTCGTCGCAGAACAACAGCCATCGCACGTGAGTCCTCGTCGCAAAACAACAACCATCGCACGTGAGTCCTCGTAGTTGGTCTTTGGCCTCGCGTTCGCCAAGGAGGAACGCGCCGCCCGAGCCGACTGATCCGACCTCCTCCCAAGGCGAAGTGCGCTCGGGTGAATCCGCTTGGATGACTGAATCCCAACGAACAAGCAATGCAGCGGTTTCGCGTCGACGATGCGCAAACCGACTGCTCAGTTGTAGTTGCGCGTTTCCGTCGCAGCATCAGCTTCGCGCTGGGCTCGGTTCTCATTCGCCACCTGCTGCAGTGTCTGGGTGCGCGTCTGCTTCTTCTGCTCCTCGAGCCTCTTCGCCAGATCTCCTGACACGGGCTTGTTCGCGCGGGCCTGGTGAAGATGATGGGTCCGTCAGCCACAGCTCTTCCTACTCACAGCCAAGCGGTAACCGTCATGGGCTTGACGGCGCTCTTTGGCTTTGCACTACGCACCTCTGCTGCCGCCGCGGCCGCTGCTCTGGGATCGTTTGTGCCATCACTGCCCCCAGGGCCGCCTACTGTGCGTCCTGGACCCGTCACCTTCGGCTTTGGCTTCGGGCTGGAACCAGCTGCATTTGCGACGTGTGTGGGGATGGAGGCCTTGGTCGTAGGCGCAGGTGCCGCATCCAAGGTGCGACCCGCGCCCTGGAAATTGTCCTCCTTGGACGATTTGCCGCAGATGTTGCCCATTGTTGTAGAGAAGGGTGTGGAGTCGGCGAATGGGCGCTGAGCGGAGGTAACGGACACCCGGGGCTGGGCGCGGGGTCTTCCCTATGTCTTGCAGCTTCACCACGCACGGAAGCTGGTGGGGTCAAGTGTCAATGCGGGACCCTTCATCGCGGTTGATTCTCGTCCTTGTAGGGTTTCGCGCACACGTGGCTAGGAGCTTCTGCTACGTGGATATATCTAAAAGACGAGTATTCAAGTGTTGTAAACGCAGATAATGCAGTTGTCGTGCGTGATGGGGCAGCGGAGCAAGCGTCCAATGGATTAGGGAAGTAAGCCGATTAGTCAGTGCACCTGACGAACGAAATCATCTCTCGGCGCTCATCACCATGCAACAGACAACTATTACAACTCAGAAAAATAACTTTTGCGCGCAACGCAGTGAAGAACCGAAAGGGTACCCGTCTGCCATCGCAGGACAACCTTTTATGCTTTTCGTGGGTGGTGGGGAAACCGCGTTGCACAGTATCGCTTTGTGCGCCCACGAGCACCTTGATGTCCCCGTTCAACACGCCTTGTATGACCTCTCTCTTCCTTCCCCTCCGTCGGCCTCAAGGCCCCCCCCCAAAAGCGCCGGCATGGCTCACGCATATCAAGGATTCGACTGCGACTCGGCATACGGCGACGACGAAACCCTCTTTTTCCCGGATCCCATGTTCGCATTGCCTGCGCCGCTGGCTGGTTCAAAGCGCGACGTGGACAATGTCATACTGACCGATCCCAAATCTACGGGCCTGGGATTGGCCGCCGAGACGGGTACCTGGACTGAGCAAAGAGCTTGCGACCCTAAGCCCTCCTGTCCCTCCTGTGAAGACGGGCGCCCGTCAAAGCGGAAGGCTTCGGCTGCCAGAGTAGGCGAGTACCACAATGTCGCCGCCTCCCAACCCGTCTCGAACTTGGACCAGCAGTTTCCAGACCTCTGCTTTGAGCAGTTCTGCCAAGATTGTGATCTGGATACCGCCTCGTGTGACTCTCCCTGCGCTTCTCCCTGCGCACTGCCATGCCCCGGTGACGAACAGTGCTCCGAGGAGGACGCATGCTACGACCCTCATTGCGAGGAAGGATCATGTAGCGACCACTGTGCTGATCCCGAATGCACCAAGGTAGCCGGCGTCGACGACCCGTGCTTCTGTCAGAAGTGCGATGCTCAGCCGTGTCCGCTTGGTGACCCAAGCAGTGAGTGTCACTTTGTTCACACAGCTCCTACCTCTGCAGGAACCGTCTACTGCTACGATGACACGAGGTGTCACTTCCAAGAGGGACAGCATGGGTACGACCCTCAACTGTCTGGATTCGAAACGTATCCATGTTACTCCCAAGCTCACGAGACGGCACCGACCATCTCTACCATGGTCACACCTGTGTTATCTCCCGGAAATCTCACTTCCATCGAGAGTGCATTCAGTAGCCACCCGTCTCCGACGCCAAACCATATCGTCGGTACATCATGTTACCTGAACATCCCTGGAGAGCATTGTCACATCGACAACTCATGCTGTCATGGGGGGTCTAGAGCTTGCGGTGATTGCACCACCGCCCCACAAGAGCATCTCGATCTCTGGAATGCCTCTCTGGCAGAAGGCAACGGTCTCGCAAACAACTTCATGAACTTTGGGCTTCAGTCAAGTCAGCCGGGTGCTCCATTCTCCCTCGCACCCTCAACTGCGGGTATGAACATATTCGACAACAGTGTAAACAACCCCATGTACGGGTTCAATGACACCACATGGCTTCTTCCGCAATCACACTACTCGGATGCATTCCAAAATGCGGGACCCAAGAACCTACAGGGAGACTTCGACCTGTCAGCCGCTCGGCTCGAACCCAAGCCAGAGATACAGCCTGCCAACAACATTGGGCTTGACCTGTCAACAATGGATGCCTCCCAATCTTGCGTTTGCCGATGGCAACACGCACTCGGCCTCGTCTGCCTCGCCGCCTTCCCCGACCCTTCCGCCCTCCACGCCCACATCAAAGCCACGCACGTCGACAACTGCGCGCAGTGCGTCTGCCAGTGGGAAAATTGCGAAGCCGCCTCCAAAGACTTCAAGCAGCGCTCCAAGCTCTCGCGGCACCTCCTCGCGCACGCCGGCCACCGCCCCTACGCATGCAGCTTCAAGGGCTGCAACAAGACCTTCGCCACGAACCAAGCAAAGGACAACCACGAACGCACGCACACCGGCGAGCGCCCGTACGTATGCGATAGATGCGGATACACGACAACCACGCACACGCAGCTGCAGACGCACATCTCGGCACTGCACGAGGGGAAGAAGCCGCACAAGTGTCGCTTCTGCGACTTTTCCTGCGCCGACAGCTCAAACCTGAGTAAGCACGAGCGTACCCATCAGGTAACCCTCCCCACCCTCCCTACCAAATCCCATCCATATCTTCATAAGCTTACAATGCCCATAGACTCTGCGTCCCTACCGCTGCCTCCAGCCCGGCTGCACCTTCAAGCCCGACTGCCGCTGGGAGAACCTCAAGCGGCACCTGCGCCGCTCGGGCCACTGTCCCCAGCTGCTGGTCGAAGGCAGCGACGAGACGAAGACGTACCGGGAGAACGTCAAGCGCGAGACGGAGGAGTGGAACAAGCGTGCTGGTGAGGGCGAGATGGTCAAGATGGGCCGCCGGAAGGGGAGGCCCACGTAGCATTCTTGCCCCATCCCATCCCACCTTGCGCTGAGGCGGTGACAGTGCGGATGAGTGTCTAGAAAAGCGGTGATGATGTTCTAGTCTTCGGACTTTGCTCAGGACCTTTCCTTGGCTACTTGCGCGGATGGCTGACTGGACGGACGTTGGATGGAGAGATGAGATACCCCCATGATTGATGGATGATGGATGATGATGACGATGATGGCACAAACCACGAACGAACGGCCTTACCAACCACAAAATTTCGCTATTACACACGGCCGGACGGCACGGTCGCGTTTCGGGAGCGCCTCCTTGTATATATAAATACCCTTATAGCACAACGACCATCCATGCCAATACAACCACACGATAAGAAGCCCTTTACAAATCCCCCGACGGCGACGGTCCACGCCAAACGACAACGCGCAGTGCTGTCGCCGTCTTGAAACCCACTCGCGGCTCGCAACCACCTGCAACGGGTCGATGATCCACTGAACCCGTGCTGTCCACAGACAGTCGACAGCCGCTCCGTCTTCGCGCACCGCCCCATCTGGTTGGTTGATGCAATTCGCTGCTGCCGCCAGCCAGACGCTGCGCCGCATGAACAAACGCGTCTCGCAATTTCGAGATTGTACGCCTTGGCGGCCATTCCATTCCGTTTTAGCCAGGTCAAGACACACGTCCGATGTACCCGGAAAGGCAAAAGGAGGCGTAGCAAGCTAAAGAGGGAACTGTTAACCGCGAGAAGACAACATGTACCTACCTTGTACCTTGCAGACTTGGCAGACATGAGCGCACCTCGTGCGACTCCTTCTAGTTGCTCGTTTCACAGCAAAGTATCAAAACTCAAAGGCCAACTGTACATTTCGCGGCTCTATTGATTATCCTATTCAATGCTACCAAGCCCAGCCTCATCCCAAGATCCTCATCAATATCCAGCCCAGCTGCTATCCAACAGCTGCACGCAACCATCACACCTTCTGCCGCCCGAACCTCAATCCACCCCCACCTATCCCTTAACCAGTGAATATCGTAGAAATACAACATGGGTAAGATGGTCCAACCGGCCGAGCAACACGCGGTATGTACAAAGTGCGTCGCTACCAAGCCCTTAACAAGTCGCACTCCAGCTATTTATGCTTCAGTCTTTGCCCCCTTGTATTATATGGAAGCTCAATCGGTCCACAACAGACGAGAGCAACGAAGCGAAAGGAAATGCCCAGCAGAGTGCCGGGCTCGGGTATAGAACGCAAGCCACAATGGTTGAAATGGTGAAGAAACAATGGTCTCGACCGTGAAGTTGTGTTGTCGGCGGGATTGTGGTATGATGAGTGGGGGTGATAGTCGGCAATTATGGCGGAGTGAGTGAAAACGCAAGACTAGCGTCGCTCGCATGTTGGTGTAATGAAAGTGATGTGCAATATTGCGCTAGAGGTTGTTTGCGAGAGAGGGTATCGAGCAGTATCCGCCCACCAATATACCGTATGTGCAAGGAGAGTAAGAAGAAAGAATCGTTACGTCGGGAGTGTGTTCTTTGGAGAATTAGGATTACGTAACGTCGGTAAATGCGACGACGAATGCGATGTCGGGATGATGTTCTAAGTGATGCAATGCGATGTCCCAATGGGTATGCGGTCCGTGACGTGAACGGGTATCAAGAAGCCTCAGATGTCAAATCAGAAATCGGGACCAAATCAGTACCATCATCGTAGCGCATTATATTCGAGGTGGTGAGTTAACCAGCGTGCTTGAGCCGGAGGAGAGGATATGCGCCGGGGGAGTTTTCGGTCGCAAAGAGGACGTGAGTGGTCGTCGGTCCGGAATTCTTGAGGGTAGGGACGAGAGAGATTCCACCGAGATGAGCTCGACCAGAGGAGCTGGTGACGGGCAAGCAGAAGAGACAGCTATAGATGTCAACAGGTTACAGAATATAGGCATTAAGGACTGGGAGGGCGCCGGTCACCTCCACTGCCTCCACCTGTATCTGAGCTGTCTCCTTCTATCGTCTTGCGCCAATGCTGTGGAAGGCACACACAAACCAACGGGAAAGCTTTGATCTCGCCTTCGCTTTCCATGCGAGAATGTCGACTGCCGTTGCTTACGCCCGAGTCGCGTTGAAGTGCTCTACGCGCCTCCCATTCATCCGCTGTCTCGGTGAGCCTCACACCAGTCGCCCATCCATCGTCCCATATGCCGACGATTTTGAGCATATCTCCGCGCTCAAGTTCGAACTCATCGTTGGCACGAGGCTGATATGCCCAAAGAACAGCAACCGTATCGTTCGGGTGGATTTCGTCTTGCGAGTAGTAATCCTTGAAGAACTGGAGTTGTTCGGATTGGCCTGAAGCAACGCCTTCAGGACTAGAGAGATTACGGTCGGGGTCGGACGCCGAGCGAGGTGACGTGTGACCACTGACCATGCCCAGCGCAGAGTGGCTAGACAAGGACCCCTCACGCTTGGGCAAGTTTCCTCCAAGGTAAGCGCGATGTGATTCCGGGGAGTCATAGGGATCAAGTCTATCGTGGTATGGACCTGTGCGGGGAGAGCTGTACGGATCCGACGAAGAGCTTGAACCCTCTAAAGCGGACATTCGAGCAACTCTGGCACCGGGCACGATGGTGGGTGGAGGTGAATGTCCATCGCCTCCATAGGTCATGGGTGGGCCTACAGCAACATGGCGTGTAGGGGACGGGGTATTCAAGATGTTGTTCTGCTGGTGCTGTTTGCGTTTCCGAGTGAAGAGGCATCCAGCGATGATCAACCCAAGCAGAGCAGCCGCCCCGACGATAGATCCGATCACTATGCCTGCGATGGCTCCTCCGGATAGGCCTGACGCTCCAGCCGCAGCAGCGCTGGTGGATCCGGTGGGAGCAGCGGTTGACGTAGTAGTGAAAAGCGGCGGCATGGTCGTGGTGGTAGGCAGCTGGACTCCTACACAGCGACTTTCCACATCGGCATTGACACAGCACGAATCGGTCGAATTTTGGGAGCTAGTCGCACAAAATGCGCAAAGACCGGGCAGGTTCGACGAGAAGCCGCATTCGTCCGGCTCGTTTTCGACAGCTGGAGTACATTTTCCGCTCAGTGCTTTGGCTGCATGCTGACAACGATCAGAGTCGCTTCGGATTTGGTCATTCGCATTGTTTCCTGGAGTGCCACAGAAAGCCGGAGTGGATATGATGTCTTGCTCACTGATGGCAAATTGAGCCTATCGGATATCAGCACGAGTGGTACGATACTGTACGGAGCCAGCTGCTTACGCAAGAATCGGCACATAATGTTGCGACAGAGTTGGAGTCTTCGTTGCAGTTCGAAAGCGAAGCCTGGACAATGGCATTGCAGATAAAAGAGGTCGTGAATCGAGCATAGAGATTAGTTGTGTTTGTCAGACTGACATTGGAGCAGCCGAGGATCTCGACGTATCTGTATAACCGGTCAGCACCCCATGGCCCACGGGAATCGAGCCCACATACTTGTCTTGCACGTAAGCGGTTCCAATGTAGTCTCGTAATCGGTTATCAAAGGACTCTACATCTGATACGAATGAGAGGAAAGGGCTGAAAGTTCCGGTTAGCGTGCATGCGATACGAATCTGACGTGAGGTTGCGCGTACAAATCGGCAATGCTAGTACTGATTGAAGCATTGGTGAAGGCCGGACAGGTGGTCGAGCCTTGCAGCGAGACACAGGACTGCGCGGTGGCAGCAGGCAGCGTGGCGGCGAGCAGGGCGACGGCGAGCGTTGTCCTCGAGAGGCGCGGTTGGTCTTGGTGTTTACTCCCGGGTCGCGGTCGCTGGACCCTGTTGCAACGGTCGAAGGAGGGCGCGCAGTTGTCCATGGTGGTCGGTACTCTGGGCAGGATGGGGTGGGCGCGGGCGAGGGCGAGGGCGCAACGGCACGTCTGGCGGAGGGATGGCGGCCGGCAGCAGACGCGCGGTTTTCACGAGTCCATGCGTGGCAGCGAAGCTGTTTGGGGGTCCGGTGTGGTATATATTGGCGTGGCAGATGCAGGGCCTGGCCAGCTTGTCGGTGGGGGCTTCAGGCGAGAATTGGGCGGCGCAGGTGCAACAGAACGAGCGACTCCGGGGTAGGAAGCTGCAACGCTGGCCGTGGAGGAGAGAAGAGCATGGGGGCGCTCGCGCAGAAGAGGCACTCGGCGAAGGAGGAAGGCATAGCGCAGCCGGGGCCAGGGTTCGGAGAGCAGGCGGGGGTGTGATTGGCTGCTTGTGCTTGTGGGAAATGAGGGCGGTGGCCTAATAAGATTATCGACCATGGTGGAGCGTGCAGTGCGCACCGTGTAGTCGCCTCGACGCTGTGTTTCAGCTTCGACTGCCCTCGCTGCTCCACAATCGAGTGCGGCTACTTTCCATCACGGTGCATCATGTTGGCAGCATGCCTTCTATTTACCCGCATTACCCACCTGCACCAACTGTCATCATTACGCGCAGGCTCTGCCACAAGACCCTCCCCACTACGATTTCGGATCTTGCCAGTGTATCAGTAGCATCATCTTCGCTAACGCTGCCCCGGGCGCTAACACCGTCTATAACCATGGCCGCTTCTATTCGGTTTCTGATAGAGTATCTCGCGCTACCTGTGGTCGTTGCTTTGGCTATTCTCACAAATAGCTTTCGTGGGTAAAGATCCGGTACTGCTCTACAGCCAAGTCCAGAAAACGCAGTGGTCGAGAGAGGCATCAATGGTCTACGTACGGTAGATGACACGTGCCAAACGCCTCAACTCCATCCGCCTACCGAGTTCTACGCAAGACCAGGACTGGCTTTGCAGCGTCCGATCCCTCGATGGAGTCCTGCTCTTCGGTGCCGGCCTCCTCCTCATTCCTATCAATCACATCACCTTCCCTGCCCCTCACGCCCTGATAAACAAGCCACTCCCTCCCCGAGCTCGGCGGCGCGAATCTAAACCCAATCCATCTATCCACATCAGCCCAGTAATCTGCTTTCGTCAACCCCTTCTCTCTCTCACAGATCCCGTCCACGAGCTTTCCCAACCTCCCCTTCTTGTTCTTCGCATCTTGCCACTTCACCCGCCAGTCCATGTTGAGCCGCACTGCAGGATCCGCAAGTTTCAGGAGGTCTTCAGTTGCCAGGTCGTTTCCGTAGGGCATGATGCTGATGGCGAGGAGGCGCAGGCTGGGCAGCGAGATGTTGAACGTGGAGAGGAAGCTGCGGAGGTGTGCGACCGTGAGCAACATCTTCGACTTGGGACCATGCCAGGGCTTGGAGATGGGGCTGGTGTCTGACTGCGAGAGCTCTTCGCAGGCGGCGGAATACTCGGCGAAGACGATGCGGATGAGCGACGCATTGTGCAGACCCATGTGGGCAAGGAAGGGCTTGGAGAAGTTGTTGGGCCGGTTGCAGATCTCGCCAAAGTCGAAAATGTTCTCGCCGTAAAGCACTTGCAGGCCCTCGTCGCGGCACATTTTGCACGTGAGGAGGATGCTGATGTACATCTTCTTTTGCTGTTTGGTTGCTCTGCGGGCGCCGCGCCACGTGGGGAGGACGCGGTCGTCTGTGACGAGCAGCTCAAAGTACACAGCCATGCGGATTTCGGACGGCAAGGCTTGGAAGGGGAATACGTCCGGGTCCTTGTGCTGCTGCTGCTGGCTCATGATCTCGATTCCCTTCTGGTGGTACTGGATCATGGCGGCTGCGCGCCATTTTTCACGTGTAAGATGCGGTGATGGCTCTGGAATTCGTCAGCATGTAACAGCGATAGCTCAAGTAAGCTACATGCAGTACACTTACTGCGCGATGGGGTGCGCGGCGGAGTGGGATCAAGAATGACTTGAGTGCGCATCTGACCGTCTGATATTTGCCGTGAATCCTTCAGCACCATCTGAGTGTGTCGCGGGTTTTTCTTCCTCGGTGGCGGAGATGGGTTGGAGGAGTCTTTGTTTCTAGTGAGCAGCGAGTGCAGCCGTGCCATGCGGGTCGCTCCAGAATCGTTCACGGACTTTTCATCTAATCCAGACATTCTTGCGCGAGGCTCATGCTCCCGATTGGGGCTCCAATAGGTCGGCTGGCGGCCGTTGATGTTGATGTCCATGTGGCACTACGAATGGTACAGAAATCGTCGGTGGAAGGGGTGCGCGGCCACTGTACAAAGAGTTTAGTACGATCTTCCTTTTTCAATCCACTGGCAATATACCTTGATCTATGCTCGGGCTCAAGTGCACCTGGTTCCAATACTAGCCCGCGCCAGTGACCGCAGGGAAGAGGCACGGCTCCTTTTAGTGTTCACCGTGTGCCAAGATAGCAATTAGGCTGCAACACGCGCCGACGGCTTCGATGTTCAATCCAAAGAACGTTCGAGTAGAGTCTTGAGAGACAAAGGGTGTGCGTGCCATCAGCCGCAACAGGGGTGCGCCGTTCGTATTACGCGCCGGATCCGTGCTCAATGTAAGGTCGGTGCAACTTTTGACGCGTCTGCATGGTGAGCGCGTCTAGCGTGTCTTGACGCGCCAGCACGGGATCTAACAGCTGCTGTGAAATGCAAACACATCTCCTCACTCAATGTGGGTAGTGTGGACTGCTTCCACCGCATGAGCTTGGGTTGTACTGTCTTCAAGACACTATGCTGAGGTTGGGAATCCGGTTGACGTCAAGCTGCTGTGATCGGCTCCGTGCTAGCCTCGGCGGGCACCAAACCGAAGCAGAACAAACTCACAACAGCCCACAATCGTTCAAGCCGGCATTCCTAGTTCTTTCACAGTACCTAATGATCGCGCTTTCCCCTCATCTTCTGCAAGTGCCGCCCGCTACAACGGTCTCCTTTAGCCATGTTACTGTAGCATTGCCAATCACATCATAAGAGGAATACGGGTCTTGCCGGACAGACGGAGTGATCAAGGATGCATCGGGCGGTATATATCGTGGCGGCGACCGCGATGATGGTATTACTGCTGTATAATTCGTTTTGCGACTTCAAGGGCTCATTCTTCGACAGATCCACGACCATGCTTCGTAGAAGTACTCAAGCCGTGTTGGCAGCAGCCTCCTTGGCCTCGGTGGCAGTCAGCCACCAAGTGCTGGATCTAGGTACTGTCGACTGGACACTTGCTAGTCCTAACTTTTCGCACATTTCAGTGCCTGGAAAGGTACCATCACAAGTGCATCTCGACCTACAAGATGCGCAGGTAAGCATGGTCTCGAGAAATCCGGATTAGGCTAAATCAGTCAGGTCATTGGTGATCCGCTGCACGCTTTGAACGAATTCAATCTTCGGTGGATAGCATATTCAAATTGGACTTATACTTCATCACCTTTAGCTTTGTGAGGGTGTTGTCCCAATGTTCAGTAGGCACGAGAGCTCACGTAACATGCAGACAAAAGAACGCAAGTTCTACATGGCTTGTGTTAAATGGCCTCGATACGTTCACCAGCATTGAATTCTGCGGCCAACACGTAGCAGCAACCAACAATCAGTTCAGGCAATACTACTTCGACGTCTCAGCTTTCTTAGGTTTCTGCGACCGTCCAGTCTTGAGCATTAACTTCGGAAGTGCTCCCATCATTGCTAACGCAACGCGAGCAATTCCAGGCCAAGAGAGTATGTCGGTTCAGACACTCGAGGGTTGTCGCTGACGTTCAAATTAGCCTGGCCATTCGGTGTACAACAACTCTACGAGTTCCCGAACAGAGAATACATCCGCAAAGAGCAGAGCGACTTCGGTTGGGACTGGGGCCCTGCGTTTGCGCCTGCAGGAATATGGCAGCCGGCGTATGTTGTCCAGCTACCGCCCCAGAACGTCTACGTGCGCAACACGCTTGTCGATATCTATCGTGAAGGGCAGTACAACTTCTATGCCCCGGATCAAACGAAGGACTGGGTTCTCAATGCGAGTGTCGACTACCTTGGGTCATTACCATTGGGAGTCAACGTGCAGTATACGATATCAGACGCGAGCGGGGAGAACTTGCAAGCCGGATCACTCTCAAACGTCACGTCCGAGGATGGAAGACTCACAGGTAGCACATCAGTTCGAGATGGTGCGGTAGAGCCATGGTGGCCAGTAGGCATGGGCCAACAACAACTCTACAACCTGACCTTGAACATTGTGGATAGCAGCAACACGACGGTAGTAACTGTAAAAAAGCGAATCGGATTCCGTACGATCTTCAACAATCAGACACCGATCTCTCAGGAGCAGATTGATCTGGGAGTGGCTCCTGGTGGCAACTGGCACTTTGAGATTAATGGTAGATAACCCTCGGAAGAGCCGGTTTAAATGGAAATACATACTCACGGATGTGTTAGGGCACGAGTTTTACGCGAAAGGTTCGAACTTTATTCCACCTGACGTATTCTGGCCTAATGTCACGGAACAGCGGTTGCGCCAGCTGTTTGACAGTGTGATTGATGGTAACCAGAATATGTTACGTGTCTGGTCATCCGGAGCATACTCGCCCGATTTCATGTATGACCTTGCGGACGAGATGGGTATCTTGCTGTGGAGTGAGTTCGAATTCGGCTGCGCGCTGTACCCAGTCAACGAAAAGTTCTTGGAAAATGTGGCACATGAAGTGGAGTATCAAGTCCGCAGAGTGAACCACCACCCCTCCCTTGCCTACTGGGCCGGGGGCAACGAGCTTGAAAACTTGGAGCTCCAGACAGTCTACAAGAAGGCGCCTGACGAATATCCGCGGTACTTGGCTGAGTACGAAACACTGTTCCTCGACACCATTGTGCCGATTCTCCTTGGCAATACGAAAAGTATCTCGTACTCTCCATCTAGCACGACAAATGGCTGGCAGAGTCTCGACTTTTCTAAATCTCAGCCAATCACGCAACGATATGAGAATCTCACCGCGGGAGCGATTTATGGGAACACAGATTCCTACAACTACAACATCACCCAGCTGGGGAACCTCTCCAGATACCCAGTAGGTCGCTTCGCGAATGAATTCGGCTACCACAGCATGCCTTCTCTACAGAGCTGGCAACAAGCAGTCGCGTCCGAGGACCTCTCCTTCAACTCTTCTGTCGTCATGTTGCGCGACCACCACCCACCTGCAGGAGGAGTAAACACATCCAACTTCTACAATGCCTCCATCGGCCAAGGGCAGATGACTATGGCCGTCCAAAAGTGGTACCCTGTCCCGGATAAAACTGACTCTCTAGCAAACTTCTCGGCCTGGTGCCACTCCACGCAACTCTTCCAAGCTGAATTCTACAAGTTCCAGATCGAGTTCTACCGCAGGGGAAGCGCCCTTCCAGAGCGCCAGCTAGGTTCATTATACTGGCAGCTCGAGGACCAGTGGCAGGCGCCTACGTGGGCAGGTATCGAATACGACGGCAGGTGGAAAGTGATCCACTACGTTGCCAAGGACGTCTTCAAGCCTGTCATCATTTCCGCCTATCGTAACGTGACCAACAACGACTTGGAAATCTGGGCCATCTCGGACTTGTGGTCGTCCATCTCAGCGACGGTCAACTTGACGTGGTACGACTGGTCTGGGAACAAACTCAACATCAGCATGGATGCAACAACAAATGTGTCCGTCGGTGCGATAAACGGCACGAAGATCCTCGTTTCGAATCTCGATACCATTCTTCAAGGCCGGGATGCCGTGAACGCGCTTCTCCGCATGGATGTGTCAGCGCAAGGCTCGCGGCCGAACTCGAATTCGACGCAGACTTTTACGCACACGAATTGGTTCCATCCTGCGCCGCTGTCTAGCTCGAACCTTACGGATCCTGGGCTCGAGCTGAGTAAGAACAATGGCAGTTTCACGGTCAAGGCCACGAGTGGGGTTGCAGCATTCGTGTGGTTAGATTACCCTGGTGGCGCAGTTCTTAATTTTGAGGATAATGGCTTCTGGCTCGCCAAGGGCGAGGAGAAAGAAGTGGGCTATAAGGTTAAGAGTGATACTACGGGAGGAAGGTGGAAAGATGCAGTGACTGTAAGGAGCTTGTGGAATAATGCGTTGTCTGAGGGATACTAGGAGGATGGATGACTTCGTCGAGAGTCAATCCCAAAGGTCGTGTGGGAGTGTATAGCTGAGAGATCCATACATCATACCAGGCTCCCCTACCACAGTAGAGAATTTTCGTCTTGTAATGATGGCCGACCCCACCTCGCCGCCTCGGTAACGGTCAAGTCAAGTTGCATGCGATGTCAAACTCTTGCAACGTCATCGAGGGGTTGCTATGGGTTTTCGTCTACTACTCCCAAAAGAACCCGAAGATGTGCGTTACTTCGTTTGAAAACGAGGACCGGTCGAACGTCAGCGAGTATCGGCTTGGTGTCATCGCATTCCCCCGGCAGAAGGCCCGTCAAGATGATCGCTCCGAAGCGTGGTCTAATGTTTGGGTAGACTCTTTCTTAGCCTTTGAATATCAAAACCGCACCGTTGTGATCCAACCTGTGAGACTCATATGTGTGGAAAAGCGGTGAACATTCCGATGTATATTGATCTCTCTGGAATAAGTCGTCTACTTTGTGAGCCGCTTGAAATCTTTGTGTTTTAGCACCCCACCGAGTTCCTTTACTGTGTTTTGCCGCGGCTTGCAAAAGCGCGCGAAGCATCACATTTGATACATGACTGCACATCAAAAACTCGCAATAAAATTCTCTTAGTCGCAACTACTACTCAGTTATAACCAAAACAACCCTCGCGCACCGTGTCGCTGTTGGACGGAAACCCCCACTATCAGCCCACTACACGCATGCATCTCCCAACGTGCCGTCCTAACCGCCACGCAATATATGTACATACATAGTTAGTCCACGGGAAAAGCCTAACACAACGATGGAAGCTCGGCAGGCTCACGGGTCCTCGATGGCAGGACCGCCTGCTCACCTACCTTGGGCGAGGGTGGATACGAGCTCGCTTCTCGCCTACGCAGTGCAGTGGAAGAAGTACCTCGGTAGCCGATGCAGCGAAGACCAGCAGTCCAGCTGCAGTGAAGACCAGCAATCCAGCGGTCGCGGCAGCACAGTGTTGGTAACTTGTCGGCGCACGAGTGGTACAGCAGCCCCGATCATCTCGTCGGCTATGTACACTACTGTACTCGCGACGCGTCCCTCCCTCCCTTGGGGGGAAGTTGTTTCGGTGTGCGCTGATCCCGTGATCTGCACGTTGGGCGTACCACCTGACTCTGGCAGGTACATCCATAGAGCCGAAGAAGCGACGTCGCACTGCGCGCCTAGCTCTGGCGTCGGGTAAGACGAGAAGACGCATACCTACTGTACGCTGTTCTAAAACGTACGTGCTCGGCCTATCTATGTAAGCTGCAGCGAGCCTTGTGCGACTATTCTGCGCAACAAAGACGACTAAATAAAGATTGCGGTGCTCTTGTGTGCGGGTGTGCATCTGCATGGCGTGGCGCAGAAGCTGTTTTCTAAGTTTACATTTCCCAACAGTGCATTTGGTTTGATTGGGATGTTGTTTGTTCCTTGCTGGAGGTAGGACGGCGGAGAGGATGGTCCCGGCACGTGGCGGGGTGACAGCCACCCCGCTCTACGGGCGACGTTCACTACCCTTTCGGATATAACGGAGAAGGCATGTGTGGCAGAGTACGGGCGTCTTGTATCAGCCATGACGCCTGCTGCGCACATGTCTCCATATCGTGCGTTGTTGGTACGCTTGCCTCGGAAGGTTGTCAAGTTTCCTGGTTGGCTTGACTGCCCACTCTATCAACGGCGTTTCGTCATCAAGGCAGATGACTTTGATGTGGGGATTCCAACTGCTCAATGCATGAAAGCTCCCCACATCACATCGTCACGGTCCAAGGTTGGTCTGCGCAAGTTGTCGAGCCTATGGCGGCGAGCGTGGACCAAGGCAGGGCGCTTACGGCGTCGTCGGTCCCAGTTCTTCAGGCGCAGACGATGCCCTGCATGGCCTGCTGGCCTGCTGGCCGATTCTGCGGCCCGTCGAGCTCGGCCCGCATTGGCTGGCATTCCTCCGCTGTCAAGATCTGGCGGTCGGCACCGAGGAATGGAAGCATGTGTCGATACATGTTGTGTGAGGTGGTTGGGAATGCGGAGAGCACGACACGCATGTAACCGTCGGAATTGTTCCCAGCGTGCGAGGACAAGCTGGAGGATGCAGCGTCTGCGGGGTAAAAGTGGGCATTCGCGACTGGCTTTCGTCATGGTTCGGGAGCTCCGAGCAGGCATGTTGATGCGAGCGCACGGATGGCCGCGGCGCACCAAAGGTTTCGAAACACACTGGCCATCGGCCCGTCTGGATTGGCTGTCCGTGCATGAACGCTCCAACTCCAGATGCGAACCGCCCGCATGTCGCGTGGGTTAGCGCCATCCCTGCGAACCCGCTCATGGGACAAGTCCTGATGGTGATGCGTTTGGAAAGAGGCGTAGGATCAGCTGGTGCACCCTCAATCTATCCCCTCACCACAACCGGAGTCGTGTACCCTGCCAACGGGTCCGTGTTGATGGCCGCCGTGTGACCGCCACCCCGTTCGTCCGTCCCAGCCTTCTGCTTTTTGCGGCTTGGGGGCCGTCCTGGGAAGCAGGAACAGATCTCACATGCAGCTTCCCAAACGCTGCTGCCTAGCAGTACGCAAGGGGCTGTCCGTGTCCGACACCGCCGTAACTAGATGGAAGGACCATTTGCCGTATCATGGACAATCATTGCCATGGGTGCCTTGGACGCCCCAAAGAGCCTCAATGCATCCTGTCGCCTAGTCGCAGTGCGTGCGTCCCGTCTTGGGGGTAAAAGCTGTAGATTGGACTCGCAGATGATATTGGAGGCGAGGCTGAGACCAAGGCAAGCGTAAGATGAGCCATACAACACGTTCGTTGATGCCCGTCTCGGGTTACCAATGGCGCGGGAAGATATCTTGCCTTCCACATCAGCCAACCGTCGTGCATCTCCAAGCACACCATGTGCTGCATGGTGCGCTCACTGTATTCGCGCTTGATGCTGTCGCACTCTCTGATGCGATAGAGGGAGGTCCAACCATGATCGCATCGACATGTCGTATCAGCAGACGCAAGAAGCCATCGCTCGATGCAAAGAGGCCGCTGTCCGCCCGCACACCCTCAGCACACCCTCAGCACGAAGCGGCCTTCGGCGACGGGAAGCTATTGGCTTCCTGCGGCCCGCGTCACACCTCTCGCGCGCTCTCGTCAGCCGCCCAGGTGAAGAAGCAAGACGAGAAGCTAACAAAGCCAATCTTGAAGGATGCCCACGTTTTGTTTTCGGCGCAGCCTTCCATGCAGCGTGTAAGGCTGATGCGAAGCGTACTCATCGTTCGCTGGCGCTGAAAGCCAGCCAGAAGGCGCAGCAGTCGCCAATAGCGAAGCCAACGTGGATATGCAAGCGCCCGTTGGCTAGCATGGTATTTTGGTGACGTTGCGCAGAGGCCTATTACGGCTCGATAATTATTACACCAGGAGGCGTAGCCCAGTTGTGAGTCGTGAATTGTTGGGAATTCGGGCTTTGTTATTTCGGGAAGAGCGTGGGTTGTAATGCTAAGGTGTGGTGGCACAGAAGAAGCAAGGTAGCAAAAACAATGCGAGGCACCGTTCCTGCCCATGTCTCACATGCCATGTGGAAGGTTGGCAGGCGCGATCGGTGGCTGTTGCATCGGAACGACAGTGCGGTTCAGGATGCTTGATAACGAAAACTTGGGGTGAATAGGTGATATATTGGTAAAAATGTGTGGTATCGTTTGTGACCTCGCGGTCGCCAACGCGCTTCTAAGCCCGTATCTAATGACACCATGCTGCCCGGTGGTCATATCAACCACTCTGATGCCAGCCAGATAGAAAGGAAACCAGTGAAAACCATGACGATTGGAAAGGGGGAATCGTAAAGAGAAACTTTTCCGGCGACCCAGGTCCCGCCCAATGCAATTTCCTCCTAGTAGTACAGTTGGATCCTCCAAAAAATGCAGAACAAAATTACAATTAAACCAGAAAATGACGCACGGGTATCTCGCAGTAAGAGCAAAGACTGAGTGCAGACAAACAATAGGAAAGGAAAAGCAGTAACAAAACAAAACAAGACCATACTCTGGTCTCCGGCAGAGCAAGGGCCAGCGCCAAAGCGCCTAGGCCGTGGGGTGGCGAAGGATCTCTTCGCAGTTCGCATCAAAACGCATGGACCAAAGACGCATGCCAGTCATTAGCTTCTCCGTCTTCTCGAGCTCACGGTCGCGACCAAAGATGGAGTCGACGAACTCGCAACCGCTGTTCTTGCCCATGGCAAGAGGCTTCTTCTCTCCCGTCTCTTTCTTAGCGGCCTTCCACATGAAGTCCTCACACACTTTGAGGAGCTTGGCGAAGCGGATCCACAGACGCTCGCCGCTCTCCAGGAAGTCCTCGACCATCTCGTGGTTCTCCTTCCTGCGGATCTTGGGCATGGTCTCTTCGGCGCGCTTGACTTTGCCAGCAAGCTGGATGAGGAGAAGCCAAAGCTCACCCGCCATCTCGGCGAGAGGGGTTGTAGGCCCATAGTGGAAGACGGTCCAGTCGTAGATCCACTTGCCGAGGGAGTTTGCGTCGAAGACACTACCCAACAACATGATGGGCTCTTCGGTGGGGTCCCAATTCTTGTACGAGTAGCCAGCGGGGATACCGGCGCGGCAGGCGTCTTCTTCTGTTGCTCTTCGTGTCGTCTTGGTCGCTGGCGCAGGCCGCTTGGGGGTCGGCTGCGGCTGCGGCTGGGCACGGGTGGCGTGAGA
This sequence comes from Karstenula rhodostoma CBS 690.94, assembly GCA_010093485.1. Classification (NCBI taxonomy): domain Eukaryota; kingdom Fungi; phylum Ascomycota; class Dothideomycetes; order Pleosporales; family Didymosphaeriaceae; genus Karstenula; species Karstenula rhodostoma. The sequence goes on along the minus strand of MU001496.1, from coordinate 1,103,754 downwards.
CGCACGTCGTGGACGGCTGCTCGCCTTTGGCTCTGATTCATAGATTGGGACCTGGTGGCGGACGTTGTAATCAGCATAACCGTACGAGGCGTGGCGAGTGTACGGCGGCGGCGGCTCTCGCTCGTAGACAGGGTCGAAGTCGCCATAGACGTCCTTGGGTTGCACGTAGCGCGCTGATAGCGACGGACGACGAGCCTTCTCACGATTGGAACGTTTGAGGGGCGTCGCGTCCGTATCGCGGCGTTGCCGGCTCGTTTGAGCGTAACCAAAATAACCACTTACATATTCGGGCGTACGCTGTGGCGTCTGGTAGTAGCGCGGCGACATGAACTGTGGCGTGTTGGCGCCGCGCGGCGAGGTGTAGGCGTTGTACTGTGGCGGGACAGCGTGCGACGCGCGGCGCGAGTGGCCCTGGACCTTGGGAGAGGGGTGCGGCGACGGCGAGGCTCCTTGGGCGCCGTAGCGGGGAGAGTAGTAGCCAGGGCCGGGGGACATTGGAGGCGTCTGGCGGTGCGGGTAACTTTCGTAAGGCATGTAGCCCGGAGGCGCTGGGTACTGGGGAGCGAAGTTCATGTTGGTGGTGACGGCACCGGGTTGGGCCCTTTTGTGGGGAGCGGAAACGAGGCGGAGGAAGAGTGGCGGGCGCGCGCAACTGTGAATGACCACCTCACCGGTCGCAGATTCCGTTTGTGTGTCGTTGTCGGGTGTGAGTAAATGGAGAGGAGAGCTCAGCGGCAGAGAAGGAAAGGTGAATCTGTCGACAGCACATTGAGCTTTGCGGTGATGTGTTCCTCGAAAATGCCAGAAGGATCCAGTATGGGGATCCTGTGTCGCGGTGTGGTGGAGTGCTTGGTAATATGGGTGGTGTAGTCAGGACGAGCCTCAAGTGTGCGCGAAGCGGAGGGCCCGGCTCGTTAAGTACCGTACCCAGGCGCTGCAATGCGGCTGGACTGGGTTTTCCGCCCGCGGGCCAAAAGCGACAGCCAGCCTGGCCGGGGGCAGCCTGCAATGCCTTCACCCCCTTGTCCGCCAGACGTCCGCCCCCTGACACGCCCCCGATCGCACCGACGCACCCTAATATATGGGTCTGACTACGACTCCCGCTATATTGCTGCCCGGGACGGGCGCTTCAGCCTCCACGCGGCGCTGAGTCTGCGGCGAGTGCTGCGAGTGCTGCGAGGCGAGGCGAGGGTGCACGCAGCGCACGAATAGACGCCCGCCGACGCCATTTGGCACTCACACATGCGAACAGGAGGGCAGCCTCGTCACTCGCCGGGCGTATCCAAACGGTATGTTTTGCTATCGTCAGCGGTAATGGTCGTGGCGTCGAAACTGCCTAGAAGGTACTCGCATCCCAATATCCGACCCTTGTGAGCCAGCTTGGCCGTTGTGCCCTTTGCTGTGCCACGCTTGGGCAACGCATCGCTCTTCTGCGCCCACCCTGCCCAGCTGCGCAGCACTGCGCGCCACCCCTCGAGTCGTGCTATCGTTTCGTGTAGCGTGTGTGCGCGCCTCGGTCCCGCTCTGCCTCCCAAGTAACAGGACCTCGCGCTCCACTGCTCATGAAGATCCAACGTCAGGCAGCGTGGCTGCTCGTCAATGCGCGCCGAATGCATCCAGCCGGCCGGCCGTGTCCTGACTCCTGAGGGCTGTCCGTGGCCCCAGCGGCGCTCCATCCTTCGACGACGCGCAGGTTCATTCGGCCGCCGAGGACGAGAGCCCAAAGGACGCGCCTGTGCATGCGCTGCGAGCCTGCGTCGGCATCCATCATCCATCTCGGCCAACATTCCCCTCGGCGCTTGCTTGCTTGCGACGTCGCTAGCTCCGCAGCTACACCACGCCGGCGTCGCGGAAGGGGGAGGAGTCTGGAGTGCTCCCGTCCCAGAACGGGACGCAAGCGTACCAAATTTTGGCTGCCCAACGGTTCGTTTGCGGTCGCTGGGATGCTCGGCCCAAACGTCGCAGCTCGAGTTGAGCCGCACCGTACGAGTCCGCTTGGAGCTCACTGCGAGCCCCCTCGAGTATTGCGGTAGGACCGCTCACCAATCTCCGCCCGAGGAGAAAATTTTTCTCGACAACATCTCACAGCTTGTTGCTTGGATCATGCTGCCGCTGCTGCTGCTGGCGCGCCTGTTTCCTTACCGCTACTCTGGACATCGTGAGCCCTCATCTCTCTTCCGTTTGTGTATGGATGACGGCGGCCCCGCTGCTGCACCTTCGCGCAGCCACGGCGCCCATGATTCGACGGCACGCTGAAAACAGCACAGCGGATATGCTGCGATCTCCAGCGCGTGCAGTAGGCTTGTCTTGAAGCAGGTTTCCTCGACCGAAGTCGAGTGTGCGCAGCCACCCACTGGTCAAAACGGAACGCCTTGGCCCGCTTTCTGCATGAAGGCTTCCTGCTTGACTTTGTTTCTGCCGCCATTCCTACCCTTGCAATCTCTCGTCGAACTCTTGGCACACCATCATGTCGAATTTTGGAACGCTTCCCGGTGCCCCTACTGGCCCTCGTTGCATCTTTAATCCCTGTGGCGCTCGGCGGGCTGCACGCCTACCGAGCCCACACCACACTTCCAACGTCAAAATTCCCCTACGCTGCCTCGACAACTCATCTTGCGTACGGATGCTCTGACTCTTCGTCCGCTGCTTGCTCCACTCCCCGTATCAGCGCGATTGGTTCTGTCTCACCTCACCGCGATATCACGACTCCTTATCTCGCGAGCACGCACACCGTCGCGATCCCTCTCGGCGAATGCGCTATGGCCGCGTACACATCCTGCATCCTTTCCATTTCCACTCAAAATCGCCGGCCGGAACGTTGCTCCGGCGGAACCGCCCTGTGCGACGCTCGGGATGTACTGTGTACCTACACGGTATGCAAAGTCTCTTCTGGCCACGCCATGACGCGCAGCCCTACTCGGGTTCACGCAGCATCGCCTTTGCAGCCCTAACGTGGGTTTGCGCTCGCAGACTAACCAGGAGGCCACGTTTGTTGCGCTGGCTGAGCAATACACCTGCACGTCGAATCTAGCGTGCATCCACCTGTCAGCGTGTAATCCCAAAATACTTCCCCAGTCGTCTCGCTTGCTCCAATCCCGTTTCGCCTAGACCCCTGCAATCAGCCACTGTGTCAGGGTCCTGTGGCGGTGCACCTGGCCTCGATCACATGATACCATATGGTTTGCTCGTTCGGGGGTCTGGCCAGTGGAGGCGAATATTCACTGTGTTTCTTGTGGCAACGACTTCGGACGACGCGGAGCTGAAGCAACAGCTCGCCTGTTGGATTGCTCCTCCCCGTTTCCTGACATGTCACCTCAACAACTACCTCGCCGAAGTCCGATAGACCCGCCTTGTCCGAACAGCGACTTCCTCCCTTCGTCCGCATTGTCGGATATTTTGTTGGGGCTGTAAACGAAACATGTGATCAAATCGACTTCAATGCACCTTCCCTCGGCCCCGGGGATGGAGGCGCAACGAGGCGACGTTGTCGCCAACGCAGAGACCCAGATTCTGGACTTGCCCCTCCACCTCCAGCTATGACTTCCAGTCTCTACCTACCGCCACGCACGTTGTGTCTGGTGACGCTATCAGTCGCCAGCTATTGCCGCTTTCCTACCATTACCCATGAAAGAGGAGGCAAAGTAAATCGCGGTGTAGGCACAGCGAAAGGGTGAGTTTCAAGAGGGGCCAAAATTCGGTGGTGACTCATCCCTCAGGAGACCGGCCTCGTGCCTGTTAGCGAGTAACACCTCGACAGGCTTTTCCCGGCAAACGCGCTGGAGCAGCAAACAAATACCATGCAAGCGGGCGGAGCGTGTGCGTCACCATGCGTGTTCCCCCAATGCTGTGGTAGCAAACCATGAGAAAATAGCCGCCCGCCAGTGTACCCTCATCGTGGCTCCACGACCACGTCGCTGTCCACAGTCGCCTACTCTTGCAAGGTCCGCACAGCATCCTATCGCCCGTTGCTAAAGTTACAGTTATCCTAGTTCGTTACTGCGTTCCGTGTGTTTTCTTTTCCTAGGCCTAGCACCGTGCGGAAACGCAGTATAACCATCCCTGCTCTTCACTAGTCGAACACCTCGTGCTGACCGAGTGAGTGTTCCTCCTACGCCCCTCTTAGCTTTGTTCCCACGTCCACTAGGATTGCAACAACCACTCAGGGGCCACTGATTGGAAGAAGACATCCTCTGTCGCTCGGCCACCATGGCATCCTTCTACTTTTGATCCGCTTTCACCGCACATACTGCCTTATCAGCGCATGGGCCATGGCACGCACCATAGCACGCCTCTGTGTCGGCCGCTTGCGTTATTGCTGCCTAGAGGACATTCAGACGACTGGCGACATGCTTCAAAATGAAGGCAACCGTTCGAATAGTAACCGTGAACGCGTGGCAAACGAAACACGACGTACGCGTGTAAATCAGAACATGTAGGCAGCCGCGTCTTACTGTCGACGACGCGGCCCACGATCTCCGATGAGCGAATGAGAGTCACAATATCCGACTTCTAGAAAAGGTCATCTTTTTGCGTATCCCCGCCCGTTTCAGGTGCTGCCTGCGAGAGTCATTCGCGCATTTCTGTAATTTGACTATAGTGTTGCCCGTCATTTCTTGGTGGACTGACTCTCGTTGGTAATCGCAATGACTCTCTCGTGCAGGTAACAAGACCTTGAAACAGTCGGGGATGCTCGCTGGAGGCCACTGCACGGTTGCCTGCATGAAGAGCAACACTCACCACGGAGTATCCCCGATACCATCTATCGCGACGTGTCACCACTCGTGCTAGACTCTCTGCATGTCACGAATATGTACAGGGGGCGGCGTCTCCTCTAGATCAGACCGATTTTGATCCTCCTTGAACTAACGCAGAAGGAGTCTCGGATGGCGCGCTTCGGCTACGTCTAGGTTTCTAACTGTCTCACTCTCGTATTCATCTTGGAGTACGTTGTTGGAACAACTGTCGTCCAGAAATAACTTTCACTTTGCCAGTCCGACACGTGATGGGTGACACTGGAGTGACTTGAGCCACTATGAGTGCCCAAGAAATCGATATGATGCTGCATCGCCGGTGTCCATGATGAGTCTGGAGGACGCGTGCAGAGATTGTCCTATTACGCCGTAGAGAATGCATTTTGATGCCCCCCTCCCCTCCCTTACCCCTTACTCTTGCCGTGCAGCACCCCCCTAAGCTATCAAACATCTCCTATGCACTATTTATCCATCGAAAATCGGATTCCATGTTGATACCCGCGCCACCTCAAGAAGAGAGGAGCACGGCAGGTTGGACATGGTGAAGAGCTTGATTCATAGCCACCATACCTCGCCGGGCGTCTGGGTACGCTGATTTACACCGGGATGAGGTATTCATGATTACAAGAAGGTTTGCAAAGAGTAATAAGGCAAGCCTCGTCAATATCTACGCCTGCTAGCCCGATCGCTATGATCCAGTGGGATGTGCGCGCATCGAGTATAACTATAATAAGATTGATTGCAAAGTGTCACGCATATCTCGTGCGCTGAAATGTGCGAGTGACTTGAGAGACAAACCGTCTTTAGTGGTAGTGCAGATAACCACCTATAGTAACCTCGTTCTCTACCCTTGGTATCGAGCCCTTCGCGAAAGCTCTCCTCATCACTTCGTCCATCTTCGCACAGGTGTTGCTTTATTTTCACGGAATGCTGCGGTGATTACTTGGTTTACTGCAGCTTCTGCTTACCAAACTTTAAAGTGGACTGATAGCTGAACCCAAGGCGCCGACACATCGTAATGCAGCTACTACTAGCACTCCGGAGCATCGTCCGCCTCGCGCAGCTTCCCCCTTCATCACCCACAAATATTTTAGCCCCATGTTCGCTACCACGATTCTCAAACGCTACTACACGGCTCAGACGTCTCAGCCTCAACATTTGCGCATGGCTGGCTGATTGATGCATCGTGTGTCGTGACCCGGGGTTTCGGCATGAAAGGCCAACCTATCAGTTTTCTCGGGGAGCAAGCCAACGAGGAGCAAGCCAAGCGAGAAAGGTGCATGAGAAGGTCTAGAATAGCGACTTGTGCCTTGTTTAAGGCTCAGGTTATCCAGCCAGAAGTGAGGTTCAGCTCAAGACTGGGAGCGGGGGCGAGATGGTTTGCTGAAAAGGTCGACTTTTCCCCGCAATGAGTTCATCAATCGTCTGTCGAAAGACCAGAAAGGACATATGGATCTTAGTTGATGTAAGTAGAACGTTCAACAAATCCGCATAATATGGTCGGATGTGATAGGTTAGTTGATAATATTGTTGAGCGCGGTTACTAACGTGAACAAACCAATATAGATTGCCTCAACCCCACAGCTTCCTTGAGAACTTTGACAAGCGGTTGCTGTCGACAGCCGAACTGACGACCTTCTTACTGATTCCCACACTGAAAGATGGATTCTGCCGAAAGCACAGAGATCAAGAGTTATGTTGTAGGCATCACTGCAATCAACGCAGACGAGGACATCGAAAGGGCGTTAAGCACAACTGCAGTAGCTAAAAGCACGAAAAGCCCGTCCAATTGGAAGAAGCCGTATCAGTTCTGGTTAGCTTCACTGTCGCTATGGTTGCTAGTGTTGCTCGTGACGCTCGATGCGACTGCATTGGCGGTTGCGATTCCGGTAGACCTACTCGCAACTTGTCAGTAAGACCTCAGATATCCGGACTGACCTTTGCCACAGAGCATGACGACTCAGCTCAGCGGCACGACTATAGAAGCCTTCTGGGCGAGCGTCTCCTTCATGCTCGCCGTAGCCGTCGTGCAGCCAATCTACGTCACCGTTTCAGATGTCCTCGGACGACGCATACCGCTTTTCGCAGGCCTAGCTCTTTTTTCGGCTGGAGCTGTTGTTTTCGCTTTGGCGGGAAATATGAGGACGGCGATTGCAGGAAGAGTTCTACAGGGACTAGGCGGCGGTGGCCTGGATGTTCTCAGCGAAGTCATCGTTACGGATATGACGAACCTCAAAGAACGCCCGCTATGGATAGGATTGCTCACAATACCTATGGCTATCGGAAGTATCCTTGGACCCGTCATCGGAGCGCTTTTTAGTGAGTATGCCAGCTGGCGTTGGCTCGGGTGGTATAACCTGCCTTTCGTCACAGTCGCAACGCCATGCGCATACTTATTCTTGAAGTTGAAGCCGTTCGAGGACTCTTTGGGCACCAAATTGAAGAAACTAGACTGGACTGGTATGGCGCTGTTTGCGGCCGGGGCTATACTTTTTGCGCTGCCACTGAGCTGGGCTCCAGCCATCTACCCCTGGTCTTCCTGGCGGACTTTGGTGCCGTTTGTATTGGGCATTGTGTTACTTCTCGGCTTCGCTGTTTGGGAGAAATATCCCGCACAACCGTGCATCCCACATCGGATCATGGGAAACACCACCGCGCAAGTCACACTGCTTGGTGGATTCATCCATGGCGCAGTCCTTTATGGCGTCTTGCTGTACCTGCCGCTGTACTTCCAAGCAGTATTTCGTGAGACGCCTCTCCAAGCCGCCGTTTCTCTCTTACCAATATGCGTCATCGTCGTAGTGCTGAGTGGCGTCGCGGCCCTGGCAGTCGAACAGACGCGCAAATATCGGTGGTCGATATGGATCGGATGGATCTTGCTAGCAGTCAGTATGGGTCTCATATCGCTGTGGAACCGTAACACATCGCTCGCTGGATCAGTTGGCTTCCAGATAATCGCCGGCATTGGGCTCGGCACGCTCTTCACAGCTCCCACTATCGCTATACAAGCCAGCGCTCCCACAGTCAACGACCAAGGTCTCGCTGCAGGCACCTTGGTATCCTTCCGGGTTTTTGGGGGCCTGGTCGGCATGGCTTGTGGGGCGTCAGCCTTTAGTAGCGCGTTCGGGCGTGCGATCCCACGGGTAGGGCACCTACCGGAGTCTGTTGCTGCTCTTAGGGATCCTGCAATGGCGATTGGATTCATACCACATTTGAGGCACGTCTCACTGTCAGAAGCCCTGTTGGATGCAATCACCGATGCGTATGCAGACTCGTTGAGAATAATTTGGTGGATACTAACAGGATTCGCCGTTGTTGGGGCGCTTGTTTCACTTGGGATGAAGGAGCTCTCCCTCGAAAACGAGGAAGTAGGGAGACAGAATTGGGAAGGCAAGGAAGAGTGATCTGGAAATGGAAGCAACGTTCATCTCTCCAAACAAGGCAAGCAAACCATTATCCATTTAGGGTGCGCTTCAAGATTTTCTTTCCGCCGTTCAAGCCCGAAGCCGTGGGCTCTCTGTCGCGTCACCATGGTCATCGATGGAAATGGAAGGCTTGGGGTGGAAATTCTATCAAGAACTAGCAACCGTACAATAATCAGATGTGGTTGCCATTGGAAGAATTACGTCACTGTCCAGAAGATCTAGACGCTCTATGTATGGGTTTACTGGTTCTTGATCTAGCTAGGAGCACTGTATGGCTGGTTCAGGGTATTACACAGGAGTGTTTACAGCGCCCGGATATCTTTCCCAAAACTCTTCTTGAGCATCCTCGACATCGTCTCTACACGTACGCGAACAAGTCTTAGGGTATTCCTGCTACTAAGGCCGACTTAATGATCTGTTACCCTGAAGTTTCTGAGAAGCTCGTCGGATCTCCTTAGTACTTTCCATGATGACTGCCCGGCCTTTTGTCGATGGGACTTGATGTTTGTTCACTACAAATCAAAACATCCGGAAACGGCAAATTGTTTAATGATTGAACAACATACACCTATCCAGCAAAATAAGAAAGTCAGAGGCGCAGTACATGTTGAATGACCGGAAGTCCACCTGTGCAAATCAAACCGTAACTGGGTGCCTTGAGAAATATAGGATGGGAAACCTGTCACACGGCATCACACCAGGTGATGCGCCAGTCCAAACCAAGCCGGCTCTACTCCTCATCATCATCATCGTCGTCGTCGTCGTCACCATCGTCAGTCGGCGTGGGAGCCGCGGGCTTGCTCCACGTAGGCTTAGCGGACTTGGTCGGTTTGACGGGAGTGCCGGAGGGAGTAGGCCTGGAGTTGGTTAATTGTGATGCTGTGGAGATGTATACTTCGGGATGGTCAACGTACTTGACGGAGCGGCTGAAGGTGCTGCGGGTGGGCTTGGGGCCTGGAGGCTTGGAGCTCGGTGCAGGGGGGGCGGTAGGCTTCGAGCTCGGGGGTGCTGGTGTAGAGGCGGTGGGGACTGGGGGGAGAGGAGGCTTGGAGACGGTGGGGATGGGGGGAAACGAGGGCTTGGACACAGTCGGGACCGGTGGAAGCGAAGGCTTCCAGGTGCTCGGGATGGCTGGGCGAGAGAAGCTCGCGGTAGGGCGCGGTGGCTTGGGTTCCTCGTCTTGGGGCAGAGGATTCCCAGCGGCAATGCTGTTGGCGAAGATTAGTCATTTTGTACGGGTCAGTAGGGTAGATGGTATTAGCTCACCTGGTGATGCCCAGAATGTAGAGAGCAGCGGAGAGCTTCATGATGACTATGCTGTGTCCTAGTGAATACTGTCCCGTATGAGTTGCTGGTGCTGTTCATACAATGCACTCAGGGCTCCTTTATATGTGTGCCTTCTTCATCCGAAATCAAGAAAATAAACAGAACATGACCAAGACGAAATATTAAAGACGGCTCGCAAGACCGCCTATCCGCAGCCTTGCGCATTGCCTCAGCAAGACGCAAGAGCACGTTTTGCTTCACGTCCAGATCTTTAGCCAGCATCTGACCAGGGTTGAGAGCCAAGAAAAGGCTCGCACCGGATACCAAGCATGGGACAGTGGAGTAATGCACGGGACCGTGAATTAGCGCGCTCGACGACAATTTCGTGATATGAACACTGGTTGGAGCATCCCCCTTGCGTGCAGGTGACAGCCCACCGGAAAGAAAGGTTCAATGTAATGAGGGGAAAGTACTTCGACGTCTAGAATCCGGAGATCGTCTACCTTGACTCCCACCTTGAATGGCGGATCTTGTGGAGGGAGTTTGTTACTGCCGTTTGATACCGAGAAGCCGAGTGGCATGGTTTACAGCGCGTCTGAATAGATTAGTAGAGGACGAAGGTATTCTTCGAACAGATCTGAAGCAACTTCTTCAACGTCAAGGTGTTGGGTATGCAGACCTAGCTGCAGTGCATGGTGCATATTGCACAGTCCGCAAGCAACCGAGACTGTTAGAGATGCAAACTGCACTGACCTGTTCTGCCGGGGTGACGACACACGTGGAGTAGGGGTGGAATAAGCACTCTATCGTCGGGTTAGGTGCGCGTGGTCCATAGGCCCGTGTTACTCCTGTGCTTGACTTCAGTGGTACACAGTTGGATAGTTTTGGCATACCCAACGTTCCACAACGGAAACACGGAACGAATTGTGACGCGTACGTCTATGATGCCATCGAGGAAGAGGGCGTAGGTGGAATTAAGCATCTATTCAACCCATTACCCGATCGACCGTGAAGTCCAATAGCGATGAATCCACGGTTATTCTGATAATATACCCCCGGTGGGGTAAACCTGTCTCTGGGGGAGACGCTGGGGAACCTGCAGGAACATTCCCGATATTAAGGCACGGGAAGTTCGTATTCATCGATGATCACTGTAATAAGATGTGGTTGAAGGAACGTTCCAAAGTACGGACTTACACCTGCCGATCTGCGATGGCTAGTCATCCTGATGCTCGTTGCGCGGATCATGGATACCCAGATATTCGTCGCGAGTATGCGGACACACCTTGGACTGCTCGAGGGTGAAGATAGTGGAGCAGCACTGCGCACGAAATCCCGTGCTGTGACGAAGCATCCAACCGGTGCCCGTTCTGTTCAACGTGCACTTATGATTAAAACTGGCACTGTACACTGTCGTGGCGCCCCAGTCTGTTATTGACGAATTTGACCAGCAAGGCAAGGCCCGAGAGGACCAGTCGGAACGATGAGGCAGCGTTGTTGTAAGGGAATTGTGCTTGAGTATAAAGCGGTACTGCGTAACATGTGTGCACTGTATGATCATTATGCGGCTGTCCGGAACAGCACCGATTCGCTTCAAGCAGAAGGTCGCAATGACGTGATAGTACTGGAGCAGTTGTGCCATTTGTAACGTAGAGGGCTGAGATGACTGGGGATACTCGCGAATGCACAATCGAAACAACATAGACAATGTCGTGAAGCAGTAGCGGTGATGGAGCGGAATGTCATGGCTCGGAAGAGGAAGGCGTAAAGTGGTGGGTGGGACCTGCCCCACCCAGCGTGAGTCTAGGCCGGATATGGTGTAGTATGCTGCGCGGCGCGCAAAAAGATTCGAGATTGTGCAGATTTCATCGCGCTCGATCCAACAATCCACGAATAATTCAACAATGGCTGGTATTAAGCGAAAATCTGCAGCTGCAGCGCAGCCCGAAGTCAAGAGTAAAAGCAAGAAAGTCAAGGTCGACAAACCGACGAAGCGATCAAGCGGCAAGGACACGGCCAAGCTCTCGAAGAGCTCCAAAAAGTCGAAGCGCAAGGATGATTCCGACAATGTCTTGGAATCAGACACAAGTGAGCCGGAGAATGGTTTCTACGGATTCTCGGCGAGCAAAGGCGAAGACGAAGATGCGTCCATGGACGATGAGGCCGGCGACGGTTTTGTTGGCGACGAGCTCGAGGCTGCGCTAGAAAAGGACACGGCGAAGGACAAGAAGAAGAGCAAGAAGGAAAAGGATGGCAAGAGCGAACACAAAAAAGACAAAAAAGCTTCCACAGAGAGCGAGGCAGCAGAAGACAAAGCCTCTGCGCTGGCAGGCCTGAACGGTAAGCGATGCCGTCCACTGAAATGCCTCTTGCGCTGACACAAAGCTCAGCCAACTCATCGCGCGAGGCTCACGCCAAGCAGAAGGCGCTTGCAAAAGAGCGCAAAGCAGCCAGACCCAACGCTGAGATCATGGAACAACTGAAGGAGCTGTGGGAGAAGTTGAGACTGAAGGCCAACGTCTCGGCAGAGGAAAGAAAAGACCTCATCGATAGGACGTTTGAGCTTGTGACTGGCCGGATCAAGGAGTTTGTCTTCAAGCACGACACCGTTCGCGTTATTCAGTCTGCGCTCAAATACACACATTCCATGGATCAGAGGCGAATCATCGCTCAAGAGCTCCAGGGCGAGTTCAAGGGCTTGGCGGAGGGGAAATATGCCAAGTTTCTGATCGCGAAGCTATTGGAGAAAGGGTATGTGTACTGATGCTCCGCTCAAGATGTCTAACTAATGCGTGTACAGAGATGCTGAGATCCGCGGGCTGATCATCCAAGAGTTCTACGGGAACGTCCGCCGTTTGATAAATCACCCAGAAGCTTCGTGGATTCTCGACGATACATACCGCCAAGTTGCTACCCCCGCGCAAAAGGCACGGCTCCTGCGAGAGTGGTATGGTCCCGAGTTCTCTATCAAGGGGCTTGGAGACGACAAGGATGTCGACAACAGTGATTTGAATGCGATCTTGGAAAAGTCTCCAGAGAAGCGCAAGCCAATAATGGACTACTTGGAGCAGCAGATCAACCAGCTCATCCAGAAGAAACAAACCGGGTTTACGATGCTTCACGACGCTATGCTGCAATACTTCCTGACCTGCAAGCCGAATACGACCGAAGCAAGCGATTTCTTGGATCACCTCAAGCCAGACCCTACCCTAAAAGAGGGAGAGGAGGCAGACAACATTGATCTGCTCAAGAACCTGGCCTTCACAAAGCCAGGATCGCGCCTTGTGTCACTCGCTTTCGCCTATGGAGCCGCGAAAGACCGCAAGATCTTGTTGCGACCATACAAGGATACCATTGAGACTATGGCGTATGACGCCAACGCTCACAATGTCCTGCTAGCGGCGTTGGCGGTCACGGATGACACGAAGTTGACCTCAAAGTCAATCTTTGGCGAGCTTCTGCCCGCTGTTGGAAGCGACCAACTTGCGGAGAAGATTCAAAACCTTTCCAACGACGCCCGCGCACGCTGTGTCCTCCTTTACCCTTTTGCATCGGACGCGAAGTGGCTTCTGGACGAGGAAACTCGTGGAAGGCTCGCGGAAGTGTACAAGGTCCGCGAGATTACGTCAAAGAAGGACGCAAACATACGGAACCAGGAACTTGCGAAGAGCATCGAGCCTCAGCTACTGGCAGCTGTCAGTGAAAATGCTGAATACTTGGCGCAGTCCTACCAAGGACTGCAACTCATTGGCGAAGTGCTCGTTGGGGCACCTGAAGTTGAACCCCAGGTGCGGCAGGAGGCTTTGAAGAAGGTGGCCGGTCTTTCACAGCAAATCATCGATGGCGGTGGTTTCATTACCAGTCACGGTAAGAACATGCTCAAGACACTGGTCCAGGGCGGGAAATTCGACCCCAAGACAAAGAAGGTCGTGCCTGTAGATCCGCCATTGGGCTTTGCGGACCTATTTTGGAGCCGTATCAAGGGAGAGCTGATGACATGGGCGACTGGCGAGGGCGCTTTCGTCATCGTTGGCTTGGTTGAGTCTGAGAACTTCGGCCACAAGGACGAAGTCATGCAGTCACTGAAGAAGGGTCGCAAGCAATTGCAGGAGGCTGCAGGTCCTGCTAGGACGGATACAAAGACACAGAAGTCAAAGAAGGGAGCTGCACCACAGAGCCGAGGCAACGCCGGGGCGAGGATATTGCTGGAGAAGCTGTAGATACCACGGTGACTGAGTTATTGCGTTCATGAATAGAATTCGATGCAAGGGCATCAATTGTTGCTCTGTGTTAACGTCCACTCACATACGCCACACGTCCGACTTTGCTCTTCACCCCGTCTTCTGCCTCCGATATGGAAGCAGGAGAGGCTACAGTGAGCCCACAGAACCGGAGCAGCATCACCTTTCTTGAGGCGACACTATTGCCCGCAGCTTAGGGGACATGATCCTTATCAGCCGTAGCGTATTCGGTCAATTCAGGTATGCACTTCGCGACAGCCTTCGCAACGGTGACGCGTCTCTTCAACGTTCCAAACCGGCAAATCTCACTCAACCCTCCTCCGCGCGCCGCGGCCTGAGTCCTCCGTACCCATTCCAGTGACCACGTCGGATATCAGCTCGCGCAGCTGCCGCTGGACCTCGTCAGTCTGAAAGTCGTCCCGCGATGCAAGCTCCTCTATGCGCCTCCGAATCTCGGGGTCCGGCGCCTCGCCCGCCGCGTCTTCTGCCATGGTGCCAACGTTGATCTGCACGCCGTTAGGCAGCGGTGGTGGCGGATGCACGCCCTCCGTCTCTGCAACTCCAGCGCTCACGGGCTGTGCTTGTCCGCCGCCGCGCAAACTTCGCAAGTACTGATATACCTCGTGGGCCTCGCCCTCCTCTTCCACAATCTTCTCCTCTGCAGTCTTGCCCTCAGCATTGCGAATGCCACGGTCCGCGCGCAGCTCTTCTACGAGACAGCGCGCGACGTCGCCCTGTTCGGCGACGAAAAGCGCCGACTCGCCATCCTCGTCAAGCTTGTTGACGTCGACGTTGTATTTTTGGACGAGTTCGCGCAGCACCTCGAGCTGGCTGTACGAGGTCGCGGCGTGGACGAGCGAGTAGCCGTGCGCATCGGAGGCTGAGGCGAGCTGCGGATACTGGGCGAGCGAGGCGAGAATCGAACTGGGCCGCGTGTCGATTAGATTGAGAAGCAGATCGATGGTGGGCGCGGGGAGCGTCTGCTGGGGCGAGGCCATGGCTGGCAAGGTCTTCGTCCAGGTTGCGACACGTGTCTGCCGGCGGCTTGGGTGGTGATGGCGAGCGTATGCGGCGTATTCGCGGACAAGCAAAGGTTGGATTTTTGGTGTTGGCTACGTCAGCTTGCCACGGTGTGGTGTGGTGTCCCCGCTATGCTGCCGTGCTGCTCGCTCCGCGCGGGACCCTCGCTCGGCCCCGTGTTCGGGATCCACCACATGTTTCATCCCTGCGCACACATCAGCGTATTGTGTAGGCTATACCTTTGTAGCTCTCTCCTCGATTGGGCGCAAAACAGCGTGATCCTCTTTGCGCAGCTTCGGCGGAGCATGCGGATTCCAAGCTTTGCCGGGCGAGTGCAGCGCGTCACTAAGCGGCGCTACTCAACATGATTCGCAAGCCAAGCAGCGATGCGCAAGCTCAGCCTCGAACTGAACGTCAGAGCGCTGTCGCGTGCACTGCATCCTAATCAGTCTCTCCTTTGCCGATTCCCTCTTCGCTGACTGACTGTTTTCGTTACTTCTTGCCTCTTTGTTTGGCCATGGCAATCGGCCTCTAGAAAACCCTGACGCGCCCCTCCTCTTTCCCCATGACATCGCGCACTACCTAGGTATTGTTGCTAAGGTGGGCTTTGCGTCCGGCGCATACTACACACTACCAAGAGTTCCGGCCGTCTCAAACACCGACCGCTGCCAGCGGCAACACGCTCGCTGTCTTTCATCACCTCTCTTCGTTTCCGTCGAACCGGCGCACGAACGCACACTTTACCTCGTCATGAATCTAAAATCGCTGCACATGCCGTCGAAGCGACTCATTCTATCCTACATATTTGACTGGATAGTCATAATGTGAGTTTTGGCGCGACCCGCGGCCGTCTGCCGTGTCACAACCAGCACCAAGTTGACGCCGGCTGACCCTTGGCAGTGGTATTGCGGCTGTAGGCGGAGGCTGGAACTTCATACACCCTTTCAATCGGCCATTCTCTCCCGTGGATCTGAGCATATCTTTCCCGTTCGAACAGCATGAGACCATCCCGACGTGGTTACTAATGGTCATTGGCCTTGTCATTCCGGCCCTCGTTACCTTCTTGGTCTGTCTGATTTTTGTTCCTGGGCCGACTGCGGCGAGAGGCACTCCACAAAGCTTGATCTGGAGGCGCAAATTCTGGGAATGGAACACGGCCTGGATGGGCCTGGCACTGTCTCTTGCGACGTCGTTTATGATCACGCAGGGCATGAAACTGTTGTTTGGGAAGCCGCGGCCGGATCTACTGTCAAGATGCCAACCTGACCTCGACCGTATCTCCGACTTCTCTGTCAATCCTGTCGCGACAGGCTACAACCCATACTGGGTACTAGTCACGTCGGCCATTTGCCAGAACACCGACCAGGATGTCCTTCAAGATGGCTTCAAGTCCTTTCCGAGTGGTCACGCGAGCTTCTCCTGGGCAGGCCTACTTTACCTGACTCTGTTCCTCGCCTCCAAATTCTCCGTCGCCATACCGTTCCTACCGTTCCGACCATTTAGCACCAATCCCGACCACGTCTCTGCCACCGCACGATCGAACCTTAAGAACCGTTCGATCCTCCCACTCAACACGAAAGACTCAAACCTCTCCAGCTACACCGACGACCGTGTAGTCCCCGACCGCTACCAAGCTGCAGCCCCACCAGTCTACTCGCTCATTCTGATCCTCGTACCCGTCGGTACTGCCATCTATGTGTGCAGCACCCGCTTCTCCGACTACCGTCATTTCGGATTCGATCTCATCTTCGGCAGTTTGATTGGTATCACCACGGCCTGGTTCAGCTTCCGTTGGTATCACCTGCCCATCACGCGTGGCGCTGGGTGGTCTTGGGGACCGAGGAGCTACAAGAGGTCTTGGGGGATTGGTGTCGGCGTGGGGTCGTATGTTGGAACCGAAGGCTGGAGTCCCTACGGTAAAAGCGAGACCGCGGGAACAAATGGACAAGGGACGCTGGTAGATGATAGGGCGGAAACTGGGCGTGCTCTATAGCGATGTTCAGGTTCGATCTCGGTTTTTAAGGAGCTTCGCACGGCGTTTTGTTTTCTGGGTTTAGAATGGAAGAAGTGGCTGCCTGTGGCTTTGGACCGGCACGCAATTACAGCGAAAACATGTTGTTTTATTCTTCTGTACGCATGAATGAAATCCCAAAGGGTGTTGTGATCTTCAAACAAGCCACGCAAACTCATACCCATGGTAGTAGTGACCATAACGTGATTTCCGGAGACCATTGAAGAGAGCTTCATTGTAGGTGGAGTGATCGTCCTTCTTATGGTGGTTCCGGAAGTAACCCTTAGGAAAGATTGGTATGAGTATCGTTAGTGTAGTTTGTATGTTTGATGAGACTAAGTTCAGATCAACCCAAGATCTACCCCAAGGTGTGTGAAAAATGACGGCACGTGCACGCGCGCAGCCTGCGGCGTTACATAATCCCCGATACGCTCTATGCATCGCAAACCGCGCGACTCTTCAATGTTACCGTAGCCATGTCAGAATATTGGAAGTCGACAGTAATTCTTACATCCTCCAAAACCCGAAACGTGCTGACCATGCGCAGCCAAAATACTGGTGCAAGTTCTGTAAAGACTACGTCAAGGACACCAAATTCGAGCGCCAACAACACGAAGCAACCGGTCGCCACCAGTCCAACATCCAGCGCTCCCTCAAGGGCCTCCACCGCGAACAAGCTGCCGAAGAGCGCCAGAAGCAGCGCGCCAAAGATGAGGTCGCGCGGCTGAACGGACTGGTCCCGTCTGAATCTTCGTCCGCCGCCGCCAACGCGCCAGCCAAGCCGACGTTTGCGAAAACCGAGGAGAAGAAGGCGACGCTACAGGATCGGAAGAAACAATGGGAGCAGCTGGCCGCGATGGGGATTGCGGTGCCGGACGAAGCACGGGGCGGGATGGCGCTCAAGGGCGAATGGACGGTGGTCAAAGAGGAGGTTGTAGGTTCAGTCGGACAGGACGGGGAGTTCAAGGCACTGAACAAGGGCGTGAGGAAGAGAAAGGTGGATGAAGCGGAAGAGGAGAGAGAATTGGCGGGCGAGACTATCACACGCAAGAAAGGGTGGGGACAGACGTACAAGAGCTTGCCTGGAAAGGGTGGGGACGACGATGACATCGAGGCACTGTTCAAGAAGCGGAAAACAGACGTCAAGGATGAAGAGACTATGTCGAAGACTGAGGTCAAGGAGGAAGATGTAGTGAAAGGAGAGGCTGAGTCGCACCCACTGGCGGACATTCCGACAGAGGAGGAGGCTGCTGCAAAACAGACAGCGGAGAGGGACGCTGATGCCGCAGCGGCTTTGGTGCAAGAGGAGGGGTCTTCCGGATCAACGCCCGCAGTGGTATTCAAAAAGCGGAAGAAGATCGCAAAGTGAAAGCCCAGCGGGTACTGGCACAGAATGCTTCCATTCACCACCCACAAAACACAGGCCTGCACTGCGTACCCGAACTTGAAATGGCCTATGGCCATATTTCCAGTTCAAGGCTTCGGCCCTGGGCAAGAGGGACCCGTAGCAGCGCCTGGGGCAGACTCCACACGGAAAGATCCCAGCGTCCCTCAAGCACTTTGACAAGGCTACTCTTTCACACAAAGGAAGTTGTCAAAAGTCCCATAAGCAGCCCTCGCGCGTCTACAGATTAGATAGTGTATATAGCCAACCATGCATGTGCTCCAATGTCTCTGTACCTGATGCCGTGCGACGAGGCCCCAACAACTAGCTCTAGCGTGTGGATCGGCGGCCGTTTCGACACCCTGGTTCAGCCTTGCAGTTGGTCGCCAAGCAGCTCCCCGTCGCGTCCAACGCTCTCCGCGACTTAACGAATGACACGCTTCTGGCATACTCCTCCCTCGCGCTCGATATAAACCGCCTCTGCACATGGTGGCCTCGTAGCATGCACTCGCTTCCTACCTCGACGACGCGACCATGCATCTCGTGAAGCCGCAGTGGTTAACCCACCCAGGTGCGTCCACCTCGGACCTTGCGAGCCACACAGGACATGCAGCGCTGACACTTCTCTGCGTGCAGGCGATCTCAAAGACTTCGAAGTATACAGCTGCCATGTGTCGCCAGATGGATCGCGCCTGGTGACGGCCGCCGGAGGTTCGTTCTCTCCCGCCATGCGCTCACTCATGCGGAGCTCGCCCGCCGTGCGCCGCCTCGCAAACCGTGACTGACAGGCGTGCAGACGGCTACGTACGCATATGGTCCACCGAAGCAATCCTGAACTCGGCCGATCCCAACTACACCAAGCCCAAGCAATTGGCCGCCGTCAACCACCACTCGGGCACCATCCACACGGTGCGCTTCTCGCCAAACGGAAAATACCTCGCGTCCGGCGCAGACGACAAGATTGTCTGCGTATATGCACTCGACCCGAACGCGCCGGTGCATGTTGCATTTGGTAGGTTGGGGTGCTACAAGCTGGACGTTGGGCCGCAGCTGATGTGTACGTCTAGGTTCCAATGAAGTGCCACCCGTCGAGAACTGGAGAGTCTTCCGCCGCCTCGTAGGCCACGACAACGACGTGCAGGATCTCGGTTGGGCGCAGGATTCGTCGATTCTGGTGTCGGTGGGTTTGGATTCCAAGGTCGTAGTTTGGTCTGGCCATACCTTTGAGAAGCTGAAAACGCTCTCAAACGTGCACAGCAGTCATGTCAAGGGCATCGCCTTCGATCCTGCAAACAAATACTTTGCGACCGCTAGCGACGACCGCACCATCAAGGTCTTCAGATTCAACTCCCCAGGGCCCAATGCGACCGCCCAAGACCAGATCAACAACTTCACCCTCGAAAAGAGCATAACATCACCTTTCCAAACTTCTCCGCTGACGACATACTTCCGCCGCTGCTCATGGTCACCTGATGGAGCCCATATAGCAGCTGCCAACGCGACCAATGGCCCCGTTAGTACCGTGGCGATTGTAGCGCGTGGTTCATGGGACGGCGATATCAGTTTAGTTGGCCACGAAGGACCAGTGGAAGTATGCGCATTCTCCCCCAGGATGTTCCATAAGGAACCACCTAATCCGGACCCGAACGGCTTTCAACCTCACAGCGTCACCGTGGTTGCGTGCGCGGGTCAGGACAAATGTCTCAGCATCTGGAATACAAGTTATGCACGGCCGTTCATTCTTACACAGGAGTTAGCCATGAAGTCGATATCAGACCTTGCATGGGCACCGAATGGGGAGACATTGTTTGTGACAAGTCTGGACGGCAGTATTCTCGCGCTGGTATTTGAGCCCGGGGAGCTTGGGTATCCCGCGTCTTTGTCTGAGAACGAGAAATCGCTATCAAAATATGGTTCCGGTAGGCGGGCGGGAATCATTGAAAACACAGACGCATTGCTTTTAGAGGAAAGCAGCAAGAACAGTGAACTGCAAGGTGTGCAGGGTAGAATGGGCGCGCTTATGGGTGATGGCGGCGCAGTGCAACCTCCCATCACCAACGGCAACAGTGTACTGCCAAGCGCACCTTCAGTCACAAACGGCTCATTAACGACGCAACCCGCACCGCCCGCCGAACCACCTGCTGATGAACGTGTGGAAAAACTCAAACAGCGCGTCACGATGAAGAACGGCAAGAAGCGCATAGCGCCCATGCTAGTATCATCTTCATCTGCAGTTGGGCCATCTTCCCTTCCACAAACGCAGCTCATCTCAGCAAACACCACAGCTGGTGGCAGTAACAGCAACCCGCACAACGTTCTCGATCTATCTAAGCCATACGACGGCTATGGCAAAGGCGGTCTAACCGCCATGCTCACCGGAAATAAGAGGAAATTTGCTGAGATCGAGGGCGACGAGGAGCGCCAAGTAGAAAAACGCCTTGCAAATTCTGTCAAACCTGGTGGAGCGGCAGTTGTCTTGAACAGCGAGAACGGGCTCGTACCACCCGGAGCAAACAATGCTGGAAAAGCAAACGATGCAGGTCCCTCACAGGTCCTGCGACCTGCAATAGTCAACCCGGCGCTCACCGTCAGCCAAATACGCATGGCTGTCCCCAAACTGAGAAGTATCATCATCAGGACCGCAGACGGCAAAGAGCCGCCGCAGCCAAACGGTGCCAAGGCTGATGCTGATACGGTGATACTGGAGGCCAGGAATACTACAGCGCCTTCAAGAACAGGGCGTGCGCAGGATCATGACCCAGCCAGGATCACCTGCTCGAAAGAAGGGAAGACGCTCTGGCAAGACTTTCTACCCAAGTCCGTCCTTCTCGTAACTGGCAACACCAACTTCTTCGCTGCGGCGTGTGAAGATGGGTCCGTTTACGCTTGGTCTCCGGCGGGACGAAGGACGTTGAATGCGCTAGTACTAGAAGCACAGCCTGTCATCATGGACTGCCGGGGATGGTGGTTGCTGGCAATAAGCGCAGTCGGTATGTGCTATGTCTGGAATCTAAGGAACATGTCCGCACCTCACCCACCAATCTCTCTGGCGCCCATCCTCGATATCGCTGCGCATGCCCAGGGACCACATTTAACGAGATCGCCTGGCATTGTGTTTGCACGCCTCAACTCGGAAGGCCGGATCATTGTCGCGCTTTCCAATGGCGACGGGTACGCATATTCACCAACAATGTACGTCTGGCAACGCATCTCCGAGCCGTGGTGGGCAGTCGGGAGTCAGTACTGGAATACAACCGACTCCTCCGTCGGCAACGTTACTTCGAAATCCGACAGCGGCGTAGCTGGCAAAGAAAAAGACGACCAAGTCTCCATCGAGAACATCTCGGCTGGCATTATCCCCATGCTCGAGCGTAACACTACGAACCAATTCCTTCTGACCGGTCGTGCGTTCTACCTTCAGCGGCTTATCAAGGTACTCATCTCGGCGGAGGGCTACGAAAGTTTCGAGTCCTGTACCTCTGTTGCGCATCTCGAAAACCGCGTCGCTGCTGCTAGGGCGCTTGGCGCGAAGTCGGAGTTCAAGATATACCTGTCGATGTACGTCAAGCGTATCGGAGCCGAAGGCATGCGGGGCAAAATCGAAGAGCTACTACGTGAGCTATCAAGAGGCTTGATCGAAGAATACGAGGACGACAACCCCTCCGATCAAGACATTGCCGGCTGGAAGAGGGATGAGCTGCTCAAACAAGCGGTGGTCATACTCGGTAAGTCCATGTATTCCACTCCCCTGCGTATAACACTACTAACGCTTGGTAGGGAAATACCGGGAACTTCAAGGTATAACAGTACCTTACGCGAAGCTGGTCGGTATCGTGGGCCCCGCTGCAGAAGGCGCCGACCAGCAGATGGGCGATGTGTAGGAACGTAATACCTTTATTGTTTCGGCGAAATGGGGAAATGGGGAAGTGTTTCGGCGTTAACGTGATGCGCATTGGCTAGCTGGTTTGTATTACTAGACCGTGGGTTCTTGGCGGCGATGCGTGCGATACATTGTATGTGAATGCGGTGGAGTTTGCGGCGATGTGTAACTGTAGAATGCAGCATTTGCACTGGAAGGGGTGGTGGGCTAGGGGCGGTGACAGAGACGGTGTTCCGAACTGCATGTTGGTAGCACTTGTTAGAGGGCTGGTGAACGTGCGTCGTATCAAATGGATGGCCACATGATTATTTCCACACCATGTAGTCACTCGTCAAAACCTCAGACTTCTACCTGCCATGTCATCATTCTTGAGACTAATCACAACCCAAGTCGCTTTTTTCAATGGCTTCATGAACATCGTTGTGGCGCATAATTTGAGGCGTACCGCAGACCGAACGTTCCTCGTTCAAATGCTCATGTGAGTGGCTGTGTCAACTTAAAGAACTCCACAATGCAGGGCTGAGCGTCAGGCGGCCGTCCCTGTGAGGAGCACCGCGGAAACGCATCGGTCGTTTGGCATTGGTGGGTTCTCAATTAAGACTCAGTTGCGAGGCTTATTCTCGAAGGAATAGGGTCATCCGCAGGATGTCTCCGCAACGCACTTGCCAACATCACTCAGGCCCATCAATTCCCCGAACTGCGATACCCTTTACCGACAAAACATCTCAAGCTAGACATGCGAGTTTTCTGGGTCCGGACTCCGTGTAGCTATTTGAAGACTCCGTTTAGGTTAGCGTTGGTCATTCGCGTAGGAACTTGATCCGAAAACACTTCATTACGAGGCATCTTCTGCACACCTACTGGCTTCAAGCAGACGAGGATACATGCATATCGTAACTCGAAGAAATATTTACTCTGTGTAGGTACACAAAATGCATCGCTCGAGCGAGACCGGCTGCGATTGGATCGCCCTTAACGGACGTTTCGTTTCAGGTGTTTCAAACACTTCAGAGCCCGACGCTCGAGATCCTAGTCCGAAAACGAGCCTTTGCTATGTGAACAAGGACATACTAGCCTAGATGCCTGATCTGGTCCCATTTCTCGCAAATCACAATCACAGCCTGCGAGTGCTTGGGCCACATCATGCCGCATTGTAGGCATCTCACTCTTTGGACACCGTAAACATGGGAGTATAGAAGGAGGAGTACGTGGCGATGCTTTTAATGCATCACACTTCATCAGATTCTACATCGCTAGTTCGTTTCCATTTCCTTTGCGTCTTTGTCTGTTTCCATCTCCTTGAGTCACTCACTAAGATCTTGACATGGGGTTCCTAAACACATTCGCATCTACGCTTGCAGCGGCAGCATTTGTTTCTGCTCAGCACGACAGTGGCGCCAAGCTCGATAAGCCGACGCTCCATGACAATCTCGATTATTTCAAGCAGGGTATCATCGATAATCTGCCCGAGACAAATTTCAACTATGAGCTCCAAGCCGCGGGCACGATTCCGGACGACTGCAACAAGGTCGCCACTGGCCAGGTCTACAACGATGTCAACTACAGTCCCGCCCACTTTGACATCTTCAATGTCCACTACGACGATGTGAGTTACATATTTGAGAAGATGCAAAAAAAAGATAACACACTAACCCTCATACAGTGCGGCGACCCCTGGGTCTTCTGCCACCACAAGCAATCCCCCATCACCATCGACTCCATGGCGCGCCAATTCGGCAAGCTCCCCGTCCAAATGCGTCAATGGATCCGGCACATCGTCGACGTCCCCGCCGACAGCGGGTGGGCCTTCGAGTTCGACGGCACCGTGACCTTCCTGGACCCCAAGGATGACATGATGCCTGTTATAGTCCATGAGACAGGTCACTCGCTCGACCTCTCCGGTGCCTACACAGACCAGCCCATGTCGTCCTCGGACCGTTGGTGGGACAACTACAACCAGGACCCCAACGTCCCGGATACGTATTCGTCGACCAACGCAGTCGAGGACGTCGCGCAGAACACGGTCGTCGCTGTGTTCAATGAGAACTACCCGGGTGGTTTTGCGGCGGTTGAGCCCGACTATGAGAAGGTCTCACACCAGTATTATACGCTCATCAGTGAGGCGATTGATGTGGGGCAGGGGAACAATCTCTTCAAACCCGGGCAGAGCGCGCAATGCACGCATCGTATGGCGCCTACGGACCCCGTGCCTGTTGGTGGTGCGAAGAAGCGCGGCATGCGTGAGCGGAGGGGCGCGGCGCCGGTGGTGGGCCTGAGCAAGAATGTCACAGAGATTGTGACGAAGAGGGATGGCGCAAGGAAGAGGAGCGACTGCTCGCTCAGGTGGTGAGTGGACTGGAGGTGATTTCATGTCGTGTGATTCGGCACGTCCTATAGTCATCTTACGAGTTATTTCTGTCCTGCATAGCGTTCTTCTTTTGCGGCCATATTATTTAGATTTGCGTTGGAGTAAGTAATAGATGGTGCATTGAATTCAGGACGCATTGGCTTCGACGTTTATTATTGGACTCACTCGAGGATTCCCACAAGCATTCCGTGATCATGTGTAAGTTAGGCTTGGTACTCGTTCCCAAGAAATACGCTTGTATCATCCGACTGGCAAAGGATATGATAGAACACAATTGCAGTCTGCTGTGACCCGTCTTTAGCGTGCGAAGATGCGTACAGGGAACCCATCGACCGGATGCGCCGAGCCCAACTGAACCTGATAAGCCCTCTCACCATCTACTGTCTTGACACCTTTAGGCTTGTTGATGCGGTCCCATTCCGTAAATGCTTCTTGTACATCAAACTCCCGAACTGTGAGCGCAAGCACAACCTTCAGTTCAGTCAAGGCAAGTTCCGTTCCAATACAAGCGCGTGGGCCCAGTTCGAACGGGCGCCATGCACTCTTTCGTGGACGCAGCTCCTCTGGACGCTCTGCATCAGTAAGAAAGCGTTCTGGTATGAAATCGCTGACATGGGGCCACCAAGAAGGATTGTGGTGGATGCCGTAATGAACCGCCCATACGAGACAATGCTCCGTCGGGAATCGCCTGCCCTCGGAGTCGGTCAAGATGAAGTTTTTCAATCCTCCTCGAGCTGCTGAGACGACCGGGAAGAGGCGAAGAGTCTCTTTGATGACAGCAAGAGTGTATGTGAGACGATTGAGCAGGGTCGGATTTTCTGTTAACACCGATACAACCTTCGCATTATCGGGTCCAAGTACGGCATCGAGTTCCTTGCGTAACTTGGTTAGAACTTCGGGATTGCGCGACAGCAAGAGCCAGCAGTAGCACATGGTCGTGGATGCTGCATCGTGGCCCGCGAATATGAAGACCTTCATTTGACTCCGCACGTACTTCCGAAACACGGAATCAATCTCGCTTTTGTCCTTTGTGCTTGCATTCCTTTCGGATTTATAACCTTTCAAAGCGAGGTCGACGATGGTTTTGCTTTTCGCATCTGCTATTCCCGTGTTGTATCTCTTGTCCAGGTCGCGATCGATGTACTTGTCCATTATTCTACGGTTGTTCCACATGTGGATATACCGCATGGGATTGATGAGCATCCAGATGCCCATCTCCAGACCGAATGCTGCCCACTGTCTTTGACGCAGTAAAGCAGAGATCCACGGACTGGGCTTGCCTTGTGTGTTGAGTTTAGTGTCTCTGGGCGATATCAGCAGATAACTTTTCTTCTCATCCAAACCTTGAGCTCACAGTGCAACTCTCCCGATCACGTCAATAGAGAGACTCAGAGTATGCTCCTCGAAAGCGAACATCTTTCCATCTCGGGCTCTTTCGAGCAAATCTTGACGAAAGATGGCTACTTCTTCCACAATCGTAGGTACAAGGGTTTGTATATGTGCAGCCGAGAACCCAGGATTGAAAAGCCGCCTCCAGAACTTCCAAGTTTCCCCATTTAGACAGTTGAGATCATAGCCTCCTGTGATGGGGTACAGGAAAGTCTTGATGCCTGGATGCTTGGGGAGGAGATGATCTGCAGTGCTGAATTGCGCAACGACGTCCGGATCAGTGACCATAAGCATAGGATCCGAGAATGGCCAAAGGTCGACGTAAAATGTCGAGCCAAGGGACGGGTATCTCTGGCGGATCTGGTCCGCTAGGTAGTGTCCATGTGCATCAGCTGGGAGCTGTTTCTGAATGCTGGCTACAAGACCGAGATGGCCAAAGACGATATTATGAGGCGGCATTGGCTTCTTGTGTTAGCTTTTAGAATTTCCAATCCTTGTGTCCCAATACTCACTAAGCCTTGACTCTGCAGCGTCCTCATGTACCGTCGAACGCGCCAGGCATTGCGTAAGAAGATCACGATCAGCACGATGGCCACGCCTCCCACTATTGTTGGTGCCGCGGACGGTTTTGCGTAGTCACCCATGTTGACAACGACGCCTGTAGGCGTTCAATGTCGCAGTTGCATATTCCAGCTAGAAACGTAGTTCTTGGATAGTGGAGCTAAAATATTCTCACGTTAGATTGGATGGTGAAACTCTCGCACGAGAACACATACGTACGAGTGTCCGGCATAATGAGGCGGATGCGTTCTGCGGACCCTCAATGCAAATATGGACCCGTACATTTCTTACACTGCGCACTGGTAAGTCATAAATTCGGGGCTCGATACCGTCACGTGCGCTTACGTCACAAGACCATGTATGCTTACCATGCATGTTATCTCGGTTCTGCTGCATTATCACTCCTCTATCCCGAATCTATAATATCCATAACAACGTATCGTTCTCATCTCTCAGCCCAAGTACTGCACATAGCATTGCTAAGGCCAAGACGACGATCTCTTGCGTCATATTCGTGGCGCATCGCACCTACATCGTCTCCTGGTCGTTTAGTTCCTCCGGGTACACGTCTCGGCCTATCAACACTATCATGCCCAGGAACCATCCCCATATTGTACTCCATACGCGATGCACGCGACTGTTGAGTTTATCGCCGTCCGCTAGTGCCCCTTTTTGGTCAAGTTCCTCAGGTGGTGGAGACTATGAACGGCAAGAGGAGGGGTAAGAACCAAACCCCCACGGAAAAGCGCCCGACAAGAACAGCTGCAATCGCGCATCTGCACGTCCTAACTTGCAGTTCCTGCGTCATTGCGCGGCCAAGCGGACATGGAACGGACGCTGATAAAGCAATTGCTTGCCAAGTGCGACAGTGGGGGAAAACATCACCCGTATAAAGTAAATATTGTGACTATACTTCAAGTTTCACCAGGAAGAGGTATCATCCAATATGCGCAGCTCAATTCTTCTGAGTGTTCTCTTGCCCGCATGGGCTGCGGCACAGAATGTGTCATTGCAACATCCGGAACTCTTCTCGCTGCATTGGCAAATGCTAGAACAGAATTCCACCTCGGGTTTCGAAACGCCAATGGTAGACTTTCTGTCGAGTTACTTGGAAAACAAAGGCCTTACGGTAGAACTGCAACCTGTGCAGAACCCGATTCTTGCGTATGATACACCAGCCTGGGCTTGATGCGGTTAGAGGAACTAACCTGTGCATAGGTACAATGTCCGCAGGCAGAACATACTCGCGTGAGCCTACAGGCTCCTCTCGAGCTCGAATACTGATCGCTCCCACATAGTTACATTGGATCTAACAGAACATGTCGACTGATCTTGAACTCCCACACCGACGTGGTGCCACCGTATTTCCCTCCCCACGACAACGACACCGACGTCTTCGGCCGAGGAGCCAACGACGCCAAAGGCTCCATAGCCTGTCAGGTGACCGCGTTCCTCGAACTGAAGGAAGCAGGCGTGATCAAAGAAGGCGACGTTTGCTTGATGTACGACGTTGGCGAGGAACGATATGGCGATGGAATGCGGACGTTTGTGGACTCGCTCACTTACACCCCCGAATGGATCCTTACGGGAGAGCCCACCGAGTCGTTCCAGGCTACGGGCCATAAAGGATCGATTAATATCAATGTCACGGCGATCGGGGACACAGCTCATTCGTCTGTGCCGCAATATGGCCGCAATGCGATTTTGGAGCTCTTGGACTTCATTCCGCGGCTGTTGGATCTGACCAGCATCTTCCCCTATGACGACTTCCAGTAAGTCAACCATCAAATTTCGCGACGGAGAGATGTCTGGCAACTAATCCAATTTGCACAGCGGAAACACAACTATCTCTTTATCTTCCATCAAGGGCGGCACCATCTCCAACCAAGTCGCAGACCGCGCCGAAGCCATTGTCAATTCGCGCGTTGGCGTTCCTGCGAAGGAGATCTGGGACATCATCACGCAGCAGTTGGGCAACGTGTCGAACATTATTCTTTCCCGAGTTTCCGCGTCTTCTAATCCTCTGGCCATGGATGTCATCGAAGGCTGGCTCCCTAAAAAGATAATGCCCTATGGGACAGACCTCGGGGCGTGGACCGTCAACAACACCAAATTGTTGCTGGGTGTTGGCTCGATCGCTACAGCGCATTCTGCGTAAGTCTCGCAGCGTGCTTGGTGTTAGTGCATGCTAACCGGCCTTTTTGGATAGTCATGAAGTTGTGTCGAAGCAGGAGATGATCGACATGGTAGGTTTTCTGAGGTGTGGTCCTTGCATGTCTTACTGACCATCTCTTCAGGTTGGTCACTACAAGGAGTTTGTGCAGGGAATCCTCAACGGGACGCTGGTGCCCATTCATAATGGCACTTTCCCGTCGAGCTATCCGCTGGAGACAAACACTGGCAATTTGACCAAGCGAGAGGTTGCGTTTCAGGACTACGAGGCGCGACGGTATGGTGGATGTATGCATTGAAGAGGAACCGCGGCTTCTGGAATGCCGTTCTCTCGGTGAGGGTTTTCAATGGTTGATTGAAGCCTGTACAGAAGCTGTTCAACTGCACATGGAACGTGTGAATATGTCGGTGTCTCATGCGCGTAGATGAGATAGAGTGACACTTCACAACCGGTTGCTGAGGGCCAATCCAGAGAGCTTTCAATTAGCCCTACGAGGACTCGGAAATTGGAAATAACCCCTTCACCTTTCTTTTTCGCTAGGCTTGCTTTCCATTCGTCCAAACTAGTCACTCGTGTCTTTCGTAGAGCTACCACCAAGACTGAGAAAGCGCCCAAGCATCAACCAATGCCGACGTCCGTCTTGACAGCCGGCTCGCTTTGAATGGCGAAATTGCGATGGGCGATGTCACCTCCGGCGGCTATAATCCGCTTCATGCCTCCACGGAGCCGAAAACGGAAGCCGGTTCCTCGCCACACACGTATTCGCTAATTCGCTACCGCGCGTCGATGCTCACACCAGTTGTCCAATTCTCGCGCTGCATGCTGCATGTCCACCTTGGGTATACGGCCTCTGGGCAGCCGAACACAAAAGCAAGGCTGCATGTCCGCACCGGCACGTTGTTGCTAGGTCAGCGCCGATCTGCTGCGTGCTTGAAAAGTGGAAATGAGAGAAGAAATTCGGGGCTGCAATTGGCGGTGCTAAACAAGCTTCTTCCGGACGGGTTTGATGACGGATCCGTCGCGCGACACGGCGCAGTCGTGAGCACTCCTGCAGCGCAGAGCTGCGGCGCGAAACTATGGCATTCACGGTCCGTTTTGTTGGTTGCAGATGCGAACGACGGAATGCGTGTCTGGTGGCAGCGTGCAGGCGCCGAAAGCAGCAGCCCTCAGCTCGTCTGCATTGAGACGGCAGGCATAAAGAGTGCCGTGCGCTCGCCCCAAGACGAGCTCATTTCACCATCGATTGCAATTTGCCGTGAAAGGAATTGGTCAAGTTAGCCGCCGGGGCAACCAAGAGCGCCTGACCCGTGTTGGCCACAAGTGAATAAGTGAATTGGGAGAGCCCCGATCGCCTTGCGTTTCAAAAGCCCCCAGGATCCCGCGCCCGCAACAGGAGCGATCCCTCCTCTTCATCTCTCGCGCACGCTCGTTGTTCGTCCGGCCTCGTCACCGCGCTCCACACTCGTTCCATTCTCTTCTCTTTGGAGCTCCCCACGTGTTCATCAGTCGAGATGCACTTCTACGCTGTCATCTCGGCCGCTTTAGTCGCGGCTGTATCCGCCCAATTCCCTACCAACATCGACCCTGCGTATGTCTCCACTGAAATGCCCACGCCACTGCCGCGTGCTGTGCGCTGTGAACGCGTGTCTAACATTCCACAGTCAGCAATCCGCTCTGCTCGCCCTCGCGACGGCCCTGCCACCGTCTGTCCTCGCCGTCGCGGCTACCAACCAGGCCGGCTTCGCCTCTGAGATCGCATCGTCCATCGCGGCTGGCAACACGCCCGAATGGTACCAGGCTCTTCCCACCGACGTCAAGTCTGCCCTCGCCTCCATCTACCCCGTCTCTACCTCGGCCGAATCGACGCCGTCTGAGACTGTCGCCCCGTCGTCGTCGGAGGTGTTATCGTCGTCGGAGGCGTTATCGTCGTCGGAAGCGTCTTCGGTCGTGGTGACCTCCGCCGCCATCACTGCTGCCCCTGTCGTTGTGCCCTCTGGCACTGGCACGTCCTCGATCGGCACCAACTCCACGGGCGTCACCAGCGTGAACACGCCGACGCTCTCCGGCACCGGCAGCCCCCAGCCCACGGATTCTCCTGGCGCAGCGTCGGTCCCTGCGGCGGCCATTGGCGCTGGCATTGCCGGCGCACTGGCTTTCCTCGGCATGCTCGCCTTGTAGGCTGGTCAGTGAGGATTTGGTAGTGTGGAGTTTTAGCGGACGGCGCATTCGGCTTCGACGTTCCTTACGATGCAACGTTGTCATTCTTTGGGGACAGGACCTGGGCGAGATACCTTTGCTGTTAGTCATGTTTTAAACGGAGAAGGCATGCGATGGATGGAGGGCAATGCGGTGATGACAATGAGGGAGGCGGTGGTTTGCCGAATAACCTTAATAACTAATTCTGCCATTGCGCTGGCCAGGCTTTGGGCGACCGCTCGTGTCATGTGCGGGTCTTTGTGATGTCAACGCCATGCCCTCGATCGATTTGAGTTTGTTATACGGTTGTGTCTATCCCGTGCTAAACTGTACCTGCCACGCAGTCGACCCACGACCAGGACCCACCATGGCGCGGGCGCCCTGCATACAGATGCATCCGGTCATGGTTCAAACAAAGACAGCGCCGTGTGCCTGGCTGGGAACAGACGGTGCAAAGGGCAGTCCCGCAAGCATACCCCCTCCTCCCGCTAGCATGTTCTCGATTCCTCGATTACTCGAGTTGCGGCCAGAATTGCAGGAATCGTCGTCGGCGGCACATTCACGTCGTAGGGCTGTTTCCTGCCGAGGCCTCGGAACCTTCCCGTCAAAAGCTTAATTCGCATCCCCAGCAAACCTGCGGCATGAGAGCGAAAATCCCCTCCGTTGCGCTCGGCACACATCGCTATTCCTCCTGGGCTTTTGCAGTCGTCACTACTGCCAACAAGCCCCTCGCTACGCTGTTACCGTGAAACCTGACCCCGTAAAGGCTGTCAAGTTGCTTCTCGCCCAATCTCCATAGCGCGGTTCCGCTCCACCTGCCATCCCTTGCCGAGTCCAAGCCCATCTCCACACCTCGGCTTACAATTATCTGCCCCATTTATTTTTTCGACGCCCCTTCTGCAGGCCTTTGGTCGCTGTCTTGCTCTTTACCTCGTCCACCAACGACCACGCCACTCATTCGCCTAGCCCGCCATGGACGCCGCCGACAAGATCATTTCCAGAGCGGAAGAGGACGCCAGCCCCGAGCGCTTTCCCCGCCACGACGAGAAGGAAGCCCATGTCGAGAAGGCGGAAGCACATGAGCCAATCGCGCGAACCTACACATCGTCGACGTCCTCGTCGTCATCCTCAGAGGCGTCCGACATTGAGCGCGATGCCACCATGTCGCGCGCGCCTACACAACGAGAAGACGTCGACCTCGAACGCCACCCGACCGCATTGAGCCGTATCCAGACACAACGCAGCCAGCACAGCGCTACAGTGGGTGCCAGTCTTAAGAGCAGACAGTCTAGGAAACCATTGCCCGCCTTTGGTGCCGGGAAACCATATCCTCCGCCGCTGCCAGAAAGAGACGAGTATGTTGTTGAATTCGAGGGACCCGATGATCCTCTGCACGCGCAGAATTGGCCCCTGAAGAAAAAGCTTTTGACTGGCGCGATGCTTGGATTCACAACTCTTACTGCGGCCTTCGGTAGCTCCATCTTCAGCGCTGCGACTCGCGTGATAGCGCAACAGTATGATGTCAGTATTACCGTGGGTGTATTGGGCACGTCGTTCTACGTGTTGGGTTTTGCCACTGGTCCGATTCTATGGGCTCCTCTCTCCGAATTGAAGGGGAGACGTCTGCCGCTGGTGATTGCTTCTCTGGGGTTTTCCATCTTCAACATCGGTGTTGCAACAGGAAAGGACCTGCAGACTATTCTTATTTGTCGTTTCTTTGCTGGTTTCTTCGGTGCTTGTCCATTGACTGTGAGTACATACGTCCATCCCACATGGCCATATACTAATGGACCGCAGTGTGTCGCTGCTGTTTTCTCCGATATGTTCGATAACCGCACTCGCGGCATGGCTATTACCATATTCTCAGTGACGGTCTTCACTGGCCCCTTACTAGCACCTTTCATCGGTGGCTTCATCGTCATGTCCCATCTTGGCTGGCGGTGGACAGAGTATATTGTCGCTATCATGGGTTTCACGGCTTTCACCCTGAACATTTTGTTCCTCGAGGAGTCCTACCCGCCAGAGATACTCGTCAAAAAAGCGTCCGAGTTACGTCGTAGAACTAAGAACTGGGGTATACATGCCAAGCAAGATGAAATCGAAATCGACTTCAAAGAGCTTATCCAGAAGAATTTCAGTCGTCCGTTGAGGATGCTTGTTACTGAGCCGATCGTCCTGCTCTTGTCCATTTACATGGCTTTTATCTACGGGCTGTTGTATCTTTTCTTGACAGCGTATCCTCTTGTCTTCCAGGGGGTTCACCACATGAATTTGGGAGTTGGAGGTCTTGCTTTCCTCGGTATGATAATTGGACAACTATTGGCCGGTACTTTGATCTTCATCCGCCAACCGGCATACCAGAGGAAGCTCGCTGCGAACAACAACGTGCCGATTCCTGAATGGCGTCTCCCCGAAATTATTGCCGGGGGTGTATGCTTCGCTATCGGCATCTTCTGGTTTGGGTGGACGGGCTACAAGGAGTCAATCCACTGGATCGTACCGACATTGTCTGGTCTACTGATTGGCTTCGGGCTTCTGAGTATATTCCTGCAAGCGTTGAATTACCTTGTCGACGCCTATCTCATGGTAAGCCATCTTCTCCCCCGTGCGTCATTGCACTACGGTTTCACTAACTGTTCGTAGTTCGCTGCCTCCGCCATTGCCGCAAACACCTTCCTCCGTAGTATCTGTGGAGCTGTGTTCCCGCTCTTCGCGCAACAAATGTTCAACGGTATGGGCATTCAATACGCCGCCACACTTCTTGGCTGCGTTGCTGCCGTCCTTGTTCCCGTGCCAATATGGTTCTACTTCCGAGGTGCGAAGATCCGAGAAAAGAGTGCGTACGCACCTACATTTAAGCCCGCGCAAGACTAGTCTTGTTGTGCAAGGCACATAGGAACTAAAGCGCGGGCGTAATTAAAAAGAATAAGGAGATTTTTACGGATCAAATGCAGCACTTCTTGTAGGAATGAAGGGAAGTACGCGTGCACATGATCATTGGAGTGGAGATGGAGGTGAAAGGGGGTTTTTTTTTTCTTGATACCACTAGTTGCTGCTTTGTCGTCAGATCACGCTAGATAACGATCATCGCATTGATAACTCTTAGTTAATTTGTAATTTAGCATTGGAGCTCTGTCCATACTTGGAGAAAAATTCCTGTTAATTCACGCGATCTGTCACATGATGTGGTGTTCACGGCACAGGAACTGCTATCACTGAAGCTTAACATAGTTCGGTACGGTGCATAGCCAAAACTTTAAGTTACTATGTTCACCCTAGAAGAACAATGCAGCACCTACACTCTTGATCTAGAATTGTGTCAACCTCACTATTGAATATGCCGCTCTTCGACCTCACAATCTCAAATCACTTACTGTACGTGTCAGACTATTACATCGCGCTTCATACGCACCATGCTCTTCAACAATCACCCACCCTGCCATGGTAGGTATATATACCTTGCCCAAATCCCACCAAATCCCACCAACCACAACATACAACGTACCAACAGCACAAAACATCATAGCGCACCGCAACAAGAACTCTGACGGCTCGGGAAATCATCAACACTGCCATGAACAACTTCTCGCAGGATTCGAAGACCAATCAGAAACCTTCCCAGGCTCCTACTTCAAATCACGCGGCAAGCAAGTACAACCATGCCCATCCCAGGTTCGTGCCACCGCCGGAATTCGGGAATAAGAGGGTGTTAAACGAGCCGGAGTATTGTCCGGGCGATTCGGGGAAGAATGCACCCGTGCGTCCAGCAGAACCTGAGAGGAAGCAACGAGGTGATGTGAACGTGAGTGGGGTCAATATGGATAATAGAGCGTTTTGGTATCCGGGGAGGAGTGGCTTTTGATGGGAATGAATAGTTCTTCCAGTCAGTAAAGTTGTATGCTATATCTGTCTCCTGAACAGATCTCACGCCCTGTAACAATTGACTCCACAATCATATTTACACAAACCCAACTTCCTCATGCATCAATAACTCTTACAGCCCACCTCTCGCCCTCCAACCTCCGCACCACCCGTTCCATCTCCCACTCCTCCAAGCAAACCAGCACCTCCACCGCCGGAAACCCATTCTCGATCCTCACCTTCGGGAGAATATGGATGAGTCCCTCAACATGAGACTGCGGCTTGCGCATCGCGATCGGGCCCTCGCTTGTCGTCCCGGGTATGTCCCACCGACAGTCCGTCCCGATGTGCATCCAGCTCGTGACGAACAGATCCGGGCCATTGACGGCATCGGAATCGCTGCGTAGCTGCCACGCATTCGGCGTCCGGGAGAAGAGGTTCAGTCGGGGTTTCAACCAGTCCAGGGTCACGGAAGCGAGCTTCTCTGCGATGACCAACGCGACGGGGGCGAGGTGCTCGCCGTGGACGGAGTCGTTGGGTGTCTTGAAGAGCATCGTAGAGACGGGGGCCGACGCGGTGATTTCAGTGACGCAGTTACCAAGGTACGCGTCTTTCAAGGGGTGGTCGAGATTCCGCCGGTGGTCGAAGGCTATGCCCAGTTTCACATTTTCGATGTTCTTTGCTGCGAGAGCTGCGGATCGAGCGAGGGTGATGTTCGTCCATAGCAAAGAGACGAGCGCGACGAAGCTCGATATCTGGCGGTTTGTTGCGGATGTCAAGGTGGTTGCGAGGTCGGATATCGTCGCGGCGGGGAATACGAATATCTTTGCTAAAACTTTGTATGGCTCTTTTCGTAGGAGAGGAGCGGTCCGCGGAGTACCGGGGAAACGAACTTCGGGGCACTTAGCGGGCTGAGATCGAGGAAATTCAGCGAGAGTGTCGAATAAACGCCTTTGCGAGTCTAGGTCGACACGTTGAGCTCCTTCGGATTTCGACACAGATCTTAAGCTCTGTGATTGGGTGTTGTCACTCAGCATCTTGTAAAGTTTCGTGAGTCCGGTTCCATCGAGTGCACTGTGATGCGCGTAGATGCTCAACACCAGTCCGCCACGGATGAAAGTCGCCTGCGCCGCGAAAACCGGGACTGGTTGTTCTTTCTTGAAGCTTATCAATCCTGCGGCGAATTCGTCGTCCAATCCAGGATGGTTCTTGACAAAACTCGGGCAGAAAACATCACGCCATAGGGGCTGCGGTGGAAACCCATTCTTCTCCATCTTGGTGTACTCCAAGGCCGGGTTCCCAGCTTGATCATAACTAAATGTAAAGATCTTATCGATGAGCTCGTCAGAGAGCGACTCGGGATGTTGCAAGAAAAGTCGGCCTGTGTCCGGATCTGACAATCTGATGGTACCAGCAAGGAACGGAAGTTGGCGGATCGTCGCAGCGAAGCCAGCTCGCAATGCATGAATGGCGTCTTCGAGGTGGCCAGGATCCGGAAATTCGAAGAAGAGTAGGTGGCGAACGTACATGCGGAGCATGGTCTGGTCTAAATGAGATAGATGGAAGTCCTTCATGGCTGAGACAACGGAGTTTAGAATCAAAATGACACTTGAAACCGAGGTTTGCTTGTATTGTGTCGTGCCAGTATTCTTTTGTAGCTGGTGTTGCTGTTGCCACTCATTCTGAGTAAAGGGAGGCCACGATTCTCTAGGAAGAAGTGTGATATAAGAGTTCCTGCATCGTATTTTGTTAGGAGGATATCGAGAAGGGCGGCGAGGGCGAGCTAAGGGCGTGGGTACACGAGTTGATTCTAGCCAATGGGCTGCTTCTCGCAATGCACATCCCAAGTTAGATCTTACAAGCGCATTCCGGTTCAAGACAGGCGAGGTTGAACCCCTATCTACCATCAACACGTTCTCCGTAACAAAACTGCTCATTCGACCAGCGAGGTACAACACACCACCCGCAATTGCTCTCGGGTTCGCGTCCTCTGCATCGCAAACCCAGGAACGTTCATTGTGTTCCTTTGTCAAGCTGTAGTTCTCTGGGCCTCGATCTGTTTCGCAACTTGCTTAAGGCGGGATTTTGAGGAGGCACCCGTATCTGGCATGATAGAGAAACGTGTTGGTCAACGCACGCACAATGTTAAGCAACTGTCAAGGACGAATATAGGACGATCTATCCAATGAGCAACCCTGTACCGATGTGCGCAATTAGCGAGCACAGATGTAGTATATATGTAAGTGCTGGCCTCGGCTAAAACTTGACCTTCACCCACACCGAAGACAACTCCGGACATTCAATCGTCATCAATGGTCCAGTCAGCCCCCAATCAGCCTTCGGGCTCCCAGCGGTATTGCATCATAGCTTTTCTCGCCAAAAAAACTTCAACCACCCTCGACGAATTCCGCGACTACTATGAAAACAAGCACATTCCGCTTGTGAAGCGTCAACTCAACGCCGCAGGCGTGCCTTTACCCCTCGTATATACGCGCCGCTTTATCGATTCGAAGACCCCGATCGTCTCTGCTAGCGGCCTGTCTGTCGGTTTCGACTGCGTGACCGAGCTGCAGTTCGCCAGCAAAGAGGATTTCGAGAACTTTTGGGCGGCACCGTTGATGATGGGAGAGGGTTCCAAAGTGGTGAGAGAGGATGAGGCAAAGTTCATAGATGGGGAAAAGACGATTGCGTATCAATTTGAGATGCACCAGACCGAGTAACTGACGGGAATACGGTATAGCGTATTTCCAATGCTAATAGGTCTGTGGATATGAACTGTTTCCAACCCGCAGAAGACTGGAAGATGCGCTGTGATGTCACTAGTGTGGATAGGGTCATGCTGCAATATTAGGGTAATTTGGCGATGAAGCGCAACAGCACTTGAGTACAGCCACGAGACCACAAGAAGGTCTCCAGCCACAGGGGAATCCCCAGATTCATCTGCCCATGTTCTTTGAGGCTCCAGATGTCAGCTTGACAGCCGATCCCCCCGCCCTGATTCCAATCGCGTCTCAAAAGCGTAAGCGCGTTCCAAGGTTGCTGCCGAAATGGGCCGCATGACGTAGATGTTTGCTCAAACCGCCGCGCAGGTAGCTTTCACAGCTCGCGTCCCGCCTTTAAATCGCACTGCGCCCTTGACACGTTTCTTACCACCAGGATCTCCTTCCAAACCTAGCACACACGACCCTTTACCTCTTGTAGCTTCTCACCAGCACAATCATGGATGTAAGAAATGACAATGGCTGATGAAAACGACGAGACTGCTGACATGTGCTAGGTCTACTACTTCTACTCGTATGGAACCGCTGCCTGGATGGCCTTGCAAGCCGCTCCGATGATTGCTTCGCCGACCATGATAATGGCGCTTCTCTCCCCAGAAGTCCGCGAGCCGTCGAGTACGCATGAGCTCCACCAAGACTTCTTCGCGGTTCCCGCTGACGTCTGAACCAGCTCTCGAAATTTACTTTTCCCGTCAACTAGGTTTCTCCCTTCTTGCGATAGGCGCGTTGAATATCCTTCTTACGGGCTCGGTGCCGCTGTCGAGTAGGCTCTCTGAAGGTAATAACGGCACCCCAATGCAACGTTTCACATCCAGCTGACAACGCTGCAGGAGCCACTACGTCAGCAGCCGACCCCAAAGCTCCGTACGCGCTCCCCACGCTCACAATAACGGCCTTCTTCCATGCGGCCCTAGCCTTCTACGGATACACTATGTGGACCGAGACGGGCGTGTTTAGCTTCGGATTGGGTACCATTGGCAGTGGTTTCTTCTGCGCTGTTGCGATGTGGTGCATCCTGTTTGCAAGCAGCGACGGCCGCATCAGCCGCAAGACAGGCGCGGACAAGAGGTACAAGCTCCAATACTCCGTCTTGCGATCCATTACTAAAACCTGATAGGACGAGTGGATTCCCGTTCAAGAATGCGCAGGCACATTCAGAGCAGAAGAAGGGTAGGTAAAGCGCTCGGCCGCTCTCAACCAGGCATACAGTCAGAGCGACGATGAAGAACATGGGGTCGCAGGCCAAGCGCTGTTCACTATGGCGTAGTATTGAGAGGGTTGAACGACCGCCATGGTACCAAACTACAGAGCTGCCTTCTGGCGGGCAAGCGGCATGCGACGGAAGTGAACACGGGCTAGACAAAGCAACGACAGCCAACACTTCGACGATAGCAGCATTAGAGACTTGGGGCTGCTGCACTGTAACAGCTTCTATTCGAAAATAAAATTATTCTATGACTGATGACCTTGTGCACTCGCAATAACTGCACACCCCGTACTATGTGGAGAGGCCGAATCCAGACATCTGTGGACATGCGTGCTGTCTGTCCAAATTCTCTACTTCGGTATATGTGCGCACTATCGCTGCGACGGTCGTAGCGAACGGCTGGCGATGGACTAATGGCGTTGACAGCCGATTTTCATGCACAACGAAGACTACCTGATGAAGGGTCAGCAGCGGAAAGAACACCCGGCAACACCTATGGTAGTTCGAACAATGCTATCAGATCAAGTGTAGTGAAAAGAGTACTCCGCATGCAGCTTGCCGTGAGGCGAGCCGTTGGAATTGCAGAACTCAAAATATTCATCAGGGAAAGCGAGGAGCAGGAGGAGCCACTTACGTTTGGAGAAAGCACTCCACGAAGTGAGACGCGCTCAATTGCCACGATGTGGAGCGAGGGCAGGCACACACTGTGCGTGGGCGTGGGCGTTGCGTCTTCACCTGTGGAGTGTAGGAGAGACGGCCAAAAGTTTCGCGTGTGGAGCTGCATCGCTGCGAGCTCCTCCGCCCGGCCTGGTCTGTGCGCCTGTCGACCGAACGAACGCGTTGAGTGCTGCCTCCTCCCTTTCTCAACATCCACCGCTCGGCCTCTCGCACACCCCTCAGCGCCGCCACAATGGACTCGCCGGCTTCAGACCTCTCCGACTACGCCAGCGACGACTTCCCTGATGAAGTCAAAGGCCGCCGCATCAGCATCGAACATACGCCCGACCACGAGCCCGCTGCTCGCCCAAGCAAGCGGCCGCGCCTGCAGAACCGCGCGCCGTCGGATCCGCCCACCACCATGCTGCCCGTCGACGACCTGGGCGAGCTCTCGGAGGACACAGACGGCTCCGTGCCTGCCTCGCCGCACCATCCTGGCATGTCAGCCGAAGACGACTTTGGCCAGGACCAGGTCACAGTGTGCAAGTGGGAAGGCTGCGAGGCGGGCGACCTGGAGAACATGGACAGGCTGGTCGAGCATCTGCACGAGGATCACATCGGCACGCGGCAGAAAAAGTACAGCTGCGAGTGGAGCGACTGCAACCGCAAAGGCATACCGCATGCCAGTGGTTACGCGCTGAGAGCGCACATGCGCAGCCACACGCGGGAGAAGCCGTTCTACTGCACGCTCCCGGGTATGCCGCCATCTGGCCCTTCGCTGTCAGCCTAGCTAACCCCCACAGAATGCGACCGCTCCTTCACGCGTTCCGACGCCCTTGCTAAGCACATGCGAACCGTCCACGAGACAGAGGCCTTGCGACCCTCCGATCCAGTCCCTAAGCACCACTCGTCGAACCCGTCGAACAAGTTCCAGCGCATCAAACTCGTCCTCAGCGAGGAGAAGAGGTCTGCTGAGAAAGGTTCCACGCCTGGCTCACCTTCGTCACATCCACCGAACAGCGCAACCCTTCCTCCCGCCGCCGAGACCGATCATACCAACGACAACATAATATACATACAAGACCCTGTTACCAACGCAACCATGGTGCAATTTCCCCCAGACGTGGCTTTCACGCCGGCAGAGCTCTCCCTACCTGCGGACAAGCTGTTCCGTCGGCTGCGGCGTCAGCTGCACTGGGCGACCCAAGATGGAGAGGCGCTCCGTGCTGAAGCCGAGTTGCTTGAGAAGCAGCGCAAAGACGAATGGGCTGCCAAGGAGCTGCTCGTGGAGAATGTTATGGAGGGTGAGCTTGAATGTGCCAAGCGCAGACTTGCGGAAGCTGGACTGGACGAACCTGATCATTTCGCACACCTTGAGGCAGACGTCGTTCCGTCGGAAAAACTCCAAATTCAGCCCAAGGATGGAAAGCTTCCTTGGTGGCGAGAGGAGGGTTGGCTGCGTCGCCACGAGGGAGGTGACGACAAGCCAGAACAGGCGGCGGAAGAGCCACTGCCGACATTATGAACTGTCAGAATCGCGAGTTTATTTATTGCTACTAGGAGTTGCGGACGACGGAAAGGATACCCTGTTTGGCTACACAATCATGACATTACTTCTTATGGTTTCCACCTCTATTCTGCGTCCAGTTACTGTTCGAGATGTCTCCGTAGTTGTTCAGGGTACCGGTGGCCTTGAATAGGAAACTTCTTCAGTATGTCCGAGATCACTTCCATATCCTCATCGCTGAGCTTGACCGGCGCCGCATTTTCCTTAACCCTAGACTCTCGGGTTGCTCCCGGGATGGGCAGGATGTCACCAAAGCCATTCTTCCCACTGTGAGCAACAACCCAGCCAAGGGCGACCTGACCCGGGGACGCATTCTTCTGCTTCGCGATCTTCTCGACTTCGCGCAGCAGCTTGATGTTCTCGTCGAATACATCTGGTTGGAAGCGCGGCATCATTTTCAATATTGAGTTATCGGGTATATCCTCGTACTTCTGGAATTGTCCAGTCTATTGAATGTTAGTAGTGTAATTCAAACTTGAGAGAAAAACATACCAGAAACCCTCGTCCAAGAGGCGAGTACGCAACAATGGGAATGCCCAACTCTCCACAAGTCTTTGCGATGCCATTCTCGAGGATATCGGTGCTCCAGAGCGAAAACTCGACCTCGACCGCCGACACGGGGTGGATCGCGTGGATCTTGCGAATCGTCTTCGCATTCACCTCGCTCAGACTGATGCCTCCCACCTTGCCCGCCTTCACATACTCCGCGATCGCGCCAATAGTCTCTTCGGCCGGCACGTTGGGATCTAGTCTCGAGGCCTCGAACAGATCCAGGAACTTCTTGCCCTCCAGCCACTTGAGGCACTCATCGATGCTGCGTTGGACGTTCTTGCGGCTGCCGTCAGGTTGTGCGAGCGTTCCCGGGATGCACCCGCCCTTGATGGAGAGCACGACTTTATCCGCGTCCTCGGGGTATTCGGTGAAGTACTCGGAGATTAGCTGCAGCGAGTTGCGCTCGGGGCTGCCGTAGATTTCGCCGCCGTTGAACAAGACCAGACCGTTGGCGACGGCGGCGCGCATCGCGGCAAAGGCTTGCTCTTGGGATGGCGGGTCGGCGCGCCATGTGAGACCTGGGTCGTGTCAGGAAGGTTTGGGTTGATGGAGGGTGTGGATGTACCCATGAGGCCGAAGCCAACTTGGCCGACTTCTTTGTTGTTGAACTTGACCATGGTTGTGTGGTCTGGTAGTTTGGTGGTGGAAGCGATGTAGCTAGCTGGGAATTATTGCAATTGAAGGTGGGTAGGTGTGGGAGAGCTCTGTAGACTTGGGATGTAATGGATACACTACATGGACGTCTGCGCGCTTTATATATGTTTTCTTAGGATGTCCTGTGTAAAGTTCGACTACGTAAACGTAGGAAGCTCTCAAGCGCAGCCCCGCTTCGGCGCCAGTCCTGCCTCCGAAGAACGCTGTACTAAAGCCGTCAACAGTCGTTAGTGGCGCAAATGCAACGCGGATGTAAGGTCATTCAACGGAGGAGAGCGGGGGCGCGTGCGCTGGGCCAGAGGAGAAGGAAGGTGACGTCTCAGGGATTCGGCAGCTGTGCGGAGATAAGAAATACGATTTCCCTGAACCGAGTGTCCGGGCATTCCACCCAATCATGGAAGTATGTGGAAGCGACGATGAGCATTTTACGAGATACTTCTAGGTCGCTGTCTACACTATCTCCTTACTACATGCATAAGAGACTACGTTATCTACAGTACGCTCCAATACTGTCGGATCATCCGTGAGAGACGATTGAACCTCCGGTGGCTAACAGAGCCTAGTAAACTGGCCTATATAGTCTTCCTGCCTGACGAAGCGGCATCAAGGTTTCGCAGAACAGCGCTGACGGGCCATACGAATCCTTCTTCAATCTTGTCTGTTTTTCCGTCTTCGATTGTGACAAGATACTCTACGACAGCCATGCCAACGTATGCCCCAATGCCAGTGAAGATATGCCACCAGCTTGAAAGACTGTAATTAGCACAGGTCGGCAAGGCGCTTGCAAGATGACTTACCCATGCAGCTCGAAAACAAACGCCCACGGCAGACCAATTGTGTGCTTCAAGGCCGTCACATACTCGCAGAAGTGCTCATCAATATTCCACAGAAAGTACCCTAAGAGTCCAGTCGCTACTCACACGTTAATCTCAACCCATACTGAATCGAAATGAAGATCTCCAACTTACCTAGTGCTCCACTCGTCAAGCTGAGTAATCTGCTCTTCTGCTCTGCATTGGGAATGCGTTCGTGGATGAGCTTGCGGATTTGTCTCCCGCATAAGAGCACCATGGCAGCGAAGGTGATCTGATGCACGTAGATCTCGTCTGCCCAGCAGTGGTAGACGGAGACAGGGATGAGGATGCCTACGATGAGGAGGGTTCTGGTTCGACGAGTAGCCGGGGGTTGGTTGAAGATTTGGAGCTGATTGAGGACAGCACCGACGGCGAGGAACATGGAGAGATCATCGCCTATATGATATTAGTCACGGGTGATGAATGTGTGAGTGCAAACATTGTGCACAACTCTGACTTGCCCATTTGGCTGTGATATTTCAGGGTGGCATGGAACCAGGCCGAAAGTACACCGACACCGATCAAACCCCAATAAGGGGATGCCAGTGTTGAGAACAGTCCGCCGTCTTTGTGAGGACCAACCCTACGAAGGCCGTATATACCGTAGATTACTGTGAAAGGTAAGCCGCACGTTTGCCAGAAGATAATGCCGCCCGCAGTTAGGTGACAAGTACCGTAGGTTAAGTTTGTGAGCGTATTTACAAACTCGGCAATGTATTGGGTGATCACGTAGTCCTTCGGCCATAATTAGTACAGACACTGCGCCAGATATTTAGTTGTGTAGTACCTCTTCGCAAAAGCTTAGAGCTGTTAGCATATGTAGCCAAGCAAATTTCGGAGTGCGCGAATGCGAGGCTTACTTCGATCTGGAGCTCGGTGTACCCCAAGCGCCTCGCCCAGGGCTCTCTGCATAGTCCCAACGCATCACAATTGTCAATCTGTGGACTGTTGGAACACAGGCCGCGCGCGATGGTTTATAGGAAAGGTACGTAGCGTTGTTTGGTGTTTTGCACGCGGTGGACGGGAGCCGCGGGAGAATGGCGACACTCCGTTGGTCCACTGCGGCCGATCTAAGCCCAACTAGCAGCCGATCTACACCCTCCTGCCAGCTCCTGGCAGGTTCGGGTGCGTGGCGTGGTTGGGGTGATTGGTTCTTTTTGTGATCTTTTACGAGGAGAAAATCCCTACCGCACTCACTACGCACCCGAACCCTATGGGAGGGTGTAAGCCCAACCAGCGGCCGAAACTAAAGGCCGCAAACCCTTTGAAGGTCGCGCAAACGGCAGAAAAAAAGAACATGGTGATTCTCCTTGCAGGTTGACAGTCTGTGAAGCTTACGGATGCGCATGGTAAGGACATGGATAAACCAAAGCTGTCTGGAAATGCAAAAATTGGTCTCCGCCTGATCACCATCTCTTCTACCTACATGTTACGATCTCATAGTGCTGTAAACATGCATGTGCATCCCAACTCACACAAAGTCCGTCACAATACTAACATGGGAATGTTCTTAAAACCCCCTAGATTTTGACAAAAAGTTTGAACGACGAGTTGCCAGCATCACTATGCTCCAAAGCGCTTTGCCGCCAAAAAGATGGGTCTTACCGCGATTCGAACGCGGGGCCTCTCGCAAATGTGCTCAGGATAGCCCTAAGCGAGAATCATCTGTTTCACTATTAGTTGATGTTGTGATGTTGTCGAAGCTGTT
The DNA here is from genome assembly GCA_010093485.1 of Karstenula rhodostoma CBS 690.94. Classification (NCBI taxonomy): domain Eukaryota; kingdom Fungi; phylum Ascomycota; class Dothideomycetes; order Pleosporales; family Didymosphaeriaceae; genus Karstenula; species Karstenula rhodostoma. The sequence continues at coordinate 1,059,249 of MU001496.1, read as the reverse complement.
GAACTTACACCACTAGACCATAAGACCAGATCTGATTTGATGTAAATATTCAGAATACAGGTGTATCTATACCAGGCTTATTGTGAGAGGCCGGGTGGAGTTCCAGAATCTCCACTTGTCTACTCATCCACTCAGAAAACAGCCGACAGACATTAGCGCCTTAGCTGTCAGCTGAGCCCAGTAATTATTGGAGCTTCCGGTCTGCATGCCGTGGCCGAGCCGAGGAACACCAATCACTGCTAAGCAAATAGAACATGCGTAACCACACCCATACAAGCTCGAATCATACGACTTGAATATGAGGCAACCTTAGGTGTTCATTGATGAGCTTGAAAAGACAAGTGTAGTCTGTAGGAAGGCGAGAGCCTTGCGCGATCTCGAGGTCAGTAGAACGAGCGCGTCGACTACAGTACTACCACACAACCAATCGATCGAGCTGCGCATCTAGTCTTTCTGGGCCATGAAATCTCCGGTGTCTCCACGATGAAGCTTCAACGATCTGGATATTTCACATGATTGGCAGGGAAGTCGCAAGTAAACGACGAAAGTGGTTTCAAGATGGTGCAGTCACCAGACACTCGTACATGATTGCAAGGAACCTAGCAGGGCATGATTAAATCCCGGGGGGGCGGCTTTGTTCGTTTATCTTCGATGATTGAAGGTGTCGCCAAAGCACACCAGCAATTCGTACCAGAGGTAGCAGGCGGGTGGAACAGTCGTCAATGAAATAGAAATACCGCGCAGCGAACAGGGCTCTCGCATACCATCCAAAAACTGGCTGACTAGAAAAGTAGCAGGCTGCTGCTCCGATGAAGTATCCCAAAAGAGAGTAGCCCACGGCTGAGACTGAAGGACAAAACTGGTCTCGGTCATGCTCCGGGGAAGTCCAATCAACGAGTATAAAAGCCTTCTCGTTATATGAGTATGTCCAACTATTTACTTATACGAACGATGCTGGTACTATGGATACGGGTGCACTCGCCGTGGTTCCTCCAGCCTTTCAGCAAACAGCCGGCGATTGTTACTCCTGGGGCCACTCAAACCACGTAGCGACACCGCATCGATGGCTTCACACAACACCCTGCTTGCACACAATTGAAATCCCTGCGAGATGGGCAGCATGTATACAAAGCGCCTTGCATGGTGTAGTTCGGGTTATTGACAGGCTGAGACGGTTGCTCCCTGGAATATTTCCGCTGGAAGGAATTGCCGACGAATGAGGTCATCCACCACCCGACACGGACCACCCACCCTTCTCCCCAACTGAGCGACATACACCACCGTCCAGATGGTGGAGCCGGCGCCGACGCACCTGCTATCGCAATCGCAGTCCGCTCCTTTCGAAGAACCGGCAGGTGATGCCAAGCGTGCCTTCGACCACAAGGCGTTGAAAGAGTTGGACGGCATAGGTTTTCACGAAGTTCTCGACCAGGATCCTCGACCAACCTTCGTGCTCGATTTAGACTCCGATCATCTCGACTACACCGAAACTAAGACGACCCTTCGGCCGATATTTTGCAATGCGGCCCTCCGACTACACGAACAGTTGCTGGGTAGAATTACGGGCTCGAATGTGGAGAGTGGCCACGCGAAATCCGCTCGAACGCCGTATCTACATTTCAAATCTTGGGTCACGAGCATAAGCGATTTTGACGACTCACGCGATGTCTTCCCGCAGACCTTTTTCTACGAGGATATGCTCTGGACCGGCTTCACGTCTAAACAACGATGGCGTTTCGTGTCGGGGATACAGTGGGGCAACGCTACACATCACGTGTCGGACATTTCATCCACACACCAACGAAGCGAAGGTGTCAAGTGGCAGGCAGAATCGAGGGACGCTCTGGTCAGAAAAAAGTTGAGACCGTCGGAAGACACATTGGCACCCGCGATTGCTGCGTCCGCTGCGTCCGTGAGCGAGCCACCACTCGGTGTTGCGACACCTCAAACTGAGCTTACTGTCAGAAGTAGCTTCCTGTTATCGTCTGCTCCTACGTTTCCAAACGATGGCAAGGGGCGCTCATATGATCCAACCACCGGAGAAGCATCAAACGATACGTCGGGAAGTGGGGCATCCATAACATTGGCTTCACCAGAGAACGGCGTACCCGATTGGACAGCCGCAAAACCACAAGGAGTCTTGACTGAGCACATGATGTTTGCACGAAACGTTGATTGGATAACCACGCCGTTAGGATCCATGGACACCTGGTCGGTTGAATTTCGTGAAGTCGCAAATCTTCTCATGAAGAATCCCCATCCAGCTGCCCTTTTCTGGGGTGAAGAGCTGACTGTGCTCTACAATGAGGCGTACAAGAACGAGGTGGCCGGTAACAAACATCCAGATCTGATGGGGACCGGCTTTTCTGGTCCTTTTAGTGAAATATGGGATGGGGTGGGACCAATCCTCCGGGAATGTGCTAGAACGGGCCAAAGTGTCCGCAAAGAGAATGACTACCTACCAATCGAGAGGTACGGCTACCTTGAGGAGACGTTCTTCTCTTGGTCGTTTATACCATTGTACGGTGGGACAAAGCGCAGTATGTAAACACCAGATGGAAGCCGACGGGATCGACAGCTCAGACGGCTGTCCGAGGCTTTTGAGACCATCCGCCTGACTGTGTTCAAGTCTCCTTATGTCATCCTCGCTAACTTTGTTTCGTAACTTTAGTCCTAGGTTTCTACAATGCGCCCTTCGAAACAACCTACCAAACTGTAAGCCACAGAAGAATGCGGACGCTGCGGCAAATAAGCGAAAAACTTGTCGAAACGCGATCCACAAAGCACTTTTGGCAATGCGTTTTGGACGGACTCCAAGATAATCCATGGGAGGTGCCTTTTGCTCTTCGTAAGTTTACGCATCCATTTTGTGATACCTCTGTCTGTGTGATTGTGTGGGTTGAACATGTGCTGAGTCTGACAGTTTACTCGATTACTGATTCGGATGACGCCGACACGGTTTCTCACTCGTCCGATAGCACGATTTCTATGAAAACCTGCCTATTAGAAGGCGCCATTGGTATTCCGGAAGGCCATCCAGCTTCACCGCCAAAGCTAGATCTGAAGCGTTCAAAAGAAGGATTTATTCCCGCGTTCCGTGAAGCCATGCGAACACGTGAACCAACGATTATTAAAAGGCGAAATGGCAGTCTGCCTGATGAGCTCACCGAAGGGATTGAATGGCGCGGCTATGGAGATCCTTGCAAGGAAGCAATCATAATACCTGTGCGCCCTACCAACAACGAGAACATTTTCGCCTTCCTACTGCTGGGCGTCAATCCCAAGAGAGCGTACGATGAAGAATACAAAGCTTTCGTCTATCTGCTTAATCGGCAGTTAGCAAACTCTTTAGCTTCATTCCTGCTTTTTGAAGAGGAGGTTCGAAGGAACAGAAACGCAGTAGAGGTAGCTACGTTACAGCGGGAACAGCTCAGCCAACAGCTCGAAGTACAGGCCAATAGGATGCGACGTATGACTGAGCTGTCACCTTTGGGCATGTACCTGTTCGACCCCGATGGTGTTTTGCTGGAAGCCAACGAACGCTACTACGAAATGGCCAAACACGAAAGGGATGACGACAGCCACTTCGCCTTTCTAAAACCAATGTCCGAAGAGAGTCGACGGAGGGGAGAGGTGATGTGGAGTAAGATGATGGAAGATTACAAGCCAAGGCAAGAGGAGTTTCATCTCACTGGCACAGACTACGTGCCGCGAGATCTCGCTGGTGAACCAATCGAGTACTGGGTGCTTGCTACTTCTCAGCCAGAGGTTGACGCGCATGGAAAAGTTAAATCCATAATGGGTTCCATTGCTGACATATCCCATCTGAAATGGGTCCAAGGACTTCAGGAGCAACGACTGAAGGAGGCAGAAGAGACTAAACGCCAGCAGAATGAGTTCATTGATATAACAAGCCACGAAATGAGAAATCCTCTAAGCGCGATTCTGATATGTGCTGACGATATCCGCGACTCGCTATCGCAGCATTTGTTCGGGAATTCTGATGCCAAAGTAGTCGAGGAATGCATCGATGCCGCTAACAATATCGCGCTCTGTGTTCAACATCAGAAGTCTATTGTGGATGATATTCTCACCGTTTCCAAGCTTGACTCAAACTTGTTGCTTATTACACCCATTGCTGTACAGCCATCCGCCATCATACATCGCGCGATGAACATGTTCAAGCCAGAAGTACAAAGCAAGGAAATCGAACTCTCCTTTTTTTCACATGAGTCGCTGAGCCAACTAAGAGTTGACTGGGTCTATCTGGATCCTTCCAGATTGCTTCAGATAATCATCAACCTCATTGGCAATGCAGTCAAGTTCACGGCAGGCTCGGAAAAAAGATTCATCTCGGTTCACCTCGGCGCCTCCACAGAGCAACCTCGCCCTCATTTCAAGGGCTTCGAATACATACCGACTCGTAGCTCGCTCGTAGATATCGCCGCCGGTCAAGATTGGGGTGATGGCGAGCGGTTGTACATCCGTGTCAAAGTGGAGGACACTGGCGTCGGTCTCACCGTCGACGAGAAGCGTCTTTTGTTCGAACGGTTTGCACAAGCTTCACCACGTACTCATGCTACATATGGAGGCAGCGGCCTGGGACTCTTTATCTCTCGACAGCTCGCTGAGCTTCATGGAGGCCAAGTCGGGGTCTCTTCAGAAGCCGGGGTTGGGAGCACTTTCGGTTTCTTCATCCAAGGCAGGAAAGCCCCGACTCCAAAGCGACCAGGTATCATGGGTCCGACGCCACTCATGCGACCACAGGAGACAATTGCGACCCACGCTTCAGTAAGGTCAAATTCCAGTCCCGCATCAATCTCTTCTACAGCACGAAGCGGGCCTTCGGTAGACGACTCAGACCTGGCTGTTCTCATAGTCGAGGATAACCTGGTGAATCAGCGCGTCTTATCTAAACAGCTTAAAAAAGCCGGATGCACTGTCTACACCGCTGACAATGGTTTCCTGGCACTGGAAGTTCTAGCAACAACCTCATTTCAGGATCCAGCTGGCCGGCCATTGTCGATAATTCTTATGGACCTGGAGATGCCGGAGATGGATGGGCTTACGGCTGTTGGGCGTATACGAGATATGGAAGCGGAGGGTGTTGTGACGGGGCATGTGCCTGTCATCGCCGTAACGGCGAATGTGCGAGATGAACAAACTCGAGTTGCGATTGAAGGTGGGATGGACGACGTGGTTGGGAAACCTTTCAGGGTTCCTGAATTACTTGCGAAGGTTCGATCTGTGCTGGCCAGACTCGGTGGTGGATGATGATCTTGGTTTGTACTGACATGACCCTCGGTAAATTCATACTGGGGTATGCCCTTGGACTCTGGTGTATATATTTGGATTATTATTGAGCGTTCTGGTCTGTCTTATCTGAGCTGCAACGACGGAATATGTGATCCGAAATTGGCTTTGGTAAGGCGAATAGTTCGCGCTCGTAGTTCAGGTACTTGATTGAAAACAATTTATCGAGCAAGAGCAAGGAGATAAATTTAGACAATCTAGGAGATGATCCTATCAACGCTTGCGCCTCGCTATGAATCAATCTGGTCACCAAGGCGATTACAGAAACAAAAGTCATATATGTCGTAGCCATGGGCTTACCAAACTAATGCCTCATTGTTCGTAGAACATGAAAGACCATTGCAGAAGTCTACATCATCGTTAGCTTCATCAGCGCTGCTGGGCAATTTTTGACGCGCAGGCCAAATCTCCTGTTTCGCAGCCTGCTCTCGTTTATGCCAGTCAACGACCTCCTCTCTGCACATCTTTTGGAAGTATAGCGGACCCTTCTCCATATGTGGGTGGAGTCCACCATTAACAAAGACGCCAGCGTTGAGGTTCTTCTGCGCCTGGTTGCAGAGAACCTTGTCTTCGTTCATGATGCGTTTGAACATGTTATTTATTCGTTGGAAGTCCTCTTCTGAAGAGTGACGACTCCGGAAAACATCGTAGTAGACTTGCGTGGTCGTTGCGCTGGTGGGTAGGAACTTTTGCATGAAGAAGAAGTGTGGTCTGTAAGTTGTTAGGGCAAAAATTAGCGGTGGGTAGCTGGCAAACTTACGAGACGGTCATAGAAGTGAACGGCCAATAGTAGGTACTGGCAATGTGCATGCCCTTCTTGATCTGCTCTTCTGATGCCGATGCATCATGGTCAATGTGTTTGTCCTTGGGATGCACGTCGTAGGTCTCAAGGTTGGCCACATCCGGGACGTCAGGATGGGTGGTCGCGCAGTGATAGCACTCGTTGTAATTATCGGCGGCTATCTTCCAGTTGTACTCGGCATCGATTTTCCACGTATGATCAAATTCGTAGTTGTCGAAGTCGAAATTGTTAAAGCGTTCTTGCTCATCGACACCTCTGAAATCTGATACCCAGGGGACCTCTGGCTCTTCTGAAGCATCGAGATTTATCCAAACGAAGCCCTTGGCATCAGTTCGAACATGGATTTTAAACAGGCCGTTCTGTTGCTTATCGAAGCCAGGAACATCTTGGTAGCCGGGAGCTTTGGCCAATTTGCCATTGAGACCATACGACCACCCATGATATCGACACGAAAAGATCTTGGCAGTTCCTTGGTCCTGCTCGATTACGGGATAGGCGCGGTGCCTGCAGACGTTGTGAAAGGCGGAGATATCGCCCTGACGATCCCGTGAGAGAACAAGGTCAAATCCAGCAATATGGTAGCGGAGGAAGTCGCCCGTGTTCTTGAGGCGGAGAGAATGGGTCATCATAAGCCACTTGCGAGAAAAGATGGCACGGCGTTCAAGCTCGTACATCTCTGGAGACGTGTACCAACTGGCTGGCAGCGCACGAACAGGTTCTCTATCGGAAGAAGGAGCGGGCTCCTTGTTGCCACCAAGGCCGATCTTGTCGAGTAAAGCTGCCATAGTGTAGGCACGGCAGGGGCTAGAGAAACCGAAAGTAGGGCAGCTGGGGAGAAACGTTCTGGAACATGGATAATTTGAAGTAGCTTCACGAGTTGTTCATAAGAGGAGAATGGCCAAGTGGCTGCAAATCAAAGCTATGATGCAGTTATGTCACGGCAAGCACATCGTGATACCTCCTCACCTGCCTCGTGCACCTCCCTATTCACGTTTGCGTTTCCAGCCCAACACCGTTATCGTCGCGCCCTAACGGGGAATTCATTCCATTTGTTTGTCCTGGATTTGGGGTAGTTGTAGGGTTTATGACCCAAAATAGTTAAACGCCAGCGGGAGGTGAGTTGGGTCAAACCTAAAACGGACATTTGATCCATCTTCTGGACCCCGACTCACTATCTCCAACAACCAGAAAATGCGACGAGCCGCCACCAACAATGACAGTGTATGTCTTTGAATCGGGTCACTCTGGCGATTGTCCCGACTGATCGTATCGTGCTGCGCTCTGCAAGCGGGCAAACCGCATAGATGGTCCTGAAATATGGAGACACGATAACGTTTGAAATCAGACAGATCAGTAGGTTGATAAGCTGCCGCACACCAAGATGCATATAGTCATGCTCAAAAGACAGGCCTCAACCAGCCCGCGGAGCGTTTAGTTTGTAACGATGGGTCGTTGGTAGGGTGATGGGCATGACAGTGGGTTAACTTGTTAAGCACTCGTCTAGTCGATAGAGACACGCAATTACAGCATTGCGTAATCATTTTTTTTTTTACCAGACCCCTCACCTGTAACGTATCATGTATCCCCATGCAACCATTGACGAGTCGTCACAGGGAGGTTTGTCCAAGGTAGGATACTTGTTCACGCTGGTGCGACTTTTGTTTGTAAGAACGACGGCATTCTCGTCTAGAAGCCATTGACGTAGTCCTCGTCGCTGTGCAGAATCTTCATTTGTACAATGATGAACAACCTTGGCATAAAAGATTATGCCTCCACTGAGAGTACTACAAAGTGAAGGATACATTGCCCTCCTGGTTGGGCTAGGGATGTGGTTAGCTCTGATACAGAGCTGGGTAACCATGCACATTGTTGACCATTAGCAAGGGTGATGAATGGAGACTTACTTACGTTCGAGTGCATTGTTAATTTTTCCAAGAAAGACTCTCGAATTCCACAGCCCGGCGAAAACCAAGGTTGTACTGTCTCCGCGTGTTCGCTGAACGACGTTGCGTGCTGATCGCACAACTTCCGCTCAATGCCCAGTTAGCCTCAGGCCACCATCATGTTTTTCTCAGAGCTGGCGACCGGGCCATGTTTCAAAAGAGTAGAGTAGTGGAAATGAGTCCTCAGTTCTGGATGCACATGAGACTATTGAACGATTGCAGCGGCGAATCGCTATTGTATACAAGAAGATGCGATATGTGGTAGCATAATAATGCGCTGTTCGTACCAGTGTATGAGACTATACAGGCAAATGTACTTCTTTGATGGTGTTGCGCGACGGAAAGTCGAGGAAGCCCGTTGTGGCTCCACTAGACATTTGGTGCTATTCCGCTTTTGTCCAAATTATCCATCGCGGGACTCCCGCACTCCCTTCGCATCCAACGTTCCCACACGCCTGCTGCGGGGCGCGACGCGGTTTCTTTCGGCTCTGCTTCTGGTGGGCTATAGAGGGCAAATCTTTACTCTCGAGATGCTGTCATTGCCGTATATCGGCGCGAAAAGCTGCCTTCAAGTAGGCTTGCTGCCCGTATCTCCTTCAGTAATTCATTCACATCCGGACCATGGCGACCTCTCAGCGCGTTGTTATTATTGGGGCCGGAATCGTGGGTGTGAACCTTGCCGATGAGCTGGTCTCTCGAGGATGGAGGAACATCACGGTTGTTGAGCAAGGACCGCTCAATATGCCTGGTGGTTCGACTTCGCATGCGCCCGGCCTCGTATTCCAGACGAACCCATCAAAGACAATGACAAGACTTGCGAAGTATACCATGGAGAAGTTGCTCTCCATAAAGAAGGATGGACAGGGATGCTTCAATCAGGTGGGCGGTCTTGAGGTTGCAACAACCCCGGAACGATTAGAGGAGCTCAAGCGCAGACACGGCTATGCTTCTTCTTGGGGTATCGAGGCACGACTGATCAGCGGAGAAGAATGCATACAGATGTACCCTCTACTCAACAAGGAGACTGTCCTCGGAGGTCTACACATTCCCACCGACGGTTTGGCCCTGGCGGCACGAGCCACACAACTACTCATTGAACGAACAGGCGAGGCTGGCGTCCGCTATCTCGGTAACACACCCGTGACAGACATCGAAAGATCGAACGGACGCGTTACTGGCGTTGTGACCCCAAGTGGATGTGTCCCGGCCGATATTATTGTTTCTTGTGCCGGTTTCTGGGGAGTCGAGATTGGAGCTATGGTAGGGCTGCAGGTGCCGCTCCTGCCATTGGCACATCAATACGCAAAAACAACCGCCCTGCCAGGCCTCCGGGGCCGCGAAGTGAATTCAAGAATAAACGGGATGAACGCCACGCTCCCCATATTACGGCATCAGGACCAAGACCTCTACTACCGTGAGCATGGTGACCAGTATGGTATCGGCTTTTACGGCCATCGACCCATGCCTGTGGTCGCTGGATCGCTTGGTCTGACACCGGAGCATGTAGACGAGAAGAACATGCCGTCGCGACTTGACTTCACTTCCAGAGATTTTGAAATTGCATGGAACGAGTCTCAGAAACTGTTGCCCGCTCTCAAGGACACCCACATTGCTGACGGATTCAACGGTGTCTTTTCATTTACTCCGGACGGCGGACCCATCATTGGGCGGGCGCCAAATCTAGAAGGCTTCTATATTGCAGAAGCCGTTTGGGTAACACATTCGGCCGGCATTGCACGGGCGGTCGCCCAAATACTTACCACAGGCCGGTCTGAAATCGATGTTGGGGAGTGCGACATTTTGAGATTCGAAGAAATTCAACTCAGCCGTGAATACGTCTCGGAAACATCGCAGCAAAACTTTGTCGAAATCTACGATATCATCCATCCTCTTGCCCCAAAGATCTCCCCGCGCAATCTACGTATAAGTCCCTTCAACGTCCGGCAACGGGAATTGGGCGCATACTTCCTCGAAGTCGGGGGCTGGGAGCGGCCATTCTGGTATGAGGCCAATGCAGAGTTGCTACAGTATCTTCCCGCGAAGTGGCAGCCAGTCCAACGAGATGCGTGGTCTGCGCAACATTACTCTCCCATAGCCGCAGCGGAAGCCTGGAAAACCCGAAATGCGGTCGCAATGTACGACATGACAGCCTTCCATCGGTTCGAGGTTTCCGGCCCGGGCGCCTTGCACTTACTTAAACGGTTGACCACGAGCAGCTTGAGGGATGAGCCTGGCTCAATAACTTACACGCTTTTGCTTGACGACGAGGCCGGAATACGCGGCGACATTTTTATTTCCAGGATTGAAGACGAGCTGTTCCAAATCGGTGCCAACTCTGCGACCGAATTTCACTATCTCGCCTGTGAAGCCCGGTTCCAGAGACAACAAAGCCCCAGCCAGTGGGTGCAGGTACGCGAAATCACCGGAGGCACTTGCTCGATTGGCCTTTGGGGTCCACGCGCCCGAGACGTCATCGCTGGTGTAAGCACAGATGACTTCTCCAACAAGGGACTCCCATATTTTGGTGTGAAGAAGGTCCACATCGCCGGGATCCCAGTACTTGCCTTCCGGAAATCGTACGTTGGTGAGTTAGGGTGGGAGCTACAAACCAGTGCAGAATTTGGGCTCCGGCTGTGGGATGCAATTGCCCAAGCTGGAAAGTTGCACGGAATCATTGCGGCTGGTCGCGCTGCACTCAACTCCTTGCGCTTGGAGAAAGGGTACCGAACATACGGAGCCGACATGGGCACCGAGCATGACCCATTGGAGGCTGGTGTGATCGCGGCTGTTGATTTGAAGAAGCAGGAAGATTTCGTGGGCAAGACTGGCCTCTCGCGCCGACCCAAGACACCTGCTCGACGACTTCAATGCCTTGCTGTCAACGACGGCCAGTCAATGTTGCTGGGCAAAGAGCCTGTGTTTTACAAAGGCGAGGTTGTAGGGTATATCACTACTGCTGCCTTTGGTTTCACGGTTGGTAGGCCTATTGCGTACGCGTGGCTACCCGGCAGTGTGGGCGTAGGAGAGTCTGTCGAGGCCGAATACTTTGGCCGCCGCGTTGCAGCCACTGTCGTGAGGGAGCCACTCTACGACCCTGAAGGCAACCGTCTCCTTGACGATAGGCCGCCACTACAGGCGGTCATACAGACACCACTGAAATCTCGCCTGTAGTATCCCCCGGGTCTGCGTCGATCTATAATGGGGCTTCCGAGTGTTCTGAATATGGATTCCCCTCTATGCGAAGCCATATAGGAGCGTCGCCTCAGCTACATCGTTGGTTGGAGTTATGGGTATATTCTATAGCAATTCATTTAACTGATCAAGTTCCACAATGACGGCACTTCGAAAAGGCACAGTCAGTGGCTTGATACTCGTGCTATCTGCGCTCTTCTTGAATCTAAGCATCCTCGAACTACAGCTAGTCCATCCTTTGCTTCTGAGTATTTTCAAACTACAGCACTAACGTTGCTTGGTCTAGGTCTCACTCTCCATTCCACACCTTGGGACCCGGAACGACATATGACTTGGGGTTGTTCCCTACAAGCAGATTAGCGAAGTTCGAGTAAGTGAGCATAGGCGTCACTTACACTTGTTAAAAGCGATTCCAGGGTCGTTCTTAGTGTAAATGCCAGGGATCTTGGCCACTGGCCCTGGGGTGCCTCCTCCTGAACCTTCGATCTTGAGCTGGAAGCACTCGATGTAGAACTGGGCCTTGCCCGCGTGGGCTTCATGGAGACCAATGTGTTCCACCCGGACAAGGTACTCGCCCGGTGGAATCTTGCTCTGAATCGTCCATTCCAACCGGTCCTTCTGCCATGAGCACCAGTTGTTGTCTGTTCCAGGGTTGCTCCCGCACAGAGCGGTCTCGTAGACCTTCACCCAGTCGCCACTGCCATCGTAACTCTTGACACCGGACTCAGGAGCCTTGCTGATGTAGACGAAACCTGGGCCGGGATGCTCGATGAACTCGTTGTTGAACAGCTTGAAACCAATCTTGTCGCCGGCTTTTACGGTGTAGGTAGCGGTGTTCCCTGCCGTCGCGCCCTTGTTGCAGCGGAGGTCGTTGGAGTTCATGAGCTCGTTGGTGTACGCAGGGTTGTAGGAGTTGGAGTTCTTTCGCGTGTACGCGTACTCTCCACCAATGGAAGCTCCATTCACGATCAGGCGGTTGAAGATGTAGTGCGCTTGAGCAAGCGGCGCAGAGGCGGCGAGGAGTGCAAATACCGCGACCTTCATAACGGCGATGCGGTAGTAGATTGTTAGGTAATCTCTTTCTGAAAAATATGGCGAGCTATCGTCGAAAGCGATACGATGCTGTAGTACTTATAACCCTTTTCTTGACATTCATGTTGTTTGTAGTAGTGCCATTTGCAGCTTCTACTGGAGGAAATACTATATCGTTGCGTCTCATTTGCACAGACTTGGCTGAGTTTCGCAGAGAGAGCATCGCGAAAAGCATGCCCCTTATTCGTCCCACTGTGTCATACAAACGAATGGCAATAACGCAGCTGGTCGCCAAGCCGTGGCTAAGCTACCAGTGATCATGGAGTAAGCCTGTCTTTTGTACGCGCCAAGGTCCGGGGAAGTAGATATTGAGTGTTTAGTTCCTCCGGGTACTGGGCGACAGTTGCCGAAATTCGGAGCAGGTGCCGAAGTCTGGGGGATCATATGGGCAATGGCACCCGCGCAGTGCTCATTTGTTCGGAGACTTCTTGTGCAACCACATATATGGACGAGACATGTCTGCAGAGGATGATCCCTCGCTGTTCATTTACGATAACATGGGAGTCTTTTCGAAGTGGCTGCAACCGTTTGGTACCTCTAGGGTTGCGCTCAAGCCGTTGCAGTCTAGTGAGGGTCCACAAAACTCAACACTAACCCACACAGATACAAAAACGAAGGCATGCAACAGGGGTAATTCGTAGATTTAGATGACTTCACTTAGAGAAAGAGCTAAGAAAAACAGTTGCAGTGCAACGCTTAGGGCCACTTGCAGCCTAGAGAGTGCTCTCCGCGTCGCACTTTGCTCGTCTCCATCCCCAAATTAAAAAAAAAAAATAAGAAAAAAAAGGAGTACATTCCCCAATTGAACCTAGCTTTAAAGATAAATATAATTACTAATATAAGAGCAGGTAGTAGAGGAGTTATGGGCAACTCACTACCTATAAAAACTTAGCATCTATATTGTATCATGTATAGTATACAAGGATATATCAATTGTTGACTCTTCGCACGCTTTTGCAAGCCGCGGCAAAACGCAGTACAGGAACTCGATGGGGTGTCAACACACAAATATTTCAAACAACAGAAGGATATATATACTAATTAGCCAAGAATATTCCCCATATATAGGACTTAGTGCCTCTACTAGTGGGTGGAGTATACACATGCATGGGCAGCCAGTAGCTGAAGCAGCCGGAAATGGTAAATGCATAATATGCCACTCTCTTAGTGCTTCTATCACTAATATCATTAGGTGTTCCAAATGCCGAGGACAGGCAATTTAATAGATCGGCGATGCCAGACAGATTAAGTGCCGGCACACTTGTAGTTCGTAAGTTATCAAGCCTTGCTTACTTGTGCTTTGGCAAGGGGTTTAATGCTGACCTTTGGCGCTTTGTTGGGTCGTTCTTCTAGCGTTTGTTGTGGACCCCGACCTCAACTGTACCAACAACGAACTTGCCCATCCCCGCACTAACCAGTAAAAAGTGCCTATTTTTATAGTGTTCTTTATTAGCCGGCAAATATTACAACACAAATTTGGTAGACTCGAGCACGGGAGCGGGATCCATTTTCCACAAGGCTTTCAGGCCCAACCCCTTGCAACTCGCAACTATTTTTCAGTCCCATCGACTTCAGTACATCACAACCCTATGGCCAGTACGAGTCGGCCTTCCTCCCTGCTAATGGGCCACACATAGCATCTGGAGTGTTAGCCGATCTGCTGGTGCACCAGCAGAGATACCTTGAGGTACAGCTATCGCATTGCTCATTGCTAGGCATCATTGTTCTTCTGCCCAAAGCACGAGAGACACTTTGTAGACGACGTGACTGCGCGGACCCACCTCGTCCATATCGCATTAGCTAAGCCCACTAAACACATATGAACTGTCTGAATTAACCAAGGAAGGGTTTCCATCAGGCTGTAGAAAACAAACGACCGCTGCCTATCAGTGAACTATGTTCATCAAGAGCGACCAGAGATCCTGACATCATTTCCAATGTACCAATCAAGGCTTTACAGAACATGAGGAAAATCTGACAAATACGAAACTAACAGCGAATCGGGTTCGTCAGCGTACAGACAGTACTATCCTTCTTTGTGTGACAGCTCCGGTGTGCCATGAACGACTAGCTTCACCTTTGTGTACTTTCTTCAACCTTGATAGAGATGGCTAAAGAAGACACAAATCGAAATCCATTATCCAGCATGCGGCCACAGTTCAGACTAAACATTAACATCATATGACTTTTTCGGGAGCATCCATAGTGATCTGGAGGGAAATAATGACAAAAAGATAGAGTTATCGAGTGTGTGGAGTACAAAGATAATCACAAAAAGGTGTCTCCCCTATCCGTAGTGATATAAACGACTCGGCAAGGAGATACACCCGTACAAACAAGCACGGAACGACGCAAGTCCAGAATAGCACGCCGCACATTTCCCGGAAAAGTGGTTGTCTATCGAACAGAGAGAGAGAGTCTATCAAACTAGTCTTAAGGGTGTAAGCATCAGGTATAATGTATCGTCTAAGACAACCTTGTAGCCAGCGACATCTGAAATTACGACCACAATAGCGAACAAGACAGACGATACGCAGCGACCGAAACCTCCATTCTCAATGCTGGGGGTGCGCAGCTCTCCACCCTAGCCCACTTTAGCCGTTTCGAAATGCCGCTGGCCACAGGTATATTAACGCGCTAACCTCCTACAGCAAACCCTCACTTTACGCCAGTCTTCAGCCTAATAGAGTTGCATCGTATCAACTTCATCCTCGGTGCCTCATCCCTTTATTCCATCGTCACTCCATCATGAAGCAACACAAAGAAGTGCTGGATGAAGAGGAGGAAGCTTTCCTGTCGAGTCACCATGAGGCTCCCATGCCCGAACCGTGCAGAACGCGATGGCGAGCGAAGGATTATATCCGACTATTCATTGAGCTCGCGATGGCGTGCACGATAGCAGCCTTGCTCGTGCGCCAGTCTACGAGCGCATCTGGTTGCTCCCCAATCCGCAGAACGCCAATGCCGCAGCTGTCACGGAAACTGTACACCTTCCAGAGCAACCCGCGATATACACCAGAGGACATGTTCACCAACAAATCCACAACGCTCCACACGCTCCACAACTGGATCGAGCTGTCGAGCGCCGGTCGAGGCTACGTCGTCGCGCCCTCATCCGGCAACTATGACCTCCCCAAACCTTACACCATCGCCATCGACCGTCACAATAATGGCCCCGGGTATATGATATCCGTATTCCACCAATTACACTGCCTTTCGTATCTCGCAGTCCACTTCCAGGAGGGGTACGACGGCGTAAAGCTACAAGACGAGATTGCCCACCATTCCGTGCATTGCTTCAATTACTTGCGGCAGGGGATCACGTGCAATGCGGACACAACGCTAGAGGGACAAACGGACGCTGGACCAGGAGAGGGAAGTGAGCATGAGTGTGTAGACTATGATGCCCTGTTGGAGTGGGCGAATGAGAAGGCGGGTATGAGGTGGAGGGATGGCCTCCTACCCGAGGAGGCGACACTGTAAAGGTTAGTCCGAGTACTATCAAATCCACCCATTATCCCAATGGCTTGCCTGCGTAGTTCTAGGGGTTAAGTCCACGCCTGGTGATCCGCCTCGCTTCAGAAGCGCCTCGAGGCCTGCCCTCAAGTTTTCCGTCGAGATTGTCAGAAAATGACCAGGAGCTTTTGCGGAGGTTAGAGGGTATACAACGTGACCCTTTCCAGTCCCATGTCCAATACCTCTCCGTCCATAACCCCGTCAACATATGCCTCACCAACTAACTTGTACCCACCTTCGGATGCTTCTCTTAGGATGAATGGAACCTCCGCTCCAGAAGCAACGATCACAACATCGTTACTCTGCATGTCCTTTGGGCTTAGTCCTAGATGACCTCCACTTGTGATGAACAGTCGCCTGCCATTATGACGATACAAGATGTCTAAACGGGAAGCAGGCAGTCTTCAGGAGGCCTCGAATTCACGCCACATTTGAAACGTCAATCGGCGGCAATTGAAATGGAGATCTGCGCCCCAAACAGGCTCTATTTCAGTCACACGGGCCCTGAATAGGCTATTCCAGCTGGAGTGCTGGAGTTCCCAGAAGGTGCGGTAGCGTCACTGAAGCGCGAGTTGGGCCCAGAAGAAGCCACCGCGCTGAAGTACTTGGTCCATGTCGAAGGCGGGCTTGGTCGCACTGACCTTGTCAACCCAATAGCCTTCTAAGTGGAAGACCATGCAGCCGTTCCTGGAGCTAAAGCTGACATCTGGGGTGAAGTCCCCTGGGCTGAGACTGAAAGGTGTCTGGGTTAGCGATGATATGGGGAGAAGGCTTGGATACCTACAGACAGCACTTCCAGATCAGTAGCCAGAGTCTCCAGAAAAGTAGCAGCGACCCGACTGCCACATAGAGGACCAGTCTGGCACCCAAGAAGGGAGCCCCGCAAGTCGACGTGGATGAGAGCATAATCACAAAGTGCGTAGCCTGCCTCCCGCTAGGAAGCATTTTGCAACCTCAGTATAGACGTTTGCGACTGACCCTCCTTCTAGCTAGGCGCGCTTTCAATAATGTTAAGAGGGGGTTCCGCGGTCTACGGTAGTTGTAAATGGTTGGTGTTCCGAGCTATCGCCATTTTAGCTTTGTTAAGGGTCTCCGCATTGAATTGTGTCATCTAGGCGGATGCAAACTTCGACATGGTCATATCAGAGGTGCGAGAAGTGGTTGAGCTGATGGCATGTCGTGACGGTGGGGGAGGAAAGCTCGTATCCGTGACGAGTCTAGACCATATTAGGAAGGCATCAAGGGTTAACCTCTCCGTAGGTGGTTGCCTCAAGCTGCATCTCAGGTTCAATGGTGTCAATGGCAGACATACCAATGCTTCAAGCCAGTGAACAAAGAACGATTGAAGTATCTGACGAGGTGAACCAAAAAGCTAAAGCTCCTGCACCACGTTCTCCTATAGCAGATCTCTTCGATATCCTCAATATCAAAGGCTGTGAATCAGGGCGCTGAAGTATCCAGAGAAGCATACCATAATAAAACAGCTAACGGGAAAATAGAGGGAAGTAACCCCAGAGGTTGTGCAGGATGTGAAATTGTGTGTCTCTTGTTCAAAGGCCTTTTACAACGACGTCTTAGCCTGCCCTACCATGAACACCGTAGACAACCACGAAAGCCAGCCCGTAAATGTCTCGAGGTACAACTTAGAATATTTCGGGATGTTAAAATCAAATGTGTAATTTGAGAAGCTTCCTTCACTCAAATCTCTGTCACGATCACCGGGAAAATCAACTCCAAGTCATTCACAGTGGACAATAAAGCACGAAAAGCTACACATCAGATCTCATATCGAGCAGAGTCCGAACCTCAATTGAATCAATTTGATGGTGTTGCTCGCTTAGACACAGTCGTGGATAACTGTTGAGAACCGTGCTATCAGCGGTAAGTTGGGGCGAGCATAAACCTTCGACGAAGGCAAGATAGACATGGTTCATCACCACCATGAGTAGTGTGAGACTAGTCCGTTCCATAAAGCGCGCTCAACTCCAAACGAGACGTGAATACTTCACCTCAAGCCGTACATACGCAACCAAAGCCTTGCCCACGGCCGACTTCACAAGCCGTGACTCTTGTGATATGCCGTCGCGGCTGTTGATACTAGGCGAACAGGGGGCGGCATAGGCTGCTCGCAGAGAGTCCGGAATATTGTAGCGCTCCAACGCGTATGCGTAGTGGGACGGCTCGAGTGGCCCCATCAGACTCCAAGTATGGTTCGCGAGAAGGCCAGCCGACCTCCAATCCCTCTACCGCCCGAGGGGATGAGAATCAGGGACAAGCGCGTTCAGACTAAGGCTGAGAGTCAGGACATATGCAGGGTTACGGAGGCGTACATAGTAGTGATGATGTACATTTGGCGAAATGCGCCCTGCATACGCTACAGGTATACATAGCGTATGAAATAGGGCACACTGAACAATTAGCGTACAACGCAGGGCATACCAAACAGATCGGCGGACGTAGTCCTAATGAAGATAACGGCGCAGACCCCTAGATGCTCACTGGTCTACTTATTGGACAAAGCACGACAGATAACGAGATTGGAGACCCTCTTCTCAACCGGTACAGTCTGCCGTCTCACTGATGTGCAACGGCTAAAGATATCTCCCCCGCTCTGGAGGAGTATTGTGAACCCTGGCAATACGATGATTCGCAATAGGCCGCTCGAAAATTGGGAATGAGCCTGCGCGAGGGAGCCTGTACGGAACTCGATAAAACATTGTTGCCAGGCATGGACGCGTCAGCACACACAGTGCCTGCGTAGATGATGTACGTATATAATCTAACCTAGCTGAAGGGGTTTTTAAGCCAGCTTGTCCAATCGGGTAGCAGCTCTGGTACGCGTTGTATGGTAACAAGGGGAGTGTGCCGATGTGGCCAGCTCGAATAACGCCTCGTTACGAAGCCAGACGCTACGATTGGGGCAGGGGTGAATATCGAGGCCTAATGTTGACGCTTGCAAAATGAAAGATGAGTAAAGAGATCTTCCGAACGATATCGGTGATCATGTTCCGCGGATGGCAAGGCCCAGACCTGGCGGTCAACCCAACCACGAACGCCCCACATTACGTTTCCCTGATTTGAACCTTAGCTAGTGAGGGCGTGGGGTTCCAATTTCAGGGTATCGGATTCGTGAATGCCATGACCTGATGCGGGACTGTTTCGACCCAACTCATGCAATGTGATACTCTGAAGAAGCACACTGGTGAGTTTGTTTTGCCTGCTTCGCGGTGGAGCTCTTCCTATCTCTTCTACTCGGCACGTCAAGAGACAAGCCGATGTTTGTACAAGCCGATGTATGTACAAGCCGTTGCAGATCTGAGCGGATGATGCGTTGGGCCGACATTGTGGGTACCTCTTGTGTGGACCTGCAAACTCAAAGTTTGGACCAGTGAACAGACTTGATTGGATGTCAGTTGGCGGGCGCAAATTCCCTGGAGGATAAGGTATCTGCACAGAAATAGCTTCGTTGTCCCGCCGTGGGGCATCGAAAAATCAGAAGCAGGGCCTGTGGCGCAGAGTTTTCGAGCAGCGCGCTAGGCAAATGAGTTTGGAAGCGTTCGCTCGAAGCAGTGAGATCTTGGCGTTGCGATCTCACGATCCATGACATCACGTTGTTGGAAGTTGATAACAATGGTGAAACTGCATCGTACGATCGCCTTGACTAATAATGCTAAGTCGGAAGGAGACAGGGTTCTGACCCTGTGATGAATGATTGCG
Organism: Karstenula rhodostoma CBS 690.94; assembly: GCA_010093485.1. Lineage (NCBI taxonomy): Eukaryota > Fungi > Ascomycota > Dothideomycetes > Pleosporales > Didymosphaeriaceae > Karstenula > Karstenula rhodostoma. Next base: position 1,039,674 of record MU001496.1, on the reverse strand, counting down.
AACGACAGCATGTGCACCGCCCGGTTCTTGCACCATGAGCCTTGGCTACCTTCAACTTCATACCTTCTGGTCGTCTGTTGAGGAGCCGGCCCTTTTCGCCACCAAAACGTTTCGATGTTAGAAGGTAGCAAATGGCGGAACGCGTCCGCAGTGCTCTCATTCGATGCCAGACACGCGGTTCTACTGACGCCGTTGATTGCCCAGGCGACCGATTAGCAGCAGGGGAAGCGGGATCTAGCGCGAGCGCTTGAAGCGTTGCCAAGATCCGGGGATAGGGTATCCAGCTCGCCGGAGTAGAGACCGAGAGGTGGATGGAAGCTAGATTGGGAATGAGGATGAAGAGGAGAAGATGAATCCAGACGATTGCTGATCATGACATGGCGACGGCGACTCATGCAGGCTTTCCGCATTTGGAGATTGGAGAAGGATTGAAGGTACTCATGCTCCCCAATGTGCCGCATCAGATGCTGCTCAGAAGACTGTGTCCGCTGCCTAGGAGACAGAGCCAGCCTCGGCGGGCTGCAGGGATCAGATCATGTCCAGTGCAGCCAACAAAGAAATGTCAAAGTGGGCGAATGGATCACAAGCCACGCTGGACGCTATACGACACGCAAGGCCACTCTTGGAAATAGCACGCGAGAGGTGCAGTACCAACCGTGCAGGTGCGCTCGAGTATCCAGCCCAGCGAGGTGGAAAGGCGACGGGCAGATGTACTCCACAACGATCGATCTCCAGCAAGCGCATCTCATGTGTTGATACCTTCTCATAGCAGAACTCTATCCCGTCTAGCTGGTAATCCCCCTAGACCCAGACGGACCATGCCATCGGTGAGGGATTGCGAGATGCATGTCCAACCTGGGTCCTGCAGTTGGTGGTTGACCCTGTCTTGTGTGAAACGGACACAGCTGCCGCGGAGCAGCAGATTCGGGGCTTTCAGAGCCAAGTTGGCGCATCGAGATTGCGGGCACGAGGCGGCCGATGGCGGCAAGACACGGCGATCCAAAACGAGGTGGACGCTTACGGGGTCGTGGATCTCAACATCCGCATGGCTCCGGCGAAGTTAGTCGCGATAGCGGTCTGATGCGTGGGCGATGTTTTTTTTTCTTCTTCTTCTCAGACCAGCGGGGGCGTTCTGGACTCTCGCAGGCGTCTGCAAGCGGCAAGGCGGGGCCCGTGGGATCGGAGTCGGGCTCTGAACAGTGATTTGCGGGCCCACACTGACATCACCCGCTGTCAATGGGGCTGAGCCAAAAGCGGACGGGCAGGGTCTCGGGCGGTGCCCTGCATGATGGGCAGCACGGGTCGGACAACAACAGCAGCAGCAACAACAGCAGCAGCAGCAGCAAGGCCAGCAGAAAGGGTCGTGCCCTGGGCGCAACAGCGCGAAAGAGGGCCGGCAGGGCAGGTGCCGAGGGCGACGAGGGTGCCGGGGGCCACGGATCGAAGATTGTACGGCGGCATCGCGAGATCAGGCCGATCGGTTGGACTGCATGGACGCTGCAGTCACGGCACGCGTGGAGGATGTGAGGAGTGACGTCGCCGGGGGGAGCGGGCGCGTCGATGAACTGCCAAAAGCCGATGGCACTAGGATATGTGATGGCCGGGCCTGGCCTAGCTTCCGACAGGGCTCGCCGCAGGGTCCATGGTCAGCATCGCATCAGGCGACGACGTGGGCAAGGCGGGCGGGCGGGCGAGCGAGTCTGTCTGTGTGTGTCTGGCTGCCGGAGCTGGGCTGGGCTGTGCGGTGCGGTGCGGGGCGGTGCGGTGCGGTGCTGTGTTGTGTTGTGTTGTGTTGTGTTGTGTTGTGCCGTACGTCATCGACACCACGTGCTGGCCTTGGCTGCCCTCGTCCGGCTCGTCGTCTTGTCATGCTAGCGCCCCGGCGTCGCAGCAGCGTTGAGCCGCGGCGGACGGCCTCCACTCTGCGCCAGGCGGAATGCTCGGAGCCAACGGCCCAACCCCAAGCAGCAAGCAGCAGCTGCGAATGCTTCGATCTCGATCGATCATCGCCGGCAGCCCAGCAGATTCGCCTAGGCGCCGTGTTGGAAGACAGTCCCAGTCCCAGGCCCAGTCCCAGGCCCAGTCCGAGTCGCAGTCGCAGTCGCAGTCGCTGGCGCCTCGCAAAGACATGTCGACATTACACCCACCCGCTTTGTTGTCTCACGGCGCGCCTCTGCGTCGAGTCCAGCCCGTCCAGCGGCCAGCCCCTCCACCCCGTCCACCCCGTCCACCCCGTCCACCCCGTTTAGCCCAGCCGTTCGCGAGCTGCATCCGCGCAGCAGGCGAGGCGGTGGCTTGCCCGTGGTGGGCCCGCGCTACCACCTCCCCCCCCGGCGCGCCACGCACGCTAGACGGGCATGCGAGTTCACAATTCCATGTCCTGTCTCGTCTGGCGCCTCCGATTCTGATGTGCGCCAGCCCTGAGCCTGCCTGTGAATTGCCCTGAAGCCGGCCTCTCCAGCCTTGGTCTGCACCCCTGCCCCGTGGTCCCAAGGGACCTGACACAACCTGGCGCTACCCATAAAGCGCCCATCATGTCCCGCCGTAAGCTCCTGCGCGCACCGTGATTTCACTACAAAGCCGCTCTCTCCGACCCCCTCCTCTCACCATCCCGAGTGCCTGGCGTCACCCTACGCTTCTCTGGCCCCATCCCAGTCATCGCTGCTCTCGCCCTTCCGCCTACAAATACCCTGCACCTACGCAGCTTCCCATCCCACCCAGCATTCACGTGAACCACTTCGAGCCTGGCTGCATTCCTCTCACTGGCGCGTGTTTGGCCCGAGACCACTAGGAAATCATGGACGGCAAGAACTCCTCCGGCCGCCGAATCTCTCTCTTGAACGACAGCGCAGAACAACTCCCCATCCGCATACCATCCATCCCGCCCTCGCTGCGCTCCCGGACCTCCAGCTACACCTCCTCCCCCATCGGCTCCCCCGCTACGCCCCAGCTAGTGCGCAGCAACTCGACCGACTCGACGGGCACCATGCAAACACCCTCGCCCATCACGCCTGAATTCGCCTTCGACGGTCTCCCGCACCACACCCTCAACTCGCCCGTCTTCACCCAAAACAGCTTCTTCCCAACACAAAAGGACCTCGGCTCCGCCTACCCACCCCTCTCCCAAAACACCGGCCCGCTACCCTACCCCAACAACTCCCTGCAGCAGAACTACTATAGACCACCACCGCCAGCCGAGAACCACAGTGCCGCTGCCTCGGCGAACCCGCGTTCCAAGAAGAACAGCTACCCTTGTCCGGTCGCAAAGCAGTACAATTGCGGCGACCACTTCACAACCTCTGGTCACGCTGCACGGCACGCGAAAAAGCACACGGGCAAGAAGGATGCCTTCTGCCCCGAGTGCAACAAGGCCTTCACCCGCAAAGACAACATGGAGCAGCACCGCCGGACACACCAGAGCGGCCGCAACGCCGCAGGCAAGGGCACCGACAACAACATCAAAAAGGCAAAGGCCCAGGCGAAGCGACCAAAGCCCGCGCCCCTGCAATCAAATCTGCCCTCTCTTTCCGGCCTGTCCATGATGGATCCCGCGCTGCCCATCAGCCCATCCCAGAGCTTCATGGCACCAGCTGTTCAACCTACAGACTCGTTCGCCGACTACACCCAGCGATCACCCTACCCCGACCCCTCCCAGTACGCCTTGGCGCACGCCTTTAATCCCGGCTCATCGTACGGCCTGGACGCGCTGGCCATTGCTGCCAGTGGAGAGAAGCGCAAGTACGAGGTCTAGCTTCTGCGTCTGGTTGCCCAAACGTTTCCATTTCCTTGCACCAAAACTGTTCGGGGGAGGGTTCACGTAAAAGACACATTAGCCGTCAGGGCTACGAATATACGAGGCGTTCTTCGGGTCTGTGACGGCAGCTGCCGCACAGCATGGGTTACCCTTCTCGTATTGTATTTTTTTGTATTACCGCCGCCGGACCTTGCCTAGGCATGCTATCCGCGTTGGCTTTTTTACTCATTTATTCTTGTTTCATCCACCACACTACGGGTGGTGGGGCGATATATTTTCACCTTGTCCACATTTAGCTGGGCGTTTTTTTTTTTGGTCTTTTTTTATCTTTTTTTTCCCACGGGGTTGGCTGGCTCCAATTGATCACGGGGTAATGGTCAAGGAACATTGGGATATCAGGGCAAACATGGATACCCCGCCCTCATCGAAGGTGCACGTCTTTTCTGGTCCGCTTCAGTTAGCAACAATTCGGGGAATAGGGTCGCTCAGCAGGGGTGACAGGGATGAAAGGGCCGGTACAGCTAGGCAGCTCAACAGCACAAGTCCAGGAATCAATCGAGTTTGGAACCAACACATGATATTCGTCGCGCTCGTCTGCCGTGAATTGCAATCACAACGCTCGCTACTACGTCTGTTTTCGTCTTTACATGCTCGCTCGCAAGCATTAGCGGTGCCACTACGCACAGCTGGACTTGCTCGTCGAGGGAATGACAGCCCGTTCCCAACAGTTTCAACGCCCATAGCCGCTCGGGGCAGAGGGTCCCCATGCATGCGGCGGGCTAGAGATGGTGTTCCCCGTCGCCCAGTGTTGCCAGCCGGCGCCCCGCGCATACCCGTGCCCGACGAGTGCAACGCCGTTGCTCGTCGAGGCAGACAGACGACGGAAGTGCCAGGCAAACAGCTGCAACGTGCCCCGCAGGGTAGCCACCGGGTTCGTGCTCGCGCTCCGCCATCGTGCTAGCCTCCCACCCTGCGAATGGAGTTGCAATGCGCGTCTGCCATGTGCGAGCGCAAGCGGCGAGAGGCAGGTGGAAGAGCAAGCCGAGACCAAACATGCGTCAGCGCCCGGCGCGCCGTGAACCTAATTGTCTGGTAGCGGCAGTTCTGAGCCTCTTGGAAGACGTTCCTCGCCTGCGTACGTTCAACAGACGACCCAAACTCTACCGTGGAAAAAAGGTTGCTGGGTGAAATCCCCATCCAATTGTGTCGAGGCGTTGAGACCCTGCATGAGTGGCGGACCCGCCAGCGATCTCCTCCAGCGGGAGGAAGAGACGCCGTTGCGCCTGATTGGCGTGTCGAACCATGCTCAATCCGGCGTCGCCGCCGGAGAGAGCCATATCGTATGTTTACCTATCGTGACCACCGTTATTGCGCGGCGACTGACTTGGGCTGGGCAGCCTGGGCTGAGCAGTCTGCTTTGAGTTTGCACATCCCCGCATCGGTCCAGAGCTGCGTGGCCCCACCTCCCTTGCTCTGGCGCTCCGACGATATCTTGCACAAACTCTCGCTGAGCCCAAATGTTACACGCAGTCTCCAGAATTGCTGGTGCAATCAAACTTTCCTGGTGGCCTGAATCGATCTCGACCGGGCTGAGGTGCTGCCACTGCGCATGCTGAATAGGGCGTCGTCGTTGAAACTTTGATTTCGGTCACGACATGAGCGTACAGACGCCACGGGGGGACCGCCACCGAGTTCCGCCTCGACGCTGCCTCCGGCAACGCCATGCTCTCTGACAGGATGACTCTGCTTCCTCGCGTAACCGCTGTGCAAAGCCACGCGACATCGGGGCACCAGTCCATCTCAACTGGGCAAGATTGGTTTCCCATGCCCACTTCACTCCACCACGCCTTATCTTGAGGAGTAATCAAACTTTTGCCATACTTTGGTCTTGCCTCATCTAACGTGTTGCTTTGTTGCCGTCGCAAAGTAAAACGGAACATCTGCACCACGCTTCCCCCTCCCTCGTGCCCAATGGCCATGCTTCTCGGCCTGCAGTGAAAGCATCCTCGGGTATAAGAGGTTGGGCTTGCAGTTCAACCGCCACGATCCCTGATCAGATACTCGTGTCGGTACCTTGCTTGTTCGTGGCTGATTCGCCGGTGAGACGATGAGCCCTGAAGCTACTACTGCCGTGCGACGTTCGTCAATCTGCCCGCAGATCTCAAAATATCCCAACCAGCAGGTGGGGTGTGCATCTGCGAAGCGGCGGCCATGTTTCAGGACTGCATGGGATCCGTCTTCCCCGGACCAAGTCTTTACGCGACGTGCGGGCGAAAATTGACCAGACGCAAGTGCGCATGGCCGGGCACTGTGACAGATGGACCTTGCTTTTTCGTTTGCGAACGCGAAAACGAAGCGACGTGGACCAGGGCACAAGAATCAGGACCCGAGTGCTATCTTTTCCCATTTACTGTCTTTTCTTTTGTCTCTTTGACTGACATCGCCAAGCCCCCACATCGTCGCTTTCGCGTCACGAGTGATACACGACGCCATGTGTACGGTGCAACAACACCCGCTTCTGCTTTGTGCTCCGTAACACCGTCTCAACTGCCACGAATGCCTCAGTCATCCTGGTATCGGGATTCCGATCTTCCACATCAAGCAGTGGAGCCCTTGGCACAAGGCCCACCCGCTGCAAGATGCCCTGACCGTTTGCAAGGGGCCTTCAGTGCGACGAGAAAGGCTTGTTGCATACTCTACAAGTACCGTGGCGCCTGTCCAAAGCCAATCAAGAGCCTTGTAATGACATCTTGCGTGTACCACCTCGAGCTATCGTGGAAACACTGGTAGCGAGCGACAACGAAGGGCCGGGGACGGCTCACTGCAGATATGCGAGAAACGTAGCTCAACGGCTGTCACTGGCTGATTCTGACGATCGTGCGCACTCAAGTTGTACAAGTGGTGGGGGAATACTGCATCGGGACGCTTTCACAATCAAACCGACGAGTTCTTCAAGTACAGCTGACTCGCAACCAAAACAAACTGAAAAACAAAGTGTTGATGCCCAACCTGGAGCAGTGCTGCTGCTGCTGACGCTGTGTCTGAGACATTGACCTGTATGTATGTGCATACTATCGGTCTCTCTAAGGTATCTTTCCCAGCTCTTTCTGCATAGCTGGCGCTCCAGTGTTTCGGTGTCCCTTGTCTCTGCATTCCATGCCGTTCATGGATGGCTGGTATGCCCTCGTGATTCTGATGTGTTGCTTCTGCGAATGTCTCCGCAAATGCTTGAGCTGCGCTCAACAACAGCCAGTGCATGGCTTTGCAGATCGAGAAGGGACCGGACGCTGCGTGACATTGCTGTTGACGAGATGCCCGTTGCATACTCAGCCGAGATTGGCCTTGTGCACGTACCGTGCAAAGCTGAAGTCTTCTGCGGACGGCCCCGCAGTATCATTGAGCGCTTGCTGATAACGTGCCTTCAATCCTTGCTCTGGATTATCGTAATCTTCGTCTTCGGAATCATCATCGTCAACCTGCATACCCTCGTCACTGTTGTCCTCCACATCGCTGACAGTCTCGGGCTCGTCCGTCTTCTTCTTGGCTATGCTTGCGCCGCCGACATTCATATCCTTCATCAACTTGTCCAGCTCCTTCTGCCGTGTGGCGGCCTTCTCCTGCTCCCGCTCAGCCCGCCTTCGCTCGAGTTCCGGCTTGTAATCACGCTCAAACTCCTCCTTCTTGGCCTGAACGCTCCTGAAAAACTCATCCATGCCATCTCCAGTCATTGAACTGACCCCAACCACGCTCAAATGCTTGTAGAATTCCTCGAGAACCAGTGACATGCTGTTCAACAGACTACCCATGTAGCCACTTCCTCCACCGATGGCGCTTCCCTCTCCACCAAAGTCCCCTCCCTCCTCTTCGTTGCGTAGTGCACTCTGGAAAGCTTCAAAATCCGTCATCCAATCCTTGGCGAACTGGGCGTCCTGTGCGTCGGTCTTGTTGAAGACCAGAATCATGGGCAACTTGGTCTTGTACAATATAGAGCAAGCATAAAGCATGTTGGACATGAAGGTCGACGTGCTTGTGGTGCGCGGCGTGTCTATGACATAGGCAATGACGGTCGGGAAGGTGCTTGCCAGGCTGCTTAGCAGTATTTCTCCACTGGCTGACCATACAAACACCTCGATCTGTCCAGGCGTATCCACCAATATATGCTTCACGTGCGGGGGCTGCTGCGCTGGCGGGGTTATCTTGCCAGAGTTTGTCATGAACTCAACCGTCGTCTGCTCAGGTTGCTCGGCAGGCTCGGGCGGGGCAGTGCGCTTTTCCAGCAGACTTATGACCTGGTCGATCTTGGTGCTGAACAGGTTCAGACTGGTCAGGATGCCACCGTTAGGCCCGAGGTTGAACTGCTTCATGACCTCCTTGTAGTTGACCGAATCGCGGATATCGATGTTGGGGGTGAAGGGGACGTAGTGCACGGCAGGGTCGAGGTTCAGGATGTAAGGCGGCGCAGCTGGCGTCTTGGATGTCATGGGCTCGCTTTGCGTGGGGTCGGCATGTGTGTAGAGGTGCGAGACGAGGCGCTGCATGAATGTCGTCTTGCCGGAGCCCGCCATGCCCACGCAGACGATGGCCACAGGGGCCTCGGAGGATGGAGCCGCGTTGCTCATGGTTGGTGGCCCAGGGAGCGCAAGTGGGTGCAGCGGTGGTCGTGTTCGAGGGAGCGCGGGGGGTGGAAGTAGCACTGGAGCAGTGAGCGTCACTGGGGCAGGAGCGTTGGTGAATTTCTTTAGCGGGCGGGACGGGCGTCATGGCTGCACCTGCCGAACCCTGACGGATCCCGCCTTCCCCTTCCCTCAACTACCGCCTCGACGCGACAATGGGCCTCGACGACTTTGAGCGCGAGCTTGCCGCGAGCAAGGCGAAGGACTCGCGCAAAGAGTCGCACCGGAAGCGAGACCGCAGCCGGAGTCGCGACAGGCATCACCGACACAAGCACCACCACTCGTCGCGTCATGACGACCACGACCACGACGAATCACACCGCCACAAGCGCTCCAGACACCATCGCGACACGTCCGACGAGCGCGCACGCCGAAAGCGGCGCGAGCGAGAACGCGACGGAGACAAGGACGGCCGCTCCCGGCGCAAGGACAAGGGCCGCAGAAGCCCGTCACCCTCTGACGATGAAGACCGCCTCACGAGCAAGCGCAAGCCACGCCACCAAATGTACGAAGAGGACTCTCCTTCCGACGACGATCGCATGGACAAGGACTATCCTCCCCCCAACGATGACTTCCTGGACCACCAGCTCGAGGCAGCCGCCGATGCAGACCTGCAGCGCGATGACTGGATGCAGGCGCCGTCGTCTATGGATGTCGACTACGTACAGCGAAGGAAGCGCGAGGACAAGAGCACATTTGTGGTGGCGTCCGCGGAGCAGAAGCATGCGTTCAAGATTCATCAGGCCGAGCTCAACCACCACCTGAGTGATGTGCAGGCGGACGGCACTGTAGTCGAAGAAGAGCCAGCCCAACGACTAGTATCGTACACGTTTGGCGATTCTGGCTCGCAATGGCGGATGACCAAGCTGAAGGGCGTATATCGGATCGCAGAAGAAGAGCGTCGTCCGGTGGAGGAGGTTGCCCTTGAAAAGTACGGCGATCTGCGCGACTTCGATGATGCTAGAGAGGAAGAGATTGAAGTCGACCGGAGGAAAATGTACGGACGAGACTACGTCGGGAAAGACAAGCCTTCGGGAGAGCTGTTTGAGGAAAGGCGGCTGAAAGCAGGCATTCACAGGCCTCCCCAGGAGCCTTCGCATTTGGCGGACGACTTACCACAAGGCCAAGTGGTTTCCGATCCACGCCCGACAGCGAACACTGTCGTCCTCAGCCAGACAGAGCTCAACAAGCTCAAGGCCCAGATGCTGAAAGCAAAAATGAAGGGCGCTGCCAACGCGGTCGAGCTAGAAGCACAATATAACGCTGCCCTATCTGGTTCTGCCAACCGCATAGCACCGGATGTTGTGGTCCTCAATTCCATGGACAACCGCATGTTGGCAGGCGGCCGTCAAGGCGAAGTTAAGGAGTTAACAAACAAGAGGGGACGGGAGCGTGGCCTTGTCGTCGAAAATGACGATATGTCCGTTGAAGATATGCTCAGGCAAGAACGACGTACCAAAGGACAAGCGGGGGGCGAGGGTATGTTGCTGGCAGAAAAGATCGCGAAGGACTCCAAATTCGATGTAAGTGCTTCTTCTCTTCATACGATAATGCTTACAATAGTAGAACGACCTTGATTATATCGATGAGAACGCCGAGAAACTCGCCACTCGCGCTCCCAAATCCACAGTTAACCTTCGCAACCAAGCAATTTCCGACTACCAACGCACGAACCGCATTCTCGACTCCTGCCCCCTCTGTCATCATGAGGACAAATCTCCTCCGCAACCCCCTACCGCACCGATTCTCTCTCTTGCCACCCGCGTCTTCCTTACCTTGCCTACCGAGCCCGAAATCAGCGACGGGGGCGCTGTCATTGTCCCCATCCAGCACCACACAAACCTCCTCGAATGCGACGACGACGAATGGGAAGAAATTCGTAACTTCATGAAATGTCTTACGCGCATGTACCATGACCAAGGGCGCGACGTCATATTCTACGAAAACGCAGCGAACCCAGGACGCAAGCTACACGCTGCTATGAATGCTGTACCTATTCCTTTTGAACTCGGCGAGACAGCGCCAGCGTTCTTCCGTGAAGCTATCTTGACTAATGACGACGAGTGGTCGCAGCACAAGCCTATCATTGATACATTGAAGGCCTCGCGCTCCGGTCAAGGCAAGTCGGCATTTAGAAGGAACTTGGCGAAGGAGATGCCGTATTTCCATGTGTGGTTTGAGCTTGATGGTGGAATGGGACACATAGTGGAGGACGAGCGAAGATGGCCGCGTAGCGATCTATTTGCTAGGGAAACATTGGGCGGCATGCTGGATGCGGATATCGAAGTGGTGAAGAGACAGGGGAGATGGGCCAAGGGAGATAGACGGGTGGACGGGTTTAGGAAACGGTGGAGCAAGTTTGACTGGACAAAGGTGTTTGCTGATGGATGATCCATCGACGATGGTGAATGTATGTGGCTTTGGAGCAAATCTAGCTAAATGCTGCCGGATATTGGAATACTGAACTGATGGTGAGCGTTACAGTATACTCCTTCATGCTCTAACGAATCATAATCTATTGGTCATTGAAAGGACCGCTGTGCGGTGGGAAATAACCTTGACGAGGAGTCCTCTCCGACTCCAGTACGTCACCAAGCGTCTCTGCAATGTAACCCTCGGGAAGTCGTCTGCGGGGTTGTTATCCCCGCCAACTCGCTCCTTATAGCCGGGACTTTAACAATCAATCAATACACCGTGGTATCAAATCAGCAAAGGGGGTCGCTTCAGCTCCGTTTACCTCAACTACAAAACACCATAACGATGCCCCTTCCCCGTAATCCCGAGTACAAGTCCACACACCCTTCTCCTTCTCCTTGTATTCCACCCATTGATTCTCCCTCCCGCACAGCACAATCCCGTCCTCCGCCCTTCTGTCCACAATTCAACCCCCAACGACCCGTCACGGACGCCCAGTACCAGTATGCTGGGTCCCGATGCAGCACCAGCCCATGCGGCACCCCAGAAAGCTGCGAGTGGTGACAATAGGCGGCGGCATCAGCGCTATGAATATGGCTTACGAGGTGATGTACGGGTACGACGAGGAGGCAGGGAATTTGGAAGATATAGTGGAGCACTGCGTGTACGAGAAGGGGGATGTGTTGGGCGGGACGTGGGCCGTGAATAGGTATCCCGGGGTGGCGTGCGATGTGCTGGCGCATATATATACTTGTGAGTGGTTTTCGCCTTCTTCATCTCGAACACTGCGCTGCAGTATGTTTGAGTTGATGGATTTCTTCTTCCAGTGTGCATTTCCCTCCAACATGAAACTAATCGGATTTGCTTGTTTGTGTTGGAATCTCACCATGAGGAAATACAACGCAGAGCAATCACTGACCACCTAAGTCCCCTTCGAGCCCAACCCCAACTGGACCGCCTTCTACGCCAGTGGTCCCGAAATACAAGCCTACTTTACGCACACAGTAGAAAAGTACAACCTCTCCCGCGACGTCAAGCTCTCGCACGAAATCGCCCACGCACAGTTCGATTCACACCAGGGCATCTGGAACCTCAAGGTCTCCCACAAAGGCCGCGTCTTCGACGACTGGTGCAACGTCCTCGTTTCCGCGACGGGCTTCCTCTCGCACTTGAAGTGGCCCGATATCCCGGGCTTGCACGACTTTGCGGGCGTCACAGTACATTCTGCTGCTTGGGATGAGGAGTGGGAATATAGTGGGAAGAAGGTCGCGGTGGTTGGGAATGGGAGTTCAGCCATCCAGATTATGCCCGAGGTGGCGAAGAACGCGGCGCGTGTTGTCAATTTTATTAGGAGTCCGACGTGGATTACGCCTGGGTTGGGGAGTGCGGTTATTGGAGGGGAGGTGAATAGGGTATATAGTGAGGAGGAGAAGAGGAGGTTCAGGGAGGAGCCGGGGGAACTGAATAGGCATCGGAAGGAGATTCAACATGGGAGTAATAAGGCGTTTGACTTGGTGAGTCTGTTCTGGTTGCATTCACGTCCTTGTCTTTCGTAGAGTCCTATGTTCATGCTCGATTGATCCCATCTCAAAACCATCGCTGACATTCCCGTAGTTCGTCAAGGACTCCGAAGCCCAAAAATCAGCCTTCGAATCCACCTCAAAAATGATCCTCGACCGCCTCGGCGGCGACGAATCGCTCGCCGCAAAGCTCACTCCAACATGGGAAGTCGGCTGTCGCCGCGCAACCCCAGGCCCAGGCTACCTCGAAGCCTTCACGCAGTCCCACGTATCCCTCACCACCTCCCCCATCACCCGCGTTACCGCCTCCGGCATCCTCACCGCAGACGGCACCCACCACGCTGTCGACGCCATCGTCTGCGCAACCGGCTTCGACGTCTCGCACCGCCCTCCATTCCCCCTCATCGGCCTCCACGGCATCGACCTCAGAGACTATTGGAAAGACGAGCCCGTCGGCTACCTCAGCGTCGCTTGTCCTAACTTCCCTAACCTGTTCTTCTACTCCGGGCCCAACGCCCCCGTCGGCCATGGCTCCCTCATGGCCGCGCTCTCCTGGATTACGCGCTACATCTCGCTCTGGCTGCGCAAAATCGCATTCGAAGACATTCTCTCTGTTGTCTTTACGCCCGAAGCAACCGAGGAGTTCAACACGTACGGCGACGAGATCATGGAGCAGTTTGTGTGGAGCGGCGGGTGTAGGAGCTGGTACAAGAATGGGAGGGCGGACGGGCGCGTCACAGCGGTGTGGCAGGGGAGCGCGATTGGGTTCAAGGATGTGATAGGAGAACTGAGGCCGGAGGACTTTCGGATCGTGTGGAGGATGGGGAATCGGTGGCGGTGGATGGGTGATGGGAGGGCGAGGGTGGAAAGAGTGGAGGGGGCTGATTTGGCGTGGTATCTGAAGAAGTAGTCGGAAGAGGGGGGCGGAGTTTGGTTCATATGTTCTACCGGTGTGGAAAGGAGCAAGCAAGAGGACAATTACGTTTAACGCATGCCTCGATGTGCACAATCTTACGGTATCGATCGCTCATCTGCACCAATTGTCTTGAGGTGGCTCAAGAGGTGACGCATTCCTATGTTTGGCTCTCAAATCGGTGCTTTATGGCTAGAAAGTATCACATGTTGACTTGTAATTCGACAAGGGACACTCAAGAGTCGACAGGCTGTGAAGGCGCGATTGCATGAGAAATTGAGATGATTCTGCTCAATCCGAGATCCATTCATTAAGCCAAGGCTCCTACCAGACGACAAACAGTCGTGGCGTTACTGTGGAGACAGAAAGAAGGCGTAGAACAAGTAGAAGCAGGAAAAGTACATCTAGACAAAGCCCCTTAATGTAAACCCATTGAATCGCTCATCCTGCCATCGGCCATCTACCACACACCGGTCTCGGTCACATATGAGTGGCCCATTTAGCAATGGGATGCATCTCTGCCCCATTGCCTGATATACGGCTCTTCAGTTGCCTAGCTTGCAGCACCGACACCGTTCGTATCTATAAGACTCCCACCTCCGTTTCCTGAGCCGTTGGTACGTTTCCTCCTCGCCGATATTTTCTTCCTGCTGTCCACCGATTTGCCTTCTGCCACGTCCACCATGTTGAGATCGTCATCATGTGGTCGATCCGCGTCATCAGGAGGGTTCTCCCAGTACCTCCTCGTTTCATCCAATTCGGTCACGTCTGCTGGCTTCATTCTCAACCACTTCATCCTCGGTCCCGACTTCGCCCTCTCGCTCACCCTGAACCCGTAAATGCGGGGTTCATAGATGTTGCCGGCACCAATCCCGGGTGCGAGGTTATGTGGCGCGACTCCGTTTATCGAAGTGACGTTCGCAGGTGTAGTATTGGTGCCTTTTGCAGTCTCAGTTTGTATTTGTAGGAGAGCCTGTGCGGCGCTTGAGGAGTTGTTACGGATCCCACTTCCAATATCGAGATCCGTGAATGTCATGAAGAAGAGCGAGGGGAATGTAGTGCCGAAGAAAGCGCCATCGACGGTCTGGAAGCGCGAGTTGGGTGGGGTATAGACGTCAAGACAGGAAGGACAGAACAGCTTGACGGTGTCGTGGCCGGGGCTGTCGTTCAGGCCAACGGGTAGGACTTTGGTAGAGTTACAGTGCACGCGCGGGCATGTGCCAAAATGCTGTAGCTCGTATTTCTCCGCCATCTGTTGGATCCCCGGTCGTGAGGTGATGTAGCGCTGGTGTATCAGACCGTACAGCAGCTCGGCGGAGCTTTCTATCACACTAAGATCGGAAGCTATCCGGAGGTGTCGTCTGTCGCTGGCTCTCCTATACGCCGCTGGCCTCTCGTCGCCTAGTATCTCATCGTCTTCCTCATCCTCCTCCTCCTCTTCTTCTTCCTCGTCATCATCGTCTTCCGGTTCCACGTCTAGGATCATCTCCAGCGCTTCCTTGTACATGGGCACCTGCGACTGCAGCCCAGTAAGGTTAAAGTCATCCTCAATGAAGTCTTCGGATACCTCGGCGAAGTACTCGTGGCCCAGCAGCCCACAGAAGGACGATATCCATGACTCGGTGACCTGCGACGACGACGACATGGTGGCCGCTTTGTGGGTAGGGGACGCCGACGAGGCGCGCGTTCCGCTTCCTCGCGCGGGGAGCGGTCGTCGAGAGGGTCGGGAGACTGCGGGGACCAGGAGGTGCGGCCTCAACGTCGAAGGTTCGAACTAAGGGAGGCCTGGGCGCTGGAGGGGTCGAAAATAGGGTATGTGGGGTGAACTCGCGATCGAGACCGCACGCGTCGAGGTAGAGAGTCGGAGCAGAAGGCACGCGTGCGTTTACTGTTCGGTCATTGAGTCGCGACTGCAGACGATGGTGCGTGAGCAGTGCGCTGGTGGGCGAGGCGCAGAGCAGCCGTTGTGTGAAGGTGCAAGCGCGGCCGAGGGGCGTGGGGGATGGCGTGTTAGAAATAGCGATCAGCGCAACGCGGATATGCTATATGTTCAGCAGTGACCCAAAGCCAGATTGTCAGTCTTTGGCGAAGACACTCGCATGTTTCGCGGCGTTGGCTGTTTCTGGAGGTGAAGTCGTCGTAAGTCTTGGCCAAACCCAGTCCCACGGTCGGTCACGTGACTTTGATCACGCCTAGGCGCCGCGTTTCCATCACATGCGCAAGCTGTGCACTACTACTAGTTTAATAGATTCCAACACGCCATTGATAATGCCCCCCGGATTGTCTCGCGGGTCTTTACATTTGATATTCCGTATGTAAAAATATCAGCTGGACGTCCAACATACATCGCTGTTGGTTGCACAACTGGTGGTAGCTGGGTTTCAAACAGACATGTTAATGTCGTACGCTCATTACAATCATCATATTATGGTATACTCGCAAGCTTCGTTCGCCCGCCAAATGTCAAGTTTCGGTTCATCAGAACAAATCGCGCAATATCCGTGCAAGCTCGTCGTTCTCGTTTCCGAACGCAGACGCAAATTCCCCATGCGTCAGTTCAGCGGAAGACAATCCAAATCCATTCTGTAACACTGGGTAGTTGCCTGCTGCCTCAAACAAGTTCGTCAGATCCGAAGCCATTCCGTGAGGCGTGTCGACATTCCCGTTCTGTCCGTTCGAATAAATAGCCATTTCGTCCACCTGGTGTCCTGCTAGGCCAGCCATGGCGACGGCTGCAGAGGAGTGTGCGTCTGATGCGTCGTTTCGAATGTTCAGCCCCAACCTGGGTCCAACCTCTTTGAGCATCTTGATCGTTTTCCATAGCCTTTTTGAGACGTAGGAGTCTGATGAGAAACAGCGGACGAGATCGAGTGCCTGGTAGAATTCGTCTCGACATTCGGCACTGAAGTCGGCAGGCGCGTGGGCAACCGCCAAAAAGAGCACGGCAAGGGCTGATATGAGGAAATAGTTGAATAAGATCTGCTGAGTTTTATAAATGTCCGAAGTTTGGTTGATGTATGTCAGTGTGCGGACAGTGTCTTTCGCCACTCGGACCACGGTTTGGGCAAACTCCATGTTCTCCGCTATGGAAGTAGCTGTATGCAGCACAGGTCGATATATCAGGATGCGCATTTGATTCGCCCGAAGGTACAGCACAACCTGGTGCCGTAGGACTGCACGTGGGAGATTGGACACTTGCCGACCGCTGTCTGGATGCATAAACTTCAGTGATTCGGGTATTGACCTGTGCCAATTGAGCACTTGGAAGTCGAGAAAACTGATGTCTTCGTTCTTGATCGGCGTCTGGGAAGAGTCCGTATTCCCAACAGACTTCCACACTTTCGATCCGATGACGCTGTAAGTTATCATTGCAGTGAGGTAGGGGGTCGAGTCGTCCTGCAGCGTAGGTCAGTGAAAATATAGTTTGTAGGCTAACAATGACCATACCGGCTTGGGCAGGTTTATATCAATGTCGGCGTCTTGCAGGGCGAACGGCATGCCTGTTCCAAAGCTCCAACGCCTGTCCAGCACATACACGGACCAAAACGTCCTGATCGCCGAGGTACGTTCATCCGGATCGGTAAAGGAATCATACGCCTCGCGCCTATGCAAGCCCAGCTCGAAACACTGACGTGCAGCTAGGCCAATGGTACGCCAGGCGAGGACTTCGTCGTCCTTGTGGAAATGGTACATGGCCTATCTATTTAGCGAGTCCAACGAGTCGTACAAGAAACTCACAGTTAGTGTAAGCAAGCTGATGCTTTTCACATCAACTGGTTCCGAGAGGGTCCTCTCGACGACCTTTTGAACGTTGTTGAAGAACCTATCTCCGAGCAGATCCTTCCCGTTGCCTCTTAAGATCAATGCCGTGGCGAGTATCATCTTGAGTATGCTAGTCTTCTCGTCCTCAATGGCGTCCGCTCCTGGAAGTGCCCCTTGCATTAGTCCTTGTCGGACAGCAGCTTCGATGAAACTGAACAACATGTCGGCATAACGTATTATTTCGTTGATATCCAGAAACGGATACAAAGCTCCGTTCTCCTCCTGCCAGAAGTTGATCAGCCCCATTGCCTCTTGCTTGGAGACGGACCAGATTGGGTCCTTATCCGCATGGAGCGCCTTGGGCAACATGTCATTGCCAAGAGGCGGACTGCCCATAGGTGTCGCGTCCATTGTTATGATTCCTTCGTCTCCATCGCCAGGCCCTGTGATGCCCATGGTTTTTAAGCTTGTCTTTGCGACACCCAGGTTAAACGCATTGGATGCCGGACCTTGGAATCGGGGACGCTTCGCATTCGACTTGGATCGCTGGCGCGCGGGTGAAGGAGGCATGGCGGACAACTGGCTGATGGACATGGACCGTGTAAAGTCCGGAGGGTGAAAGGGCGTCCCGATGGATCCTGCGCCTTGTATATCGACCTGGGACTTCAATGCGCTGAGGTTTGCGAAGAGCTGGTCGACCTGCTCCTGGAGGAGCGATATCTGTCCTGACATGTGCTTGAACTCGTCGGACTCCTTGAAGTTATTACAGCAATTTGGCGCATACAGGCACTCGAGCGACAGGTTTCCGCATCTCTGGCATGGTGTCTGTCTGTGAGGCGTGAGCGTGAGCTTGAGCCTGTGTCACCACAGTGACTGGGACCACACATACCCGTTGCACTTGATCTTCCTACGCTTGCATTCATTGCTAGCAGTTCCGTCAGCTCACTTGTGCAGTCGTAGCATGCAGAGCATCCCACCAAGCTATCGAGATGTAGCGGTTGCGCTTAGCTCTCGGTTGCGGACCTCCCTCGTCGCTCTTCCGCTTCTGCGCGCCTCCGCCGCTCTCCTCGGTTGGACTTGCGCTCATGGTGTTGGAGGACGTCATGCGTAGGCGTCGAGCGCGCCCTTCACCGTGCCTCAAGGCTCGTCGAGTGATGCAGCGGAGGAGGTCACGGCCACTCGCTCTCGATCCGCCTGTTTGTGAATGCGTGGTCCGAGCTCGCGCCGCTGCAACTCCGCGCGGGGTTCCATGTTCCAACTTCCAAGGGGCATGTCCGCCCTTGGCTGGTGCTACAAAGAATTACACTTAATATTTCACAATACTTCTCGGGGACGATCTTCTACACCCGCTTTAGCAACCTGTCTTATAGACTTTCCTGTGTTTCTGCGAGGATTCGGTGTCGAGGAAAAGCAACTGGAATGGAAGTTCGGCGGCACCAGCGATCAATAATCGAAGAGAATTGAGAAGACCAGGGACATATTTGAATAGCGTCTTCGAGTGCTTCTCCCACCACTCATCGACTCAGATCTCCCGTGCGCCAGCCATCAACCGCCTGAGCCGGACCCCCCATACGTTCTCATCCTCAAGCCAGGTGCATTCCTCGACATCCGTGTTCAGCTCGAATTTATCTGCGATCTTGCGACTCGCAGACTTCGTGGTAGTACCGTACGATCTCACGACCGGGCGAGTAGAACGTGGTCCAGTTGGAGTTAAGATGGAGTAACATCACGTCTTGTGTGCACACTATCACCATTCCATATGTTTTCCGAACCCTGCGCAGAAGTGTATACTTCGCCGGTTCACGAATCATGCGTACTCACCATACGACTCCGGGATATCGGTTAATACACCAAGTCCCACCGATGTCTGCCTGCCGTTCCAATATCTGAATTGATCAAACCCAAGCTGCTCCTTCAGTTGACATGCCATTGCGATATCCGACGCTCCCGCTCCAAGATGACAACGAAAAGTACGTGTACGCATTATGGTTGTAACCCTGAAAACGTAGGATAGTCTCGCCCATGGTGTCAATGTACGCAGCAGCAGCAGCAACCTCTTCACGTGAACACGATAAGATGAAAGCAGAGTGATGGTGTCTCAAGGATGCATGGAATGGAAAAAATTACCCAGAAAAATGACATTATGAAGAAAGCGGTTCCTGACCTTGTTAACTCTTATTTACAAGCTATTTGGTATCGTTACCAACCCTCTATATATGCCTTCATAGGTACCTTAAGCGAGCAGGATGCCATCTTATAGTAATTACTGAGACAGATACATGCCTTTGGCAGCAAGCACCCATTTTGGCATATGAAAAGGTTTTGAAGGATACCGTATATACGGTATTAGAGAAGGTGAATACGGCGCATGATAACCTCCAGGCAGATCACTCGTAAACGAACAGTAGTGGCCGGGATTCTGACTTGTTCAAGCGGCCTTCCCCACATAGTAAGTCTGGCGGCTCGCGAGTGTCGCGCCGTATTGTACACAGTTACGGTGTATACGGTAATGCTGGTCTAGTTACCGTATCTGCACATCCCTATCGCTTACGTTGTTCCTCGGCAGGCCTCAAAGAGCCGGCTCAAAGAAGGGTTGATGGGCTTCGCGACGTTGATCTAGGTGGGTCCTCATCGTGCCGAGGCACGGGTATGTACATCTTCATGCTGCACGTCATCTCCTAAACGAGCTATCTCAACTCCATGCATTTGACACAAGCTATCATTTGCAGGAGACCGGCAGCACCCCTTGATTATCATCGTGTCTACTCTTTTGGTTAATACCTAGTTACCAAGGTACACCTTGTAGCATGTCGGTCAGCGACAGCAGAAGCATGCCAGCGTCTACTTCCAGCGCGCTCGAGTCGCTGGAATGGAAGCATGTACCCAGACGCTTTATATCTCTTGCGGAAACTTCGTGAACTTGGGCATGAGAACTAATTTAGGACCTAGTAAGTTCCATTGACTATGTCATCCACGATGCTTGGACGACCGTGTCTTCACTGTTCAAACGCCTTGAAATGCTACAAAATTCCCTCAGACGCCTGATACAAACCATGTTCCCTTCCAATAATATGCATGTTGCTCATGCATGCATTGGCGTGTTCGATCCTGCAGGTGTACTACCCCCCGGTGTCGCCGAGTCGGTACCGCCTACCCTCTTCTTCTTTTTCTTCTTCCTGGGTATCAAAGCTGGCGGATTCGACTCCGCGGCTCGGAGCGACAGATAAGAACCGCAGGTCAAGCACAGGTTATCGGGCAAGTCAGCGGTACAGAAAACTGGGCAAAGTTAGTTACCGATTTGCTTTCGGGGTAGGTAGTAGCAGAACTAAGAATGTACTTACTGCTTAGGCAAACACTGCACACGAAGCCAATATCTACAACCTTGCGGTGACAGAAACACGCGGCCCTGAAATCAACACCTCCCGCGCTGGGCATGACCAGACTTCTCCTTGCAGTTGGATCTGGTAGGAATGCCATCATGAGATACTGCAGCAAGCCCTCAGGCCGCTCAGGCTTCATGTATACGCCGCCTGTTGCGTCACTAGCCTGCTGCAACAGCACTGTGTCTCCTGCCAACTTCAATATGTCGATTGGTATCCGTTTCCTCTGTGCGGCGAAGATACTATTCATGACGGGTATGTACTGGTTCGCGAGATCCCCGGATACAGACACGATGAGGATGCGGCTTGCAAGTGACACATACGAAGTGCGGGTCGCTTCTGGGTCTGCGATTGCCAGCATGGCTTCTTCGGTATTCGAAGTGGTGGGAGAGTTCACTAAGGTGGCTTTTGCGATGTATGAGAGCGCGAGGGACAAGGCACCACCGATCAAGGTGGTCGGAGTTGCCGCCAGGTGACTTTCCTTCGTGCCTTCCATGAGCTTTGCGAAGTTGCTCAAGATCGCCGTCTCTACGTTCGCGAATGGACGATACTTATTTGGGTTGTCTTGTACCGAATATGAGGTGTTGTCTGCGGTGCCGTTCATTTCGACATCGCCATTCGCAGCGCTATGGCGGGATTGTGGGGACGCAGGTGTGGGTGTAGGGTACAAGAAGCATGATTTGTTGGAATGTGAAGCAATAACAGCTACGCTATTGCCGTTTCCAGAGGCAAGGTGCGCGTTTATGAAGACGAGGAGATTAGCCAGAGCCGTCGCAAGTGGGAGCGTCGACGAGAGGTGCGCCCAAGCGTGTGGATTTGTATCTAGGACGATCGCGAGGAGAGAGGGGGGCACAGCTGCGCTATATATCAGCCTGAGCCTTCGTAATAGCCACGGAACCTCCAGAACATACTCTCGTCCACGCGCTCATGGTGGTCCGAGGCGTCGATGGCATTCATGGTGAACACCTATGGGAGTCGGAACGTTTATTGAAGTCTACGCGACGCGTACTCGGGATAGGTGATGGAGCATACTGAGAAGGGAATCTTGCGCACTGTGTATTCCCTGACTACCTTCTTGGGAGGTGGTCCGCTGAATAAAGGCCCAAGTGAGAGGCGGAAGCGTCAAAAGCTCCGCAAACAAGCATTGGCCCGTGCGCGTGTTACGCTCTCACGTGAGTACGCATCGACCTCGGGAACAAAATGTTGGCATAGGTTACCAATCATATTATCTTATGACGTGTATTCACATACAAGGTGCTGGTGGACCTGGTAGTTACCTGGGATTGGTGGCGTACACCTTAGGACTCAATGGATTCAGTAAAGCAAGGTTCTATTCTGTCTGCTACTTCATGCCCTTTCCTTTGCAGGCGCCGGTAAAAACATCCCTCGCTGACACTGTCACGCACACTGTAGTCGTAAAATTCAGCAGACCATACAGACAGAATCAGCTGCTCCCTTGAAACCGAACGCTAATTTTAGAGACCAGGGGTATCAAATGTCTTCAGACGCTCAGTTGCAGATAAGATACTCCCGAAAGATGACCAAGACCTTCTTGTACTTGGCGCACTAAACATTCACAGTCCGGGGTGCGGAGTGTGAAAAAGATGCCCCGAACAAGACAGGACAAAGAGAGAAAAGGAAGATCTCGCTCGATAGGTGTTAAAGAGCGACCACTTAGGGCGTAGAGTGCAGGTGTAGAGATCGAGTCTTGAGGAAGTACCGTGCCAGACGCCATAATGCAGTGTCGCTTCAAGCAAACGGCTGGCAAAGGGAGGTCGTTTTGGTTTTCTTCTTTCGCTGGTATCGCATCATCCGACCGCCTTGGGCGATTTGTCCGTTGCCATTATTGCGTGACATTGTACACCAAGGGGCATCCTCGTCCGAGTGCATTGAGGCCATTGCGAATGAATCAGTATTGTGGCCATAGTATAGCATGACTCCCTGCCGGGTTTTCTTGACTCCGAGTATTCCAATAGCGCCCGCCGAGTTGCTGTTCTTCACACTTGGATGCCCTACAATAGTGTTAGCAGCTGCTGGATGTCCTTACTAAATTCCATCCTACCCATGAATTCATTCTCGATCATGGATCTGAGAGCTTCGTCTTCTGTGACTTCAGCATACTCCCCACCCTTCTGCTTCTTCACGCTCTGATACAATCTCTCGGCACAGACAGTAGCAGCCATAGTCGTGGCCATGTGTTCTCCAGTGCCACTCGTGACAGTCGCGACGCATGTTTCGTCCGGGTCATCGGGGTCTTTGGGTATGACGGCCGTGCCTACCCCAACGAGTGCAGCTGGACCAACACGCCCCCGATACTTCATGCCAATCCCACCGGAAGATGCAGCACACGCAATGTTGCCCCAGCCATCGACAGCGACGGCACCTACGGTATCGGTGATATGATCCTCCTCTTGGTCCAAGCGACTAGCCAGAGGCATGCTCGCGGTGGGCATCAACGTAGTGCTCTGAGCTGTCCCTGTTGTAGGTGTACCGCGTTTTGACGAGCATGTGGCCTCCGAGTCTTTGGGTACATTGGATGGAGTTGGGAAGTCCTCGTCTTCCGACGGCCTCATCGTGGTGACGCTTGAAGCCGACTTTGATTCCTCACCAGATCCATCTCCCCATGACCTCCGCGCATGAAAGCCAGCACGACTGACATCTGCCGGCACGCCATCCTCAGCGATCCAACCCATAGGTGGGTATCCTGAAGCACGTGTATCTCGAAATTGTTTCAACGTGGGGACCTTCTGCGTGCTATTCATAAAAGCACTTCTAGAAGACTCTTCGATGGATGCCGGTCGAGTCAGCATGAGGTCCGGTGATGGGTCAGAATGGACCGATTCCGGCGTAGCTATGCGAGCGCCAGTCGTAGAACTTGTCATAGAAATATCCGAATTCGGGCCAGACCTAACAGATGGACTTGTCGACGAGTCGTCGCGCACGGCATAATAAAGGGACTGCTCGAAAGTAATCGGGGAGTCAGCTCCGGATCGTTGTGGATACCCATGCATTTTCTTGGTATGCTCGCGACGCAAGCGTTGATGTTCTGCCTCGTCCTCAGCTGTTGTTGCTTCCCTTACTCTCCAACAGGAGGGATGCTGACCATTCTTCCTGGCTTTGCGCTCTGCTACTTTGAGGTCTTGGTGCCACTTAATCCATCTCTCTTTCGCGGCCGGCGAAACAAGTGCATCGTAGGGGAGCTCTGGGACACCCATCTCCCGCGCAAACTGGAGCGCACCTTGGGAGACTAAAAGGTTGGGTGGCACGCGGCGGAGGGTAAGTGATTGGGTTGTGTGATTAAGCACCAGCCGGGCAAGCGATATGGGGTTCTTGATCTCTGTTGTCCGTGTTAACACGTATTGATATAGACAGAGCAACACGTACGATATACTGCGCCAACAGCCCCGCTGCGACCGTAATGGTCTACAATGGAGGCATCACACTCAACAACACCGTCCATGGCTAGGTTGCTCCCATATCCTGCGTTGGTGATTTCTCGATCCTCGAGAATCTTCACAGCCATCTCGACGGCATCCAATGCCGATCCACCATTCCGTAAGATTAGCATTGCAACTTGCGCTGCACTGGTATAGAGTCAGCATTTGGTCTGAAAGCTACTTTGGTCGCATACTCATTGCACGCCTCGAGGTGAATCTGCTCATTTGCATGACTGTGATAGCCAGCCCCGGCATGAACGAAGATACAGCATACGTCGGCTCGATGTGGGCTCTGCGTAGCTTTTCGGGTGAGAGTGTCGAGCTGGACTGCGCCGTCAATGGCTCCAGGTTGCCCAGAGGGTACCGCCATGCCCCTGTCTTTTGTTCCAGACAATCGTCGACGGAGGCTGCGGAACCGTGGTCCAAACCTATCCAGCTTCGAAGGCCAGGAACGGTATGTATTGACGGGGCGGGGGTCGTGGCTGGATGTTGTCTTTTGTGTTGTTTTTTTATTTATTTTTTTGGAACGAGCGGGTCTGGAGAAACAGGTCGATCAGTCGACAGTTTGTTTGAAGCGCGGTCAATGCACGGCGAGAGAGAAATGACAGGAGAACTGTGTCAGTAGTCTTCAAGGGTTAATAGGTGAGCGGGCCGCCGGTGTGGTTATCAAGGTGAGTTGCAGCGGAAAGAAGTGAGATAGGTGAAGAATGGTAAATGAATGGTTTCGCCTCAAGTGGGCGTGAGACCTCGTTTCTGGGGCGCGGGGGTGCAATGAGAGTGGGCAGAGGTGCGGGTGAGTTGAAGGGTTGGGTCGAGATTGAGGATGGAGAGTGAAGACAGCAGGTGGAGAGTCACGGCTGGTTGCGCCTTCCTCACATATCGACCGTGCGACCGGTGTGGGCGGGGCTCCCGAACACGCTGTAGCACCCAAGGCAAGAGCAGGTCGAGGCACTTTATTCGGATATGTGATGGCATATCGTTGGCTACAGTACATGTACAACGAGCAAAGGCGCGACGGGCACTGAGCGACCCCCGCCCTCCGCGTTTCCGCCGTGGCCGCCAAGTAGACGCGGGCGGAGTGGGGAATCGCTGCGCCCAGCTCTAACAGCCCACATCGACCAGCCTCCGCCATCCCACTCTGACGAATCCACCACCGTCCCCGTTCCGCCAATTCACGCCCGCTTCTCTCTCCACGCAGTCCTGAGCTGCTTCGTGCTCCTACAAGGCTCGGCGAGCAGCAGCAACCATGGCGTCCCAAACGCCCGCCGTTGTCATGGACAAGTAAGCTCCCTTGCAGCCTGCGGGCCCTCGAGCATAGTCGCATACTGACCGCCTACTCCAGCGGTACGGGTTACTCGAAGCTTGGTACGATGCGCCTCCACCGATGCTACCCGGGTCCCCAGGAAGCTAACATTCTCAAGGATTCGCCGGCAACGACTCGCCCTCCTTCGTGTTCCCCACTGCGATAGCTTCCAAGGCCCCGGCAGGCGGTGCTGGCGGCTCTGGATCCGGTCGGCCTGCCGTCGCAAACAAGCCCTCCTTCCTGACTGGAGGTGCCGGCCCCGGTGGCCATCTGCATGCGAAGCGAGGAACCGAGGATCTCGATTTCTTCATTGGAGATGAAGCGCTATCGGCCGCCGCGGGGCCTGGATATGGCATCCACTACCCGATCAGACATGGTCAGATAGACAACTGGGTACGCGAGCTGGCGCTAGCTCTAGGCAGTTTGATTGACAAGTAGTAGGACCTCATGGAGCGCTTCTGGTCCAACTCGATATTCAAGTACCTGCGTGTGGAGCCAGAAGACCACCACTTCCTTCTCACCGAACCCGTAAGCGAACAGCCTCACAAGGTTCGCCCGCTTGCTTCTAACTCCTATCCAGCCCATGAACCCTCCCGAAAATCGTGAGAACACCGCCGAGATCATGTTCGAATCATTCAACTGCGCCGGTCTTTACATCGCTGTCCAGGCTGTGCTTGCCCTGGCTGCTTCGTGGACGAGTTCAAAGGTCCACGATCGATCACTGACCGGCACTGTCATCGACTCTGGTGCCGGTGTCACTCACGTTATCCCAGTCGCCGAGGGATACGTCATCGGCTCCTCCATCAAGAGTGTCCCCATTGCTGGTCGCGACATCACGAACTTCGTTCAGTCCCTTTTACGCGATCGTGGCGAACCAGACTCCTCTCTCCAGACTGCCGAGCGCATCAAAGAGGAGTTTTGCTACGTCTCTCCCGATATTGTCAAAGAGTTCTCCCGCTATGATCGCGAGCCCGATTACTTCAAGAAGCACACAGTCAACCAACCCAACGGTAAATCGGTACAAGTGGACGTGGGGTACGAGCGATTCCTAGCCCCTGAGATCTTCTTCAACCCCGAAATCTACTCCTCGGACTTCCTCACGCCACTGCCGAACATCGTCGACACAGTCATCCAGAGTTCGCCCATTGATGTACGAAGGGGACTGTACAAGAACATTGTTCTCTCTGGAGGTTCCACATTATACAAGGACTTTGGAAGACGTCTGCAGCGCGACATTAGACACCTTGTCGACGCTAGGATTAAGGCTTCAGAGGCCCGGAGTGGAGGTGCGAAGAGTGGTGGTTTGGACGTGCAAGTCATCACGCACAAGAGGCAACGACACGGCCCGTGGTTTGGAGGCAGTCTGCTTGGTCAGACTCCTGAGTTCAAGAGCTATTGCCATACCAAGGCAGAGTACGATGAGATTGGACCAAGCATCGTGCGAAGATTTGCTCTATTGGGCGGCCCAGGGAGCACGTAAAGAAAGGAAGGGTGTATTCGGATTCCTTAAGTAATCGAGAGAGGCTGGCGAGCGGCTGACGGCGCGGGTGTAGGGGCATGCAGAGAAACCTATCAAAAAGACCATCTTGTGCACGATATCAGCAACTTGTGTTACCTGTGTGATCCACGGTGTGCTTGGACCTTGTGCTTTTGAGTGAGTCGTTGCCAAACTTGGGTGTGTTCCACTCCGAGATATAATCACAAAGAATTACGTTTAGAACAGTGACTCTGAGGGAGTTGTAGATTTTGATATGAGTATAGAATACATGCTGTATGATGCAAACATGTTAAGGCAATGTCATGGCCTAGCATTAGGGTAGTACAGGGTATCCAAATTCCAGACATACTCTCTTCCGACAAGGCTCTTCCTCACTCAGTGCTTTGCTTCCTTCCGCCTCAACACGGCGACACCCTCAACATGACCAGTTTGAGGGAAGAAGTCAAACCCACAAATGCTTTCGATATCGTAGCATCCCTCTCCATTTCCAAAGCCACCGTCGACGCCCTTCATTCCCCCAACCAAGGCACCGATATCCCGAGCCTGCGTATGCACGTTGCAGCTCACGTACACAATGCGCGCAGGTCCATATTGCACCAACTGGCGCAGGAAACTCTCATCGCAGCCTTTTCGTGGCGGATCGATCATGACGACGGTTTCGGCGGCATCTGTATCGATGCTGGCGAATAGCGCGGAAGCGTCTGCAGCAATGAATTTCGCGGTCGAGGCAGGGAGGTTGTTGATCTCGGCATTGTGTGTCGCAGAGTTGATGGAGGATGAGGAGATGTCGATGCCTAGGGACGACTTGAACAGTGATGATAATGTGATAGTGAAGAGCCCAGAGCCGGAGTACGCATCTATCAGATGCTTGACCTTGTGGTCGGACGCGGGGGGCAGGATGTGGTCCCGAATGTACTGTGTGAACTTTGGTAGGATGGAGTTGTTGTTCTGAAAAAATGAGCCCGCGGGGTTGACGAACTGGAAGTCGTCGATGTACTCGGTTGTTTTGGCATTCGGGTCCGTGACGCATGTTTTGCGGTGCAAGTGGTCGCCACGATCTTCGATGACGACGTCTGGGTCTTGCTCTTCTGAAGCATCATATTCTTTCTTAGAGATACGCTCCGTGCTCTCGCGCAGGAGCAGCGTGGCACCTTTGTGGTACTTGTCAAGCTCGTTTGCGACGCGTTTCCTTTCACGCTTGTTGCCATTGCGGATTGCTTCTGTACCAATGGGACAATCCTCGATATCGATGGTGATCCGTGTGCCCTTCTTCATGAACCCGATAGGAGGTACTTCTTGGAACTTTCGTCTAATGCCGTTCCTGCCATCGCTCCGACGAGAATCCGGCGGACCGTCAAAGTGCGGAGTAAGTTTTGTCCGGTAGCCATACTGTAAAGGCGAGCCAATGGTATCGCCGATGGTGGGAATGAGCTCTGGTGGCAGTTGAGAGAAGTTCTTATATGCCTTCTCTACGATGGTTCTCTTGTGGGTAAGCTGGTAGTCGTATGGTAGCATCTGGAACTGGCATCCTGAGCAGCTAGCAAAATATGGGCAGTTGACCAACGATGCGTCACGGTGTGGCGAAGGAGTTGTGACTTTGACAAAGTCGGCCATAGAGATCTTATCCTTCTGATCGTGCTTGAAGACCTTTGCGGTGACGGTATCGCCTGGTGCTGTGAATGGAACCACATACACTTGGTCTGACGTCGATCCTTCTTGGAAACCTAGGCCATCGCCAGTGGAAGAGAGCTCTTTGATGGTGATTTCCGCTTCAGATCTGAGCTCCGGCAGCTCTGCTGCGACATCCTTTTCCAGATTGAGGCCCTTCAAGAGAGCTTTCACGTCTTCCAACAAAATTTCCTCGTTGCTCCCATTCGTCTTCAAGATAGTACTGGTTTCGGCATGCCCTTTTCTCATTCTCTTGTTTTTGAACCTGTAGCTGCCCCGTGATCCTTCCTCGCTCCTCAACGGCGTCTCTTCCGCAGGCCTCTTCTCACCAAAGGTCTCGACGGGCGCAACGTTCGCAGCTGAAGAAGCCATGCTGTATCTGGTCAACGGGAATTGTCTGCTACCGTACGAAAGTGTGCGGAGCGTCGACCGACCGAGTAACGAAAACATATAGTAGGTGAAAAAGCTGGCGTCACGGAAAAGGGAGCGAGGTGATTGGGTAGCGCGGCGTTTGAGCCGCTAGCGCCAAAATTATCGAAGCTCGCTCGCTGACCTGCGACGAGCATCAACGCAGCACGCGCATCGTCCCCCCTTCCTCTCGGCGTGCAATTGGCTTTATTCCGGCGGTCCAGAGACGCAATGAGCGTCTGCCGCCCCGTAAGATGTCTCTTCGCATCTGCCTCCCTCTCTAAGCCCTCGGCCTCGGCCGCCCCGAAACGCTCCTTCCACGCATCCGCCCCTCGAGCAGCCCGCAAACGGAGACCGCACTACCCGTCCATCAAAGCAGAGGACCTGAAGCTGCTGAACCAGGCCGCGGAAACCCAGTACCCCAAGTACGACACCTCGGAGACTGCGTTGCTGGAGAAGCGGTACACGCCCGCGCAAATCGCCGCCATCAAGGCCGCCGAAACCGCAATCGACAGCCGCGATCTCCTCACCCAGTCCAGCCGCCGAACAGACCCTTGGCTCCTGCCGTACGAAGATGACATGTCCGAGGTCGACCCCGTAACGGATCATGCTGAGAAGCTGGACCCGTCCGACATCCCTGGATCACACGACTTCCAGGATGTCAATGAGGAGGAGCGTGACGAAGCCATAACCTTCATCGCTAATGAGAACCTCGCTAAGATGTTCCCTGATGGTCTTCCGGAAGGCGAGCTGAGCGTGGAGACGCAGCGGCAGTTGGAGGAAGCCATGGGGACAGCTGTCACGCAGGCAGTGTTGGATCCTCGTGCGAGTTTCCGCGTCAAGAACAGACACGCGGCTGCTGCACTCTCTGACCCGCGACACTCGATCGTTATGCCCGACATACCGAGAATCGATAACCGCATGGTGCGCCAGACCCGCCGTTTGTCTTCGGAAGAGGCCGAGGATCCGCGCCAGAAACGTCTGCTACAATATCTCAACTGGGACAAAACCAAGTTGCGAAGTATCAAGGTGAAGACGCTGGTGGTGCACGGCGTTACCAACCAGACGCGCATGGGCAAGATCCGATCCATGTATTACCTGACCATTGCGGGTAACCAGGCCGGCCTGCTCGGTGTGGGAGAGGGCAAGTCCGTGGAGCCGGACGAAGGAAGGAAGCAGAGTGTGATGGCTGCCATCAGGAACATGAGGCCCATCCCGCGATACGAGAACAGGACAACTTTTGGAGACTTGGAGTGCAAAGTCGGAGCCACGAAGGTGCAGCTGTTCGCTCGACCCCCCGGTAAGACTCAACCCTCTCTACGGGATATTTCACACTAACACTTATCAAGGTTTTGGTCTCCGCGTCCAGCACCTTATCTTCGAAATCGCTCGTGCTGCCGGCCTCCAGGATCTCGCCGCCCGAACGCCCCGCTCACGGAACAAGATGAACGTCATCAAGGCCACATGGGAAGCTCTCTGCAACCAGAAGCTGCCCGACGAGATTGCGCGAGCAAGAGGAAAGAAGCTGGTTGACGTGCGGAAGGTGTACTACGGAGGAAGTGTACATTAAGGAAAATGGGACCGCGATATATGTGCAAGCCTGTTGTATGATATTTTGAAGCGAGGAGCGGGTAGACGTAGGAGATGTGCAGTGTAAACATGCATTCGCATTAGGCGGGCGCACAGATCCAGCTTTTGTAGAAACCCTTGTAAATCTACGCATACCGAAAGTCGTAACTACAGCCCAATTGCAGCATTGTGATTCGTGCAATATCCCAAGTTGTGTATCCGTCTACTTCGCACAAGGTCGAATCCTTCACTCCCAGGGTATCATGTCGTTTCTTCTCCTCGCCCTCCCCACGAACGCGCACAATTAGCAGCAACACCCCTCACATCATACTCTCCCCCTCCCCGTCCCCGTCCTCCTCCCGAATCTGCGTATTCAACACGATACTATACACACTCGCCTTCAACAGCGTAAACACCAGGCTCGTCTTCCGCTCCAGTCCCCGCAGCGCATCCAATATCTCCGCCGACGGGTTGGCAGCTAGCTCGGCGAGGAGCGCGGACATCTACGCAACTGCATTAGCCAGGCCGGACCGAGAAGAAAAAAGGTGAACAAAGTGCCAACGCACACTGTTCATGTTGCCCAGCAGGCGTGCGTACTCGTCGAGCACTTCCTGCTCCAGCGGGGTGAGCGACTCCGCGTCCGGCGGGTACGACGCTTGCGAGGCGGAGAGGGGTTGTTCGGGGCCGTCGGTCGCCATGGTCTCGCTGTGCTCTTGCTTCAGGGTGTGCTGGGGGAATTGGGCTCGTATGCCCGCTTCGTGCGGAGAAGTGGGTCTCGTCTTTACTTGACGGCCCTGGGGCGGCGGTGGATCCGATGGAACAGGATAATGCAGATTCGAGTTTCTGACGTAGGGGTAGACTGTGAGAAGATCGTAGAGTGAGCGTGATTGCTGGCTTTGCCAGGGGGTTTCACTGCGTGGCAGGTGTTGGCGCGGCGGGGTGCTCAATGTTAGGTGCGGACAACACCGCGGCGAAGACGCGAAATGGTTGGCGCGCGTTCACACATCGTCTTGGCGCTATCATCACGTTCATTCACATACACATCAACACAAAGGCTCCTTATCCTGAAATGCTGTATATTCACATATTTGCTTCGATCGCAGTCGCGCAGTGTTCCACGCAATGCCTGTCCCCAGTAAAAACAAATGTTCTGGACCTGCTCCCTATGACGCGCTACCGCTTCGTCGACAAACCATCGACCCTCAAGCCTGCACCTCGGCTTGAAGCAACCCCAAGTGACCACGCAAGACAGGAAAAGACACTGAAACATGGTTGCAAGAAAGTGTCGATGCTCCGATATCTCTCGAGAACGCCAATGCCGTTGGAAATTGAAACCTGGAACGACCCCACGCGAAAAGGAGTGTGTGAAAAGCAATCCATAAGAACGCCTGTCCTAAAAATGTGGAAATGCAAATCAATGCGCTCTTTTGTGACACGGGAACAAATCCGGCAAAGGAGATGTAATGAGTTTTCAGCCCATACTATCGATGTGAGTTTGACTGTTGTAGTTCGAAATGGTCTCCATCGAAATGATCAGGGCCATCATCGCCGTCGTGGTGGAGAGTGACACTGTTGAACTCCTCAAAAGGATCTGCAATTTCGCCCCCGGGTGTAGTAAGTCCGGAATCTAACGGAACACCCTTGGTTCTCGCAGCGCCGATGTCGACGCTTTGGCTTTCCTTTACATTCCGGAAGTTGGGCGTCTCGATTCCACGACCTTGATTAGGGACGATCGGAGGTTTCATGTGTCGCAACAACGCCCAAGAGGTCGCCCGGAAGAAGGGATGCGTCTTGACATCGGAGGCACCGGCTCGAGATCCAAGTCGGCGCAATTCGTCTTTGATGAGTAGTTTTCGAATCAAGGATTTGCAATTGCTACGGTCCGTTAGTAATGATCGTGTGCACGTAGTGGACTGCATACCCTGAAACCGGTGGAGCACCGGAGCCTTCGGCGAAGGGGACATCATCCCTCAGAATGTTCGCAAAAGTCGCATTGCGATTCTTGCCCTTGAACGGAGTTGTCCCGTAGAGCATCTCGTAGATCAAGATGCCAAGAGTCCACCAATCGACTGCGGAAGTATGACCGCAACCCTTGATGACCTCTGGGGCGATGTATTCTTCGGTACCCACGAACGAGTTTGTCCTAAAGTTTGCTATACACGACTTGGTGTCGATCGTGGGAAGATTGCTGGAGGATGTGCCGTTTCGGCCTACGATCATAGTTGGGCGACCTCCGGGATCCGACTGTTTGGACAAGTCAAAGTCTGACAGCATGATGTGGCCGGACTGATGTAGGAGAATGTCTAGAGCAGTCAGCACAGGAATGCACGGAGCAGGGGGAATACCGTACTCTCTGGCTTCAGGTCGCGGTAGATGAAGCCCATGAGATGAAGGTACTCCAGAGCAGCCGTTACTTCAGCAGCATAGAACCGAGCTGCGTCCTCATCGACACATTTGTTTGGTCGGGTTTGCAGAGCCCTGAAGAATTCTCCACCGCTGCAATATTCCATGCAGAGGTAGAGGTGGTCCTCTGACTGGAATGAGTGATAGAGAGTAACGATGAATGGATGGTTGCTGGTCGCCAGAATCTCCTGCTCGGCCAGGGCACGCTTGATTTTGTTGCGCTTGATCATCTCCTTCTTACTCAACACTGCTTCTGTTAGCATGGCATCCAGGGTACGCATCAAGGGGCTGTACCTTTCATAGCATAAAGCCTACTCGACTTCTTCTCCCGCACCAGATAGACTTTACCCACATCGCCCTTTCCTATCAGCTTGATCTTGTCGAAGCTGCCGGGCCCAACCTCGACATTTCGGACCTTGATGGAATTGGAGCTGTATGTTCTCCTGAAGGCAACCGAGTTACGGATCTGGCCCGGAGAGGGTATGCCTTTGGTAAGATCGGTGGGGATAAGATGTGTGGGGTCCTCGACTGCAGTCTCTACCATGCTAAGTGTAGAAGTGTTTGGGTGGTGGACTAGAGGCTGCTTGCCAAGTTCGGCAGTTTGCGGACGCTCGGACGAGTTTCCCTTTGAGAAAAGACCTTGAGCATTGGGAGCAGATGCTACCCTCCGCAGTTTCCGGGCCAATTCCTCCTTGCCGGCTGTCGTGGCTTGGTCGTCGCCTCCATTGCCAGCGTCTATCTTCGGAATGGGTGGTGTATCGGGCGGCGAGGGAGGCACGCTGCCCTCATTGTGGTGGCGCAAGGCCGGAGGGCCCTGGTGGACAAAGTACGGGTTGGCGTGTGCGGTCGGCGAGACGCCGTCGTCGAGCGGGTTGCCTTCGCTGGCAACGGTGGTGGAGCGGTTGCGAGAGATGTGCGGGATGAAGCGCGACTGGCGGAAGGACGACTTTGAGTCGTTCTTGGGGATGGAGAGGCTGCTGCCGTCGTCCGAGGGCTTGCGGTCCTTGTCGCCGTTGCTGCTGCTGTTGATGCGGAAGAAGGCCTTGATCTTCTGCGAGACCTGGCTGTTGCTGGCGTTGACCTGCTTGTTGGACGACAGCGGGATGCCGGAAAAGGTGCGCTTCTCCGACATGGCGGCTGAGTGGTTGTTCGACGAGTGGAACAGCTGCGTCATGGCGGCGCGGGCGAGCGCGATGAGGGTGTCGAGGGCGTGCTGGCGGCGTGGAGAAGAGAGGCGGACCGGATGGCGTGCGGGTGTCGTTGGGTGTGGATCTAGTGGGCCATGTCTATCCAGTGATGTGGACGCTGGCCAGGGTCCGGGGGCGGCCGGGGAGCTGGTGTGGCTGGTGCGGGCGCGCCCGTCAAGCCGTCAAGGAATGCAGCGCGGGCGGCGGACGTGGACGTGGGCGGTGGACGTGGGCGGCGGGCGGCGGGCGGTGGGCGGTGGGCGGGCGTGCGAGCGAGGCCGGCCAGCAAGCATTGGGCGGCCGTGTAGGGGCGACGACGAGAGACGGCGGGCGACGCACTGCGAAGTTCTTGGGGAGCAGCCAGGCAAGCGCAGCCCCCAGCGCAGCCAGCCAGGCCAGACGTCGCAGGCGCGCCAAAGCCAGAGTGGGGAAGCACCCGACGCCGACGCCGCGCGAACGCTCCTTTCACCCTGGCCCGCGCCCACCATCCTCGCCGTGCATACCCATCTGCCTCTGCATCTGCCTCTGCATCTGCCTCTGCATCTGCCTCTGCAAACACCCCAACAGTCAGCCCGCGGTGCATCCTGCCAGTGCTCGAACTGCCCCTTGCATGTCCGCTGCGGCCCCTCGAGCACGCTGTCCGTGGCTCTGCGCCTGCGCCCCTCATCCGTTTCTCCCCCCACGGAACCCAGGTGCTTCCCCTGGATTTATCAGCAACGCGCCATATCTCTGCTGTCTCTGCCGAGCGTCCCACTCCGTCTCACCTTCGCCCGTACCTCATTTGCCGTCATCCTCACCTTCTCACCCAGGACCGCACGCCATTGTAGACATCATGTTACATTTGTAAACTACCATACAAAGGGGTGACCATATCGAACAGCTAGCCATGTTCCTGTATCTAGGTCCAAGTGACGCTGCAAACCAAACGAGCAGAGACCAGGACGCGACCCCAGCTTCCACCGTCCGACGCGCCCCAGTGTGCCGCTCATTGGTACAACGCCCAATTAGAATCATGTCCGTGGTAAGAGCAGCAAACTGTAATACAATCCACAAAAAGGTGCCGCCATCCTACACGTCCCAACGCTGTAGAGCCATGTCCAAATCTGTCCATACCCAGTGTAACGTTGCACGGAATGCTCGGCGACGCCCGCGCTATTAGGAAGACGTAGAAAAGCCAAGTACAGGACCGGAATAGGCATGTGTACTCGGATCCGCCCACACTTCACGTCCAGTCGTAGTCATGTCCGACAAAAGACTCATATAAGAGCGAGAACAAGAAAGGGAATAAAAAGAGTGTGGCCCATGGTCGTCGTCGACATGTTGAGGCCTGGAGACAACTCGTTTGCCGCTCAACGCCGTTCCGCACTCGAGCCATGGCTCTGCTTGTAGTCATGAACCGTCTTCGCGTCCTCCTCCCTGAGCTGTCCGAAGCGTTCACGCCACTTCTTTGCACGCTCCTTCTTCTGCTCCGGTGAAAGGTTGCGTGCGTCTTTCTTCTTGCGCCTGAACTTGTTGGTGACCTGCTCGAGCTTCGCCTTGGCTGGTGAGTGCTCCCCTGACTTCTTGGGCGAACCAGGCGTGTTCGCCGCTGATTGCCCAGGTGCGTCGCTTCGCTCGTCCGATCCCGCTCTGGTAGGTGACCAAGTCATCTTCTGCTTTCCCTTACTAGTCGAAGGCCGGAAACAAGAAGCCTCCTCTTCCACGGATGCCGAAGAACGAGGAGCGTCACTCTGGCGCTGGCTTTCAGCTGCAAGCGGCGTACTCAATGGCTGTGCCTGTTGCTGCTGTTGCTCAGTGATGTGGGTATCGACAATCATCTCTGCCAGATCATCCATCGCACCGTCAAGGCCTGATAGGCGCTGGTTAGCCATAGGCCGCGCGAAAAACGCACCAGCTCCACCGGAACTTGTCATGCCGAAATCTTTTGCAGTCTGAGTGTACCGCTGGAGGGACATAGGCGCTCCATAAGTCCGGTTGGTGAGTTGTTCACCAGAGAACTGCTTGTATGCGTGGCCAAGCTTCGTAACTTCTGCCCGGGACATACTACCTCTCTCTGACTCCTTTGTTCCCAGGCCAATCTCCATCGACGGCAACGCGGTCTGTTGGTATGCAGGTGAAACTCGATCGAAGGTGCCGGCAGAAGTCATATACATATTGGGTGTCAGGTTGCGCGCTCGTTGATCTTGGGCGGAATTGTTGGAAAGCGTGTACATGAAAGGAGATTCGGGCGTGTGGTATGCCGATTCCTTGCGCATGTCCCCGGCAGTGTTGACTCTCGCGGACCGAATATTCTCTTGGCCACTAACATAGGCATCATGACGGTTAAAGGTCATGCTGACGGCAGAGTCGTGAGCCTGAGAGCTGGCGACCAGACCGCGGAAAGAATTGTTCCGACCCCGTTTATCTTCATCATGAAGAAACTGAACGAGTCCTTGAATGTAACCTTTCAAAACGTCGGGACTGTCTGGGATTCCCACGTGATCATAGCCAGCTTGAAACCCTTCTTGATAGGTGGAAGGCACGTGGTTGATTGGCTTGGAACCGATCAACGGCCAGGTGTCGTCCGTACTAAACCGCTGGTCGGCCGTCTTGCGTCCTGAGGTGTTGCTCGAGAAGGCTGACTTATTAGGCTCCGCCGAAGGGGGCGGGATGCGCTCTTGCACGGCAGCGGAAGTGGGAGCGGCGGCAAGCTGTTGCAGTGATCCGCTAGAAGGTTTCTTGCCAAACGCCTCTGGCCACGAAGTTAGTTTAGCCACCGTTTTGTGACCGGAGCGACTGGAATTTCCTTCGTTCCAAGGACTAGCTGGCCAGTTCTTTTCAGGTGTCGAGGGAACCACGGAGGTTTCATTGGTGGTAGATCTTGAGTCGTGGACTTGCGGCGCAACTCGGGTAGAAGAGTGCTCATGTGTGTTGGTAGGGAAGAAGTCCGTTGTGTCGATGCTGGACAGACTGGGCTTTTGAGAAAGACTTCGATTCCCTGGTAGGTCTGACTCAGGACCACCACTAGTTCGCCCCGGAGATCGCTTCGCTGGTGATGGTGTTGGAGGAACGGCGTCCTTACCAGTGGTTGTCGTCTTGGTTGTAGGCTCGTAGGTCGGGCTCTTCGGATCGAGCGCTGAGCTGAGCTGCTTCTTGTTTTCCTCTGGGGGTGGCTTGATCTGGATCGCGTGGGACCGCCGACTCGCAGAGCTAGGAGACTGCGGCGCCTGAACGGGATATTGCACAAAAGGTGCAGGGTCGGTGGCCGGCATGTTGGCGTAGCCCCCGAAGGATGGTGGAAACATCATCATTGGAGGATATGAAGATGTATCCTGGAATCCGTACAGTGGAGAGGGCATAGGCTGCTGGAATTGAGGAACAAACGGAGGCGGTGGCATAGAAGCAGAGGTTGGTCCCAGAGCGTTGGCAAAGCCATTGGACTGTACAGGAGGAG
Source organism: Karstenula rhodostoma CBS 690.94 (assembly GCA_010093485.1). NCBI lineage: Eukaryota > Fungi > Ascomycota > Dothideomycetes > Pleosporales > Didymosphaeriaceae > Karstenula > Karstenula rhodostoma. The sequence goes on along the minus strand of MU001496.1, from coordinate 1,002,351 downwards.
CGTAGTTGTTTTCCGTGACCTCGAGCGCAGTAATCTGCTTGCGTAGTGCATCGAGCTCGATGATCAAGTTTCGCTTTTTCTCGATCACACTGGCGCGCCAGGCTTCAGTCTGGTGGCTTGCTTGTAACACCTCTGTTTGTTCAACGGTACGAAGCTCCTGCTTTTTGAGTGTTTGCTGGGCCTTGAGAGCTTGAAGGTCTAGTCCAGACAATGGCGAAGGCGTGCTCACTCGCTGGGGTGCCAGAGGTGGGCCAGTGAGACTACGTCGAGCGGAAAGCCCTGGGGCGGCCTCCGCGGGCTTTGGCGCCGTCTCCAAGTTCGTGGGGACCAAAGAAGAAGCACCCGAATTGGTCGCATCAAGGGCAGGAAGTGCGTAGACTCGGTCGCCAACGTAGAGCACAGGCTGACTTCCAACGACTTCCAGCCGCGGAACGTTGTTGGTTTCTAGGCGCGATTGCGCGGACATGACGTTGGTGAGAGGAATCCCTCGCAGTGCGGGGGGCTTGAATCCGTTGTTGATGAAACGATTGTTCAAAACAGGTGGTTGATCACTCGGCACGATCCGTCCACCAGCAGTGACGCGCATGCCCGGCGGGCTTCCGTGTTCCTTGAGAAGCCTCTCGGCTTTCCCACGCTTGATCGAGGGAGATGGCGAAGGCTTCTTGATAGGTGCCACTGGGGCGAGAGCAGGCGTAGCGGAGGAACGAAGGCTTCTGCTCGAAGATGTAGCGGCCAGAGTAGCTGATGCGGAGGGTCGCAAGACGTGCTCTGCACGACGTTTGGTTAGCAGAGGGCTCACTAAATGACGAAGACAGGCGAAATTAAGGTATCCTGGTCCTGCCTTTGGCGAGCGGGTTGATTTTGCTGATAAGTGGCGTATCGTTTCCTGGGTAACACGCTTCGAGGGCAGCCACGGCAAGAGCGGAGTGAAAGTGAAGGGTAACACATGCTGGAGCGCAGGCTCGAGGGTCCAATCACCGACCTTTGATAACATCTTCATCGGCGAACTTCTCGATTGAAACGGCAGACTCAGAAACCGAGTCCCTCAGAGCGAGCAGCTCCTCAACCTTGTATGACATGTCGGGCAATGCCTGACCCGGTCCAACAACGTACAACCGGGGATTCGAGGGTAATCCCAAACGGCCAGGGACACGGTCAGATGATCGAGGGCGAGCGAGATGTGAGATGATTGTGATGCGAATATCCTGACAACGTTAGAGCGTCTCCAGCGAGATAGATGGGCCAAAGATGAGGTAGAGCGTCTCCAACGAGATAGATGGGCCAAATATGAGGAAGATGGGGGCTTCACATACCTCAAAGCGGGGTGAGGTATCATGCGAACGAGCGTGCAGCTATCCAAAAGCTGAAGAGCAGCAATGACAAAAGAAGAGCAACAAGAACGCGGAGACGAATGAGTGTGTGTCGAGGGGTGATGGGGGGAGGATGCGCCTCACAAGAAGGATACAACAAGTATGGTGGCGCGACTGCTGTGTATACCTCATGTTCGATGGAAAGGGAAAGGGACATGAGAAGAAGGATAGACCAAGTACTGGGGGCCGAGGCAGCGGTGCTGGACTAGAGGGTGGTTGCTTCCCTGTTTGACAGAAATAGAAACGTGGGTAAAGGCAGGAACGACCATTGTTACTCCAGGAGAGGGGACCAAAGCGTGGAAACCGCTCCTCAATGCTTCCACGACATGCAACAGAAGAGAGCGGGACAGACAAACACAATATGAAGAGGTCGAAGTGGAAACATAACCTACAACGTATGCGGAGGATGCTTTGTGTAACATTATTATGGGTACCATATGGTCGAACGCCCTCCATCCGTCCACAACTATTCAATGGCACCCGATTGAAGAGCTCGTGAGTTTCCATTCCAAGACTTATTCATACGCCAGTGACCAAAACGCCGCTCGCTATGCACCAAGTGCTCTACAACCATTTCCTGATCATACTGATCAAACCTATCGCTTCCGAGTAGCTCTAGAGCTCGGCATTGGCTCGAAGGCTTCATCGTCGGATATATCCTCTTCGTCCTACACCATATTAGCATCAAGTCAATGAACAACTCATAGTAGGCAACTTACCTCCTCCATTGCCCTACTCGCTCGCGATGCAGCTGCCCGCTGCGTAGAAGTTTGAGAGAAGTTGAGAGTAGACTGCTTGGTTGCAGGTGTTTTCCTAGTCCGGGATGTGGTTGCTGGTGTCTTCTTCACAGGTGACTTAGCGCGGGTAGCACTGCTGGTGGCTTTGCTCGTTGTGCGCTTCTTTTGCCCGACAAAGAGGTCTTCGGCATCGGATTCAGAGTGCTCTGCCTCCTCGTGATAGACCTCGTCAACCATAACCACATCGTCGTCTTCGTCGTCCTCATCACTCTCTTCCATTGCAACAACGGGCTTCTTCCCTCTAGTTGCCCTCGGCGCTGGGGCTTTCTTAGCGGCGGCGGAGTTCTTCTTAGCCGCAGCCGCAGTCTGGCGTGTTGTACCAGCTGCCTTACCCCTTCCCCTAGCCGCCTTCTTCGGGAGAACCGCCGGAGCATCTCCCTCGTCTTGACCGTCATCTGCATGAACACGAGCGCCTAGCGAATCTGCCCAATGTCCGTCAATGTCACTGTCGTGTCCGCTTGGCCTAGGCTTAACCTGAGTCTTACGCTGCAACTGTTATCAGAGTGCGTATGCACGCAGTGACGATGTGGTAATCTTACCTTGCGCCTTGCGTCGCCTGCCGCGAACACCCCTTCCATCTGACTCTTGTAATTCCCTATTACGTCCTCAAGGTCGTCCAGGTCAACATTAAGGTCTTCCAGCAAGTACTTCTGCTGCGACGCGAGGCTCTCTTTGACGAACGTCTCGAGGGCATGCTTATCGTCTTTGTCCACAAACTGAGACACAGCGTCCCCAAAAGAATTCTGCGGTAGGATTGAAAGCGATTGCGCGGTCAAGAACTCCTTGACAAGCTGTTCAACCTTGACCGTATCTATCGATAGCTGCGCCATAGCTGAGTCGTCGGGTAGATCCGCGGTTGCCTTGGCTAGACGGGTAGTTGTCTTCTTCTTTCGATGAAACATGACAACGTCGTTCACATTCGCAACCCTGCCCTGGAATCTGTTCGAGAGCCGCTGGGGGTTTTCAATCTTAAATTCGCCAGGGTCGGGAGCAGTGTACTCCACACGTAAGCGAACAAGTGGAAGCGGAATCTCTATATCTTCGTCTTCGTCTCGATCGTCCTGTAGCTCAACCCACTCCCGCTGTGCTTGATCAATCATTTCCCCAACAACGCGCACAATAATGTCCGATATCTTGTTCTTGTTCTCCGAAACGCGCCAAAGCTTTTTGTCGATGACTTCTTGCTGCTCCTGCAGGACAATATCCTTCATGATGAACGGCCGTACTGATTTGAGCCTAATGGGCTCACTCCAGAACTTGCGCTTGTCTCGCGTAGTATCGACGCTTATGATAGTGACATGCTTCGGTACAGCTTCTCCAGGCATCAAAGAAGTAGCGACAGACGAGCCTGGCTGGATAACCTGAAAGCCCATTTCAGGATTGAGCCTGGGCTCAATGAGGCATTCATGCTCGTGGCCCCAAATGACTAGATCGATGAATTCTGGAAGGAAGTTCTCGGGGAGATAGCTAGTAGGCGTGTGCGCAACGTGATTCTGGTGGACGGTCATGAGATTGAACCAATCTCCAGTCTGAGCATCTGGTTGGTAGAACTTAACATCCCCATTCCGCCAAGTATGAAACAGACGCTCGTCTCTAACGTTACTGAGGCCGTAAAGTGCTAGTTTTGTTTCACCTTTCTGAAGCAGCACCGGCTTGACTTCTATACGATCAACTTCCGTCGTTCGACCGTAGTAGTTGACCAAACCAGACGCTTGAAGAAGATCCAATGCAGAGTACTGTCCTTCTCCGGATGGGTCATCATGATTACCGTGAATTGCAAATACCGGAATCGCTACGTTGATATTCGGATCCTCGTAATTAACGTGATCGAACACTGAACCGAAGATCTCGCTCGCATCGCTGAGCATCTCTAGTTCGCAAGGCTTGTCGCCCAAGCAATTCATGCGCAGAGACTGGGTAACATGGTACATAGACATTCGTGAAGGCTTGTTCTCGTGGAAGAGGTCACCGCCGTGAAGGACCATGTCGACATCGTGCTTCTTGGCAAGGCACATGACTTCGTGAAACGACTTCCAGCTGTCGTCTTTTCGAACGGGATCGCGCTCATTGTATCCAACATGGCTGTCAGTAGCCACAAGGATACGAATGACGTTAGGACCTGAGAGATGCTTGTCAGCAGAAGCGACCTCGGGGTTGGAAGGCTGATTACCTTGCGGTGAGGCTTGAACAGACATGGTCGAGTTGTGCTGCGCAGGGTCGATGAAGAGGGGCGGAGAGGGCGTTTATATATTGACTGCGCGTTTTGGTGTGCCCTCGAACAGACCACCGGTCAGTCATTCACCAAGTCGCGTCGCGTTCTGCCTGGACCGCCAAGAGAACCCGCTGTCACGTGGAGCTAACCCCTGCAAGTGGCACCGACGTCTCGGTGCACCGAAATCATCAAGCAGACGTCGCGACCTCCTCAGCAACAGCAATAGCAATGCATCCCACACGGGCACTTCTCTCACGGTCGGTCTGGAAAGGTATGTTACAGCGAGCGCCGTACTGCTATGCGTGCTGATTTGTGACATTCAGGCCCCAACATCGTACCGTAAGTCCATCGGCGCAGTCCTCGACGCTTGGCTGAGAAACCCATAGACTGCCCATCGTTCGCGCGCAGGCCGGCCAGAAGGTCGTTCCGATCAAAACACAAGCACGCTCCGCAACCATTCTGCCTAATTTTGTTCACCAAAAGTTCCAAATACACAACGGCAAATCCTACGTGGATGTTACGATAACCGAAGACATGGTTGGACACAAGCTGGGCGAATTTGCACCGTGCGTTACCGCCCATCATATAACCGTCCATGCTTGAGGAGCCCAAAGGGTGACGCCCGCTGGACGAAGACTGACTGTGGTTACAGGACGAGAAAGCAGTTCACGTACAAACAGACGAAGAACAAGTAAGGAGTCGGTCGCGCATGCATATCTTGGAGTTCTGGGTATCGATTCGGGGCGTATGCTAAGGCCCCTTTGTATAGCTACTTGTATAAAACAGCACAAACCCAAACTTTGTGGGTTCCAATGCAAGAAGTTGCCTCAACGCCAAAGCCAACGCCTCCCATGCCGTGAACGTGTCTACAAATGCATATCCGCTACCGACGCCTTATGCGTGAGCACGGAAGACCGCCTGTGAAAGCTGCAGAGAGACCACGGCCATCATGACATCGGTGTGTCGTGACCGTTGCAGTTGCCGTATTGTATGAGTGGCCTCCGTCCGGGTTGTGTCGTGTGATGCGAACGTTCAGGTGAGTCCTTATCGGTAGAACTCGCCGCGTTTGATGTTGACGCCGTATTCGCCTACGGCCATGCCCAAATCCTCCATCGTGAGCACAGTCCGACCTTGGCCACCGCCCTGTCCACCTCCACCATATCCTGCACGCGGCGCGCCCAAGGCGAGATCTTTGGCCTTCGCACTGCTATCCTTGCCGCCCTGTGCTCCGCCGGGTGCTGCTGCGCCTTGAGGCCCTGCTCCACCAGCCAGTCCGCCCATCGGATTGTTGCTCGTGGTGTTGGACGCGCGTATGCGCGAGAACTGGTATGCGTCGGCCGCGATATCGGCAATGAACTTCTGGGTCGCGAGTGCAAGGAGGCGCGCAAGATGCGGCGACGTTTGAGGCGGCGGCGGCAGACCAGCGCGGGTGAGGTAGTAGTTGGTGACCGCATCTGGGAGCTACATGGTGGGTCAGCCGTCATCTCCCTCCAGGGCGGGGCAAGTCAAGACATACGATAGGCGCGAACTCATCCATCTTAGAGAGAAATTCACGCAGCGTCGCGTCCTTCTTCGCGGGAATGCGCGCTTCTATCGGGTTCTCCGTGGCGACGCCGTTTCTTTGGGGTGCTTCCGTGTCGTTTGCGCCGTCGAGGTTCATGGCGTCTGGTTGTTGATTGTTCTCGGGGCTGATTTCTGCGTCAACGGTGGCATCCAGGTCATCCATAATCTCAGTGTCCGCGTTGGGCGGGGGCTGCGTGTTGTCGGCCATCCTGGCTTTTTAGTGAGGTTGGCCTGCACGCGGTGATACGAAGGTGAGGTGAAGGCAGGCCGAACACGCAAGCTGTTGGAGGTCGGCGCGGCGGCCTCTCCGTGGCGCAGCCAATCACAGTACGCACCGCTCGACCATCCCCAACACTTTCACTCCTCAACGCATACTTCTTCAAGATCGCAGACTTCTTTCACGTCTCCAGTTAACAACGGCAGTCTTAAAAAATGATCACCAACTCAAGATCCAGGGCAAGTCACAGTGACCCCCAAGATGAGAAAAACTATGTTTCGTCGGTACTATTTATGTACTGCACCAAACGCCGACTGCAAGGCTACCTCTCCAGATTACCGCTTCCGAACAAGGATGATTAAATTGAGGGCAATTGCACATCTTTACAACTACAGGAACGCTATTGTTGCAGAAGCTCGCTCCGCGGCGCAAGTCGGTCTCCTGGGGTAAAGTTGGACCTCGGCAGCTGAACCCCAGATCCCCACCCATGACATCCTTTCTTGACTCGGACGTTACTGTTTAAGACCACCCGTGCCGCAAGCATGTAACTTGTATGAACGAGGCGCATCCCGCCGCTGCACTGTTCAATACCCTCATAAACCCACGTCCTAGACATATTGATCGCTACATCGAAGCTACAATGTCCTCCTCACCCATTGTGCCCTTTTCGGAGCCGCCTTACCTCGCCGGTCTCCCATCGCCGTACTATAAGCCGACGCATCTTAGGTGGCAGAAGGCGATCCGAGAGTTCATCTCAAAGCATCTTTTCGAAAATGCGCTTCAATGGGACACGGCAGAGACGGTGCCTGAGCACGTTTTCGAAACGTTCGCGAAGGCAGGAATGCTAATTCCAAGCCTGCCAGCTCCTCTTCCTGTACAATGGCTCAAACGGCTCGGCATACATGACATACTAGGCACAGTCAAGGTTGAGGAGTTCGACTATATCCACACGATGATCTACTGCGACGAGATGGCGCGCACCGGCCTGGCTGGACCATCCGGATCCCTCACGACCGGCATCTCCTTCGGCGTTCCTCCGATCCTCAAGTTCGGAAACAAGCAATTGCAGGAACAATTTCTGCCCGAGCTTCTTACCGGAAAGAAGCGAACGTGCATAGCCATCACTGAGCCTGAGGCAGGATCGGACGTCGCAAATATAACCACAACGGCTACGAAGACTCCGGACGGAAAACATTATATCGTGAATGGCACGAAGAAGTGGATTACGAATGGGATATGGTCCGAGTACTCTTCGATGGCTGTACGGACTGGAGGGCCTGGTCCCACCGGTCTTTCAATGCTTGTTGTTCCACTGAAAGGCTATCCTGGTGTCAATATGCGCCGTCTGAAAGTCGGCGGGCAGGTTTCAGCCGGAACAACCTTCATCGAACTAGACGATGTGGAGGTGCCGGTCGAAAACCTCATCGGAACAGAAGGCGCCGGCATGAGGTACATCATGGTAAGTAACCCCCGTGCCGTACAACACCCGAATGAATCTGCTGAGCAATGATAGACCAACTTCAACCACGAAAGACTGACCATCGCTATTGGCGCAACGCGTCAGGCGCGCGTTGCTCTCGCCGCAGCCACGGAGTACATACTGAAGCGTGAGGCTTTTGGGAAACCACTCGTTGAACAGCCAGTAGTACGACAACGCCTGGCGCGATGCGGAGCAATGGTTGAGAGCCAATGGGCATGGGTAGAACAGTTTGTCTACCAGATGACCCAGCTACCGAAAGAGGTGGCTGACATTGAGCTCGGTGGCTTGACGGCCATGGCAAAGGCGCAATCTGGTATTGTGTTGAATGAATGCGCACAATGTGCTCAGCTTTTGTTCGGCGGCAACGGCTACACGAAATCGGGCCAAGGAGAGCTGGTCGAGAGTAGGTATATCCAGGAGCGCAGGATGTGCTGCTCAACCCGTGACCCAGGTCAAAGCCTTGTTTGTTTGCTGACTTTTTGATTAGGAATCTATCGGGAGGTGCCGGGTATCCGTATTCCGGGCGGGAGCGAGGACGTAATGATGGATCTAGGAGTGCGCCAGCTGGTCAAGAACTTCAAGAACAAAACGAAAGCGATGGAAAGGCCGAAAGGTTCTTCAAAGCTATAGTTTACGCTGTGCAGATGAAACGAGTGCAGTTTTCTGCGCGAATTCCATGATACATCGAACATACAACGATCTTATCTCTGAACAATACACACGGCTGATACTTTGGATGCAGAAGACCGGGAGGAATACAAACCTGGAGATGATACCTAGTACTGTGTACGGAATGAGGATCGCTACGCCAACCCCGAGCATTCCGATGGAAAGCCGCGGAATCAATCCGCATTGATTCGTGTCGGTCTTCTCGCCGTGCAAGGCCGCCCACTTTTATTCGGTTACGAAGACGCACTCCAACTTTGAGAAGATAGCCAGACAATGGTATAGTTTTATTTCAACGATGGTCGGCAAAGGCGAGGCAAGTACCTACGTACACTGGTCCAACGGATATTGGACTCTTGTTCGTCCACGTGCGTCTACTTGACGCGTCAAAATAGTGTTCTGCCGTCTAGACCGACATTTCCGACACTACGAGGCCCACAAAGTGGGTACGTGGACTCCAGCGACGTTGTGCATGTTTTATTGATGCTGATCCCGCACTCGTTGCTACAGGCATGCATGTTGTTGAAATGTCTGCATGGACCGTGGATGTTCTCACCCAAGCCGACGATAGCCACACCTGTGGAACTTTGAGGACGTGGCAAGTCGCTGGGTGATAGGACCGAAGAGACGCAGGGTTAGCGCCACACGTTTCCTCCTCGGACTTTCCCCACGACCTGAATCGTTAGTCATTTGTGGGTTAGCGATGCGACGCGTCGGATCGGAGAAGCATTGGCGGGTTTGGCCGAGCTCTTGTTTCCGCACATTCACCGAACACTCCCCGCAGAAGCTCAACTCCAGGTCCAGGATGGTCGAGTGCCCCACACGTTCGCGTTGTTCAAGTGGCCGCGGTTCGAGGACTCATATTAATCAAGCAAATGCCGATTCTGAGTGGCACCCGGCCTACCAAGTGACCAGCCCTCGACCAGCTCGATGCAGCTGGGTGCAGTAGACGGGAGAGTCGGCATCCTGGCAGTAGACGGTCGTCAGCTCACGATTGGGCGTTGGCTTTGCTGCGGAAAAGGTGCTCAGTTTCTCGACTCTGTGCCGGCTAGCAGCTCGGCAGCGGCCACAGTGCTGCGTCTCGGCCGGGATGGGATGCGGATATTCTCAAGCGTGCTCGAGTAGTCGGACGCTGTGCGGGCGACGGTGGGGGATGGATGAGAGATGCGAGATGCGAGATGCGAGATGCGAGCATGCTGCGCTGAGCCGCGGCAAGGTGCCAGCACAGCCGCCCGCCCGCGCTCGGATGGGAGGCTGGCTGACGGCGACGCGCCCGTTTGTGTGTCTCGTGGGCCCCGAAAACCACCGAGTGCCAAGCGCCATCCATGGGCCTAACGCGGAATGGCAGAGCGCCGACCATCCGAGGCGTCTGGGGGCTTGCCTGGGGTACGCGCTAGCATCCCCACCCACCGCAGGTGCGAAGCCTGTGTCATGAGGCATAAACCCAGCGCCCTTGAATCGCAAGCCGCGTGAGCGCCTAGCTTTGTCCAGCCCGCTGCGGAAACTCCACTATGGCGAAATTGGCCTGGATACACGATACATAATGCACCGGCTGCCCTCCGCACCTGCCCTGCCCGCTCCTGCCGTCTTTGCTCCATCCCCGCATTCCTCCCATTGCTGCTCAAGCCAACAAACAGCAGTAAACGGCCACCATGTCCGAGAGCTCCAATTCACCCCCGTCCCAGCACGAGTTCCAGCCACCCAAGCGCAAGGCCGCCCACGCAGGACTCGACGCACACGCGACCGGCCGTTCGGTTAAGAGGAGGGCCTCCAAGGCGTGTCAGTGTTGTCGAGCTCGCAAAGTGCGCTGCAACGTCACCGAACACGGCGCACCCTGCACGAATTGCAGACTGGACGAAGTCGAATGCATTGTGTCAGAGAGCAGACGCAAGAAGTCAGTGAACCCCAACGAGCCTGCTTCCGATGGCCCCTCGCCAATGCCATTGTGCCCATGTCGAACCATGATGTTTATGAGCATGGCGTCATGCGAGTGGCCAGGCCCAGCGGAGCTATTCCGCAAGCCACCAACGCCGCCAGGACTGCATCACCTTCTCTTGCAAATCAGCCTTGATGCCCATCTGGCATTGTTGGTCTGTGCGTCTCGTTGCTGACGGTATTGCAGGAAGTGGACCAAGGACGACGAGCACCACACGGAGCCTACGAATCTATCGCCAGCCGCTGCCAGCCGCAAACTCGCTTCGCGCGACGCCTTGGACAGCATCCAAACCCTGACCTCGGCTGGAACGCGGCGGTCACTTGACGCTGAGACATGGCACGACGAGCACGTGCCTCACTCCATCTGTGTGTTTTGAACGCTGATGTTACTTTTGCGCAATCACATGGACTAACAGTCTCACAGACCAAAGCCATGGGAACCGTCTTGGCCTGGCAGATCTCCACCGCCGCATGTCCGTGAACTCCCAGACCAATGGAATGCCCATTCTCCCATCCACACCCTTCGCCGGTGATTCACAACGAGCTGTATTTGGCTATACAGCTCCAAAGCTCGGCGTGGCCGATCTCCCCTTGTTCATCAAGCCGCTGCCCTCAAAAATCGGTCCCGATGAGGTGGCCTACCTCGAAAAGAAGGGTGCTTTGACCGTACCTACAGGCACCTTGCGCAGTGAAATGCTTCGTGCCTACATCGAATTTGTGCATCCCTATATGCCTCTTCTGGAATTGCGGGACTTTCTGATGACAATTGATCAAGCTGATGGAAGCTTGGGCAAAGTCAGCTTGATTCTGTTCCAGGCCGTTATGTTCGCAGGTTCTGCGTTCATCGATATGCACTACTTGCGTGCAGCGGGCTACGCGACCAGAAAGGAAGCTCGCAAGGATTTTTTCCAGAAGACTAGGGTGAGTTGCGATTTCTCATGCATTCGCTTGTTTTACTTGGCTCGGCCGAGCGCACGAGCTTCACCTGGCACCTGCACAAGCATCGGCCCGTCGTACGTTACGACTCGCCTGTCATGTGGCAGAAGATCTCTTGCATTCGAATCCAGAAAGCGAACCATATCTAACAGACTATAGATTCTCTACGATTTCGATTACGAATCTGACCGTGTATCATTAGTGCAAGCCTTGCTTTTATTGACTTACTATTATGAAACTCCCGATGACCAGAAAGACACATGGCACTGGATGGGCGTCGCGACTTCGGTCGCGCATACGATCGGACTCCATCGCAACCCGGACAAGACCCACATGGACAGCAAGCGCACGAAATTATGGAAACGGATATGGTGGTCGACCTACATGCGAGACCGTCTTATAGCCCTCGGCATGCGTCGCCCAACGAGGATAAAGTCGGAAGACTTCGACGTACCTATGTTGACTTTGGATGATTTCGAGATTGCTGCCATTCCTGATTCTGTCACCTGTGTCCCAGCGGACTGTCGCGCCGCCCGAGACGTCGCGTTGCAGCGCCAGTTGGCCATCATGTGCATCGAGAAGGCTAGGCTGTGCCTTTGCATCTCCCACGTGCTCTCAAAGCAGTATTGCGTCCTGAACAACAACCAAGGCTTGCAAAACGACCGTACAACCATGATGCTGTTACCTAAAAAGCTGGACCCTGAGACCAGCGAGGTAAAGGCCTGCGACGAAGAATTACAGCACTGGGTCAAAAATCTAGCAGATGAAGCTAAGTATTCAGACGATTTCACCGGGGAGAACTCGCTGGATGTAAACCGAGCCCTACTTCACATGGTTTTCTTCACCACGCTATCTGCGCTGCACCGTCCGCAAGTTTTACCTTCTTCGCATGGTGGCCCGGCTAGTGTTCCGGTGAAAGCAAACGTTGCGTCGGATCTTCTCGATGTTTCACGTCGCAACGTTCGCCGCGCCGCCTCGGCCATTACCTCTATTGCGCAGCGACTTGACCAGGCCGATCTTGTGAAGTACTTGCCTACTACTGGAGTTACGGTTCTACTTCCTGCCATTATCATACACTTGTTGGACATTAAAGCACCCGAAGAAGATACACGCCGCGCATCGTTACGCGGATTTTGCCAATGCATGGCCGTGATGGGTAAACTCAGGGACCTGTACGCTGCAGCTGATTATTCGACGGCTTTCTTGGAGGCTGCTATTCGCAAAGCCGGCATACACGTTGCACCTGCAACGGTACAAACCCCGGTCACAGACAGTGCGACATCACCTCTTGGCGTGAAGACTTCGCCAGTGACTTCGGTTGAAGATTTGGTCAACGCAGGGAGACGGATGGATATGCAGGCTCTGAGCAACCCTGCGATCGCCGCGTCACAGCAGTTGCACTGCTCGACGCTGACGCCGCCTCCGGATAACGGTACGACGAATTTACTTATGCTGGAGAAGAGTGCAACACAAAACAACGTTACTGACGAAGAAGTCGCGCGCCGTCTCGAGACCTTCCTCGCGTCTACGCCACCAGAGTCCGACCATGATCACGATCAAATACCCGCGATCACGATTGCGGAAGATCCAGCGCCCACGGCCGCGCCGACTGTGGCCACCCCGTTCAACAAGTGGAGTCTGATGGATTTGCCACCGAATCCGTCCAACAACAACAACAACAACATTAATCACCACCAAGACAACGAGATGCTCTTCAGCAGCCTCCCGATATCGCACGATTTCGAGGACGGCGAGTTTGACAGCTTGTTGAACTTGGACGCTGTAGGCGAGACTTTCACCTTTGACGATATTATGCTCGAGGGCGTTGACTGGATAGAGACAAACACTGTTTAGATGGAAGAGATTACGAAGCCGTAGGTTGGGATAATGCAACGCTTTTGCTTTGCATCTGGAAAAGTTATAAGATCTGGGCTTAGGTTTGGGATAGAGTCACGAATTACGGCTAAACGGTGTGAAGATACCACGCTCAGCTTCATCCTCGAGTTCTCTGTATATAAGAAGGACAATTTGGAAAGCGGAAAGCGCATGGACGAGCTATTGATCACGAATTGAGAAGACGTCTTTCAACATCGATTCCTTGACTTGAACATTGTGCTTTCTTCTCACGGACAGCTTCGCTAGACGACGAACGCCTGACGCTGCACGTCGCTCGACTCCTCAAGCGTGTACCTTGTTTTGTCTAGAACCAACTGCACGCAAATCCAACACCGGCCCCTCCCTAGCGCTCGACGTGGTCTACGCGACTCAGCCGCAGGACTCGCTCCAACGGCAAGGGTCCAGCATCCAGCCCAGGACCCCGATTCTGCTTACCCCACACTGCACGTTCTGCGGCGCTTAGCGCTCGAGGGTGTTCGGATATCGAAGCCCGGGGCTGGAACGGGGTAGCGCTAGCAGTGAGGATCGGAGAAGGGCGACTCCCCGTGGGAGAGTCAGTAGTGTGCTCGGATCGCACGGGATGACTCTCCAAAAAGAGGTTTCGCCATGGGGCGAGACATGAGTAGTGATCGCCGATGGCTGCTGTGTTGATTGGGTCGGCGGAGGGGAAGAGTTGGACATGGACAGCAGGGTATCTGTCCGTGGTGTGAAGCACGAGATACGCAGTGTTTTGAGGTGAGCGCTTCTGCCACAGAGGGCGAATATATTGGAAAGAAACACGCATTGAATAGGTATGTTTCTGGAAGGGAGAGGGTATTGCGAAACGTGTTTTGTGTAGGTTCGGGCGAACTTCAGGCGTAGCACTCTCATAGCTCCTTCTCTGCACAAAGGCACTCAAGCTGGCTCCGGAACTGTTCACTCACGAATGAAAGAGAACGTTGGAGTTCGCACAATGAAGAAAAGGTTATGCTTATTAATATATAAAGTCGCAGAAAGCGCCTGCCAGATCGCTAGAACGCCAAAAGTCCCAGAGGTCGGCCATGCTTTCTGATGCGTTCCATATCAACTGATATCGATACTGTGCTGCTCGCTCGTCTCAGAATAATAAGAAACTGTACATGGCCTGGTTGTTGGAAGGCCTGGAGGAATCCTACTCGTCCTGCGCCCACCGCCTCTCCCGTACGGGCACCTGCTCCGCGGCAGCAGCCCGCTCGCCGTTCGTCTCGCGCTTCCATGCCCAGTATTCTCCTAATCTTATCTCAGCATAGCTCGCATAGTCGAAATCGATCAAGGAAATCTTGGCTTGGATCAGTGCCCATATCCCCCAGTAGAAGCCGGGAACGCCTCGGAAGGCGTCGACCTGCTCGAACAGCTCGTCTAGCTCAGATTCCTTGACTGCACGGTTCATGTGCATGCTGAAGCTGTATAGGTACTCGCGCAGAAACGCTCGGCGCACGTGGCGCGTGGGCAACACGGTGTAGTCGCAATCAAAGCCGCCCCATTCGGCGAAGTGGTTCGCAATGTCAAAGGAGGCAGGCGCCGGCGAGGCGTACTCGTAGTCAATGAAGGATACGGTGGCTGGCGGTTCGTTCTCTTCCGAGCCACCAGACGCGCTGGAACGGCGCGACGCCGAGGCAGACGAGGGCGCGGGATCAACGATGACATTCCCGCTCAACAGGTCGCAATGGGCGAAGACGAAGGGGTTTGTGCCTCCAACACCAGGTGTATCGCCCAGACGGGCAACAAGCCATTGCAGTTCCTTCTGCAGGAGGGTCCGGCGCTCGAGTTGTTGAGTGGTGCTTATGGGCAACTCGAGAATCCAATGCTGCATCGTGGTCCACACGTTGGGGATCGGCTTGCCTGGCGTCAGATCTGCCATGGCCACAAGTGAAGCACGTTTGGTTTTGGAAGGAGCGATCTGTGTAGGTGTGGGACATGTTGTGCTGATGCTATTGATTGGTAGTTCGGCGTGCCATTGCCCAAGCCTTTGTGCCACCCCGCGCCATACTTCCGGCTTGCGCAAGTCTGCGGGCGAGCAGACATTGCCTTGCAGGTATTTATATAGGAGACCGTTGTCGAAGCGAGCGAGCAACGCAGGTGCGAGGCCGTGGCGGGCGAGCAGACAATGCGACGATGTTTCCTCTGCCTGCGTGTCAGCGGGAGCGTCGTTGCCGGGGCGTGAACTACTTACTCTTGCGGTCTATCAAGACTTCGGTATCTTTCCCGTACGCCCGCAGCAGAACCGCTTCGTTGTCGATTTGTGCCTGGGACAGGCCTGGCTGCTTGTTGATTGCTTTGAGGAGCTGTCGGCACAGCGTTAGCGAAACCCCCTTTGCCTTGATCTCTCCCGGAACCAGTGGCAGTGGCAGGGGCACATACCGTATTGGTGATGCCGTCGGTGAAGCGCACAAACTCGACCGAGGCTTTTGACCCGCGCCATTCCGGCCGCAGGGTGAGTATGAGGTTCAGGGCCGAGGTGTCCGAATCTTCGTAGTTGTAGCGCGCCGGTATGTATCGTATCGATTCGTACGGGTCGAATGGTGCGTTCTCGTTCGCCATGGTTGGCTTTGCCATGGGTCAGCATGCATGGCACTCGCGAGGCACTCGTGTATCCGGGCGCGAAGGATGACGAAAGTCGGACTTTGGTCGCATGTGAAAGATGCGCCTCCTCGTTGAACGGGGGGTGCTTGGTGGATTCCACTCACATGTCAGAAGAGCAAACGAAGATGCGATCGGTGTGTAAAGCTGGCACGGCAGGAATGCGCGATTGTCGCAAACTGTGGCAGTGGAAAGGCGGCTTGTCGAGGCACGAGGGAGAAAGATCGTGTGCTCACTGCTCAGAGCCCCTGCCGTAGCCGAACCGACAGGGATGCACCCGCTTTGGTGAGAGCGGGGACCAATGCTCCAGGTTGCCAGGGACTCCAGACCCTGACGTCAATGCTCACAGCGCCTTGACATGTTGCATTCATCTCTACCCTGATTCCCAAGTCTTCTCTGACAAGTCTGACGCTCTCCGACAAGCCTGACGCTACACATGGAACAATATAATAGAGCCAAGCTATTCATATCCGTGTTATCCGGCCGAATTCCAGCCATATTGCCACAGCACCGCGCTCTGAAAATCCACCATATTCCCACGAGGTACAAGTCGACCCAGTGATGTCCATCACGCGCTATGTATTCACCAGGACGCCGTTCATCCAAGGGTATGTGCGTCCTATGTCCAAGTTCAATCCTTTAATGCGCCAATGGTAGACTGATTCCCTTTCCGTTCCCACGCTGCATAGTCATCTAATCATTGCACCTTTCTGCCAGGTCCTCGTCTCGTCTTCGATTTGTGGATCGCCATGCCCAGGTCCACACTAGTGCTTGACCCGTCAAACGTCTCCCTCCCCAATGTGATAATCTTGATTGTGTTGCCAAAACCGACTACGACGCTTCTCTTGCCCAATTTCATCATGGGCCCGGCAGCGGCGACGAACAGTTGATCGTCGCCTAGTAGCTCGTCAGCATCGCCAACCGAGCAAGAACCAAGTGGGCGCCAACGGAACTCGCCACTCGTTGAAAGTGTCCATGCCTGCCAGCCGTCAATGTCGGTATTATGCGTAGGCGGTGAGGTCGATGTAGCTGTGATCGCCCTTTGGCATGGTTCGTTGTGCCTCACAGCACGCCCATGTAGCGCAGATGCTGATGCTAAAGGCGCTGGGGGTCTGTAATTTGCGCTGGAAGCGACCGATGACGGGTTCGGCGTAGAATCGCATCTTCGGATGCCTACTAAACCGAGAGATGATATGGCTTCCCACGCTCCAGCGGGTTCGACGATGTGAACAATATCGCTGGCAGAAGCAAGCCTTTGGCAGTTAAGGGTATCGTTGTCGGAGGGTTTGCCCAGACAGATTAGAGAAGTCGGACAGTCATCAAGAGTGAATGTCTGCATGATCAAGTGATCGGTCTCCTCCTCCGTGTAAGCAACTGAAAGAGAATGAACAGCTGGAGCGCCGCATGCGCACTGACGCGGCGCCGAATGCATAACACGGAAGGAATGGGGCCTAGCGTGGCCAATTCGAAGAGCATGAATAAGCCCGCGGCTGTTGAAGTCGAATATCTCCGCCTCTTCATCTCGTAGCGCGAAGATCATACCTAAGGAAGGCACCGCCTCGATACAGCGTATCTTCAATGGATTGCTTCCAGGTGGTGGCCCTGGGTCGAGACCGGCGACCACTTCCGATGTCTTGTCTTGACTACCGTCGAGAGCTAGGATATGTACCTCCCCGTTTATGGTGACAAAGACGAGACCGAGCTCCCCTTTGCGGGAAGTATAGATCGTAGCACACAAAACAGCACGTGTGCATATTCTTCTGGTACGGTGGATTCCGCCGCGTGTCTCAAATTCCATCAAGTAGCCGTCCGAAGTTACAAGTAGCAGAGTGAAAATATCTTGGCCAGATCGAGGTATCGTAGCAAACGTGAGCAGTATAGGCACCTGGCCGCGAAGCTCTACAGTTTGCACCGTCGAAAACCGTGCAGCGGTGAGACTCCACAGGCCTATCACCCCGTCGGTACTACACAATGCAAGAAAGTTGCCCGCATCGTCCATGGTGCTTGCTATGATGGGCCATAGCTTTGGTTTCATGGCAGCTGTTTGTAGGGTTGTTTGTCGAAAGCCATTTTGGTCGTGGAACCAAATTGAAGTCGTTCGATCCAGCGATACACTGACAATATGACCCTTTGGCGAAGAGGTAAGCCGCACAATATCTAGCGCTTGAACGGCTGACAGCGTTTCGACGTTGAAAGATGCATCCTCGTCCTCTTCTTCTTCCCTGAAACCTTCAGGAAGGCCAGTCCAGAGCAGATAATTCATGAGCAGCGTGACTCCGGCGATCAAGAACGCAACCATCAGTGCCGCAGAATATGCATGTCCACGAGCGAAGTGATGGAAGCTCTCAGTCAAAGATGACACTTTTTGTCCCATGTCTCTTCCCGTTGCGTTCTTTGAGACAATTAGAATCGGGTCATATATCCTGGCGACAAAGCTGTGGGCGCCGGGTTTTACGACACCAAGGAGTTCTTTCGCTGTGTTATGGTCTTGTATGCGCAACCATTCAGCAGGGGTGCGGGCCTGGTTGATGGATGGTAGAGTCCAAGTTAAAGCGACATCTAGTTTCTCCTTTCTCCGGAATATTCTCTCCTTGAGAGTATGCACGGTGAGCTTTCGCCCATTGCTGTCAAAGAAATGCCAATTAATGGCTAGCAAAAAGGATAGCATCGCGACAGAGCCTGCGAATCGTGTACTGACAGGAAGTGTGCCTTGTCGTAATGCCAAGAGCCAGGGTTGACGTTCTGTCCGGCGGCTCTTGTCTGCTCGCTGATTCAGGTCAATTCGTTCCAGCGAGTCGGAAAGCTCCATTCGCTGGACGTCGACGCTCAAAACGGCAAGGAAGAAGGTCAAATGGAAAGCCAAGTCGAGGATAAGGGTAACGGCAGCGAATATGCAGAAGTCTGCGACCCAAGGCGTGACAATTCGAGAACAAAGATATATAAGAACGAGGTTTTGTCCGGCTACAGCAATAGAAAGATGGCCAACCTTTCCAAGAGCGTGGCCAATGCGTTGAGGGGAAGGCATTTCAGCAGGAGTTTCGAGAACAACGTTGATCAGGCGGAAGCTACGCGTAATCAGCTAAAGAAGGTCCAAAACAATGTAAAGGCAATGTAGCGTACATGTTTCCCAAGCCAAAACAGAATACCACTCCTGGAAACCACGGTCTAGGGATGCGAGCAAGATTGATGCCTAGGAAAGAGCAAATGGTGAAACTACCGATAACACAGACTGTCATCTATTTTCAGGTCAGTAGACAGAAACATCAATTAGAGAGAACTCACTTTGACGCCTATGGTAATGAGCAAACCAAACCAGCTCTTCACAGCCCGGAGCTGCATCATCCTCATGACCACATAAGCAGCCGTAACCATGTACGATGCTGCCAAAAACAGATCGTCGTTTAGTGTCATGGGTTTGGAGCGGAACTCGTATAGGCGGCTTTTTGCCACTTGACCATCGTGCGGAAACATGGACCAGTCCGGCGCGAGGTTCTGCGCGAGCGATCCCGACCTCTTGCCCCAACTATTTCCAAGACCGGTGGTCGTCTGGTCAAACAGCGTGATCACTATGGCATCAGCTGAACGTAGCTTTGTCTTGGCAAAGGCCTTGCCCGCGAAGACAGTGCTCGGTCGCAATGTAATGTTCAGTGCCGATTGCAGACGCACGTGGGAATTGATGGTTGCAAGCAAGTCGCGGTCCTCATCCAGGAGCTTATGCGAGCAGTTCCAGTACATCAGGGGCGAGTGGAAGCCCCATCTCTGGCCAGGCTTGGACGCGAGGCAACGTTGTTCGCTGCGGGGGCGCGCCAATTGACTGTTTGGGGGTGGTGTTCCGAGCACGTCGTCGAAGCCGTCGCCGATGAGGGCTTCTTGCACGTCCAATGCTGCTCTCAACACGCGCCGGTCAATCGCATTCATATAGTCGCCATGCACCCAGACCTGGCGGGCCTCGACGTCAGCGGCCCGCTCGCCATCCACCTCGGTGGTGGACGTCCACACATGCTTCGGGAGGTTGCGCAGGCCGGCGGCTGCGGGGCTGTCGGTCTGGAAGACGGCCGGGTAGCAGAGCAGGACGGAAACGATGACGGTGAGGATTATCGACAGAAGCCAGTGTCGCGCTGTTGCGGTGCCGTAGGCCTTGAACGCGCGGTGGACCGGGTGCGTGGGCGACAGTTCGGCTGGTTCCGAGGTCCTAATACGGCTTGAGCCACACGATCAGATCATCAGACTCGGGACGGGGCGCGCACTCACCCACGCAGTGGATAGAGAAGGTACCAGATCATTCGGCGAAGCGGGCCCTGTCGCAGGGCATGTCCGGGCTAGATGGGGAGTAACTCAGCTGCAGCCAGTATCCAGGGCGCGCGCAGACGAGCGGGCTTGCAACGGTGCCTTCATCGGTCGGTTCGAGTGTGGGGCGCGCGGCGAGCGAGTGCTGGACTGGAGCGCGAATCTACAACCGAGCGAACAGCGAGTATATCTGCGTGGTGCCAGCCGAGGATGGGGCACAGCATTGTCTGCTTCTTCGTGTGCGAGACACGCATGGTTGGGTGCACACTTCCCCAAGCACTTAGAGGGCTTGGCTGAATGGACGCGAGCTTGAAACACGAAGCTGCACCGGATCGAGCAACGAACCCATCGCCAACGCCAACGTGGGCATGCATGTGGAATGGCCATTGCTGTGTACACAGTACGTGCAGCTGCAAAATGCAAACAAGACGACGTCTGGCCGTGGCTCGAACCGCCGTCGATTCATTCCAACTATGTAGATCCATCATCCCGCGCGCCTGCAGCATGCGGCAGAGATGCAGGGACTGCAGTATTACGCCGACCACCATGCTGGAGAGGGCCATGCTTGATGCTTGTAGGTAGGCGAGCTTACTTACTCACCCCCTCTGGTTGCAGCCTTTATTAACCCTTACAACCATGGACGTGCAGATACACCGAAGCTTGGTCGTCCAGACTCCGCCTGCCGAAAGTGCGACGGAACTATTTCTTGCGACCAGAAGCTTCGAGCCAAATTCTCCCATGTGCACTGTACAACTGCAAACGCAGAACGCATTTGCTTTGGATCTTGCATCACAACAAGCTACCCGGACGCCCGTCACGTTCCGTCCATTTCTGCATCGTCATCGTCCGCATCCTCCCAGTCCTCTCCCTCTTCTTCCTCTTCTTCCTCGCCAGTAGACGGACCCACAACGCCATGGAGCTCTTTCAACAGCTCATCGGCGTGAGCTTTGAGCCGCTCATCCTCGTACTCGAACGCCGCATATAGCTTGAGGCAGTTTTCTAGCCAGTCACGACTTGCCTTCAGAAGCGGCGCTATCCGCTCCACGTCGTCGCTTGCTTTTTGCTTTTCAGCTATCAGGTTCAAGCACCATCCGCCCAAGTACCAAGCCTCTACACTTTCGTCATTTTCGCCAATAAGCCTTTCGAGTACTTCGATTGCTTCGTCTTCCATGTCGGCCTCCATCAGCAAGCGAGATAAGCTTATTCGTGTGGAGTAGTCCGGGATCGAAGGATCGTCAGGTTCCAAGTCTGTCCATAAAGCCATGCTCCGCGTCAGGGCTGCTTTCGCATCATCGACGCGTAGCTGTGATATCCGTATTGACGCAAGTGTTTGAAGCGGTTCCGGAATCTCGGGTGCAACGAGTAGAGCTTCGGTAACGGCAGCTTCGCATCGGGCTTCGGCTTCAGCTTCCCACGATAGATCGGTCATGTAGACCTCGGCGATTCCGCAGAGCGCGTTCGCGATCTTCTGCTTCTTCTCGGCCAACGCATCTGCGATTTCAGCCTTCTTTACAATCTTGCCTTCCAGCTCGCTCAGCTCCCGCTTCAGCACCTCTACACCCTTTTCAAACCACCGTACACTTTCCGCTCCGCCTTCCTCGTTAAGTTGAGCAAGCCACAAGAACTTTTCTGCGCCGTCGTGTACACCTTCCATGTCCAACGCTATCGCAGCCAGGAAAGCCTCTCTTGCTGAATCTGGGTCTCCGAGTTCTACGTTTATTTCTCCGAGAAGGTTGACAGCGGGCAGTGCAGCTAAGGTCGGCTCGGATGTGGGTTGGAGGAGGTTTAGCGCTCGTTTGGCGGCTACGAGGGCCTCGTCTGGCTGCGATGTTTGTAGTAATGCGGCGGCTTGGACGAGCAGCGTTTCGGGTGACGTCTTGGGTTTCTTTGCTCCATCAGCCGCACCGTTCTTTGCGTCCTTTTTCGCTTTTCGCGCTCGGTCTTGGGGTTTCGTCTTCGCCATCGTGAGCAATGGATCGTGAATGCTAGCTGATGTGTGTTTGCGCTCAGCTCCGCGACAGACCAGTTAGAGGCGCTTTTATAGGCAATAAAGCTGTACAAGCTTTCAAAGGAAAAGGAAGTGTGCGTAAAGTCTGAAAACAAGGTGGAAGGTACGACCCAAAAATTTACAGAAAGGTGCTGGTCTGTGCCCTGACGTGGGGAAGTCGCGCCCCGCCAACACGGAAGCTTGCGAAATACGCAACCTTGCATACCTGTGAACTTCGACCATACACTATTAGGTCTCGATTTGGAGACTTCTCATAGCTGAGGCTACCCTAAATTACCTGAGCGACTAGAAAATCTTCAAAGAGGGGAAGGCTGTGGCTGATCTCCACACCCTCACAAGAGGCACATCAACACGCAAGATGGGCGTTGAAGAGCAGAAGGAAGAGCGCGAGATTCTCGACTCGATATACCCGGACGAAATCACAGGTTTGAGCGCCTTAACCAACATTCTCGAATGCCTTAATTTGACGTCGGTCCTACAGATATCTCAGACACAGAATTCCGGATAGCCATACAA
Organism: Karstenula rhodostoma CBS 690.94; assembly: GCA_010093485.1. Taxonomy (NCBI): domain Eukaryota; kingdom Fungi; phylum Ascomycota; class Dothideomycetes; order Pleosporales; family Didymosphaeriaceae; genus Karstenula; species Karstenula rhodostoma. Next base: position 979,870 of record MU001496.1, on the reverse strand, counting down.
CTCGAAGTTTCGAACGACGAAGGAGACGACTCGGAAGCGCGTATGTACTCCAATCCCGTCGTTCTCTCAGTCGCACAGTTGACATAGAAACAGCAACGATAATCCTTAACGTCCGCTTCACCCCAAACTACCCCGACGAAGCCCCAGACCTCGACATAACCCAACCTCCCAATGCCCCCAAACACCCCTACCTCGATATCCAAGACGACAAAGCCGTCCTCCTCTCTTCCCTCACCGAACCCATAACCGATAATCTCGGGATGCAGATGATCTTCACGCTCGTCACCACACTCAAAGACTCCGCCGAGCTGCTCATTATTGAGAGACAAGGCGCAAAAGCGGCGCTCGCAGAGATAGAAGCGCAGAAGGCCGAAGAGGAAGAGAACAAGAAGTTTCAGGGTGAGGCGGTCACGAGAGAGAGCTTTTTGAAGTGGAGGGAGGAGTTTCAGAGGGAGTTGGCCGAGGAGGAGCAGAAGAAGAAGGACGAGCAAGAGGCAGAAGACAAGAAGAAGGGAAGGAAAGAGGAGAAAAAGTTGACGGGCAGAGAATTATGGGAGAGAGGCCTCGTGGGCAAGATAGAGGAAGATGATGGTGAGGACGCTCTAGAACAGATCAAGGATCTAAAGATAGAGGCAGCATCATAGTGGCAGCGCTCAATCCGTTGGTCCAGAAGCAAGATCTTTGATCAGCAGCACTGGCTGTGAGAACCAATATACCCATCGCGTCGGATGCATCTTGTATAGGCTACTGTCTCATGCGCTTCACACAGAATCGTTCTTCGAAGAAAGGCGTTCCCTTTGTTTGCAAACTATTTCAGCCACCGATCGCGAATCGGCTTGATCTTCCTACCTCTCACGATCTTCCGACCTTCCTGAAGCGCAAGCTCCGTCTCCTTATCGATCAACTCGGTCATCTTCGCCGCAATTTCTGTGGTTTTTTGTACATCCTTATCGTGAGCCGCACGATTTGCGCTTTCTGCCTTGATTACTTCGTCTACCCACAGGGGATCGAACGTTCCATATTTCCTAGTATCTTTCTCTACAAAATCACACTCCCTTTCCAGTATCGCATCCCATTCGTCCTCATGATTCGACAACGGGGTCCAGTAATTCGAAAATAGAATCTTGGCATGGAAATTGTCTATCCGCCGTTGTAGCGCCTGGCGGATTACGCGACTCAGCACTGGCGGTTGTGGCTTCTTGATGCGGAGAAACGGGATGCCGTTGGCGGAGGCAAGTATGGGGATATGGCGAGGGCCAGTCGTCTCCGCGTAGGGGCGTACGTTCAACAAGGCTTTCTCGGGCGGAAGTACGGCGCAACGATCTCTTGCAGACGGGTCCGGTGGTGGCTTTGCGGGTCGCCATCGCGGCGGCGAGCGTGCGATACCACGGGGAAGAGACGGAATAAGGGTCTTCAAGGCATCTATGCTTTTCGAGTTCGGGTTTTGGGACGCATCAAGGTGACCGAGTACCTGGAATCGTCAGCCGGAAAGTTATAGGCCAACTGTCCTACCACAAACCTCATATCCAGCTTTGAAAACAAGCCCTAGCTGTCGGGAGCTTTGCAGTTTCCTGTTCTGGCGAAACTTGTTGCGGATGGCGTTGTGTAACGACGTGCGCTCCTCATCTTGGAGAGCGTGTGCGGACGAGCATCGAGAAAGCAGTGCCCGGTACAGCGCAATCGCTGTAGGCGTTAGATTAACAATCAATACATAATTTGTTAAGCTCACCAGCCACGCGATGCTGTATGTGTGACTTAGGCTGGAGAAACCCGGGCATGCATGAGCGTTATCGTAGTTTGATGATGGAGCGTATGTTGGCGCGACGCGATGTACCCTGGTCGCGACAGGAATCGCATAGTCACGTGTGCATCGTCATACCTACCTACCTAGCTAGGTATCCATCTGCTGGGCTGATGCAAAGATGAACGTCAGGCAATGAACTGCTTAGAGCAGAATCTTGATAAGTTACTTGTAGAAGTGTCAGCCTGGAACAGGCCGCTCCACCGTGAGTGACCAAAATTTTGACCTGATAGTATTGGTTGACTCTTCGCGAGATTCTGCAAGCCGCGGCAAAACGCAATAGAAGCACTCTATAGGGTGGCAAAACGTGACCTGATAGTATATCATAGCTATGTCTAATGTCCACATTTACGCAAGAGCCAAATGTCCAGGTTCCAGGTAGTAGGTCCATTAGGGTCTGCAGTTTCGCTCTTGTTGCATCGGGTGTTAACGGTCAAACATTTGGTTTTCATGTACTTTGCACATCGACAGGGAGGCCGTCCAATCGAGAAATGTTCCAATACGTGATAGAATGACCACTCTGTGCAACTGCTTCCTAGTCCCAGAGCCAATATAGTTAAGCCCCGAACTCCATTCCGATGCATCCGTGATCACGCTCAAAGCTCGTAAACCATGTCTCCCCAGGCCTCGCCTACGACAAAAGGGACTTCAAAAGGATATCCGCATTAGTTTGTGCTCCCGACGCCAGGCTACGACAAGGATCGGGACTCGAGCAGGCCCATTGCATGCGTTTCTTCGGCATAAGTAGACGACTTCAGTATGTGCTGCCCTCGGGAGGCTGCGGGAGCTTCTTGTGTTGCGGCAGAGCCATATACCTAGATCATTCAGCATTTACATTCCAGAGTTGGGTCGGCTTGGCCTCACCTCCGAAGCTCAATTAAGATGGTCTCCATGGTGAAGTCCCGTTTCCACTGAGCCAAGCAGGGCACCTTTGTTGGATCAACCTTCGCCTCGTCAGCCTGAACTCCCCCACAGAATGACCGGATGTATACCTTTCCATTTCGCTGGTCGACACACGGCAGGTTTACCTTGGAGGTAAAGGAGATCTCGGGAGGAAGATCAGGATAGTTGGGGCCGCAGTGGATCTTGACGCTGTAGATGCGGTTTTCGTGGACGCTCTATAAAATATGTCAGTTGCATGTGAGTGAAACGAGGGATGAACAGCTGCAAGACAAGGCTTGGAGATGCATCGACCTCTGCATTCCCAGTCCTGGGTGTACTCAACGATCTGGTCTTTCACTGCTGGGTACATACGTGAGGGGGTCCAAGGATGGTACCGTTCCAGTCCGACATCAACAGATCATCTCCATTGTCGAGGCCGTATGAGCATGCCTCTGTAGAAAGTCAGACACTAGACCAGAGAAGTATGGCATCTAGACCTACCAGCACCGAGACCCTTCTCGCCTTTCTCCAACTCCTCCAGCAGCCGGAAGTTTCGGGGGACTTTGGCGCCCATGGTCGCGGTTGCAGGGCGACAAGGCGGGACGATGGTGGTGCGGATGACACCTGAGCGAAGGTGGGCTGTACCCCGCTATAGAGAGCTGTTTGTGGTTGGGAGCTGGGTCGCGGTCCGAGTTTAGCGGTGTAGGCGATGGCTACGGAGTGCAAACAAGCACAAATCTTGAGACAAAGAGAAAGGTACTCGCGAGCGCTGGAGTGAAGAGGTCGGCTGCATCCACGTCTCAATCGCGGTGCGGTCACTCGCTGTCTTGGCGAAAGCTAACAGCAGCTGCGACCGGGTCAAGCCACATCGCCAAAGCGCCGGGGTATCTCCGACAACGCGACATCTGTTCACTGCTCACTGCTCACTGCACCGGCCTGAGCGCTTGACACTCCTTTTTTGGTGGAGATTGCTTTGGTTCAGCGGGCGCCCTCATGCCACGACTACGGCCCCGAGAATGACAGCACAGATTTTGGCGGCTGAGCTAGGGAACCTCATTCAAGACTCCAAGCGCAAGAACGCAGAGCTAAAGAACGCGGCCGAGAAAGCACTCCAGGACCTGAAATCGCTTTCAGTGACATCCGAGGCCCAACTTTCCGCTGGCAAGTTGTACTCTACAGTCGCAGTATTTCCGCTAATCTGGAATAGACCTGTCCAGGCGTCCTCATTTCATTTCTCCCTTTCTGATTGCTTGCAACACTCGTAATGCCAAATTTGGCTCAACCGCCATCTCTTGTCTGCAAAGACTCAGTGTTTCCAAGGCCCTACCAAGGGAACGATTGACTGAAATTCTCGATGCACTGAAGGACTGTGTCACATTAAGTAATGCCGCCAATGGTGCTCAACGAGCTTACGCTAACATCGCAAAGGCCATGATGTGCAGTTGAAGATCTTGCAGATCCTGCCGTCACTTGTGCAGAACTATCCGACTGAGGTCCGTGGTGATGCTCTGGCCACTGTGTTACAGATATGCTCTGCGCTTCAAAACGCCAAGAACTTCGCAGTCAGCAACACAGCCGCAGCTACACTGCAACAGCTAGTTATAGCCGTGTTTGATAGGGTTGCAACAGAGGATGGTAGGGTATTTGCTACTTCCCCATGACCCATTGTTAACTATCTGCTAGACAAGTCACTCGAAATACCCGCAGTTACCGATGTGCCTGCAGACGACGGTACTATCTCGATCAGACCAGCTGCCCACGATGCGCTCAAGGTACGACGCTGCATACTGTGCTGAACCTCACGCTCATACCTGGCAGGTGTTTAATGACTTGAACCTTCTCCTTACAGGAGAGAAGACAACTTTTGTACGATTTTCCCCATTGCCGTCTACAACCACTCTCGAGGTCATTGAAGCGATATTGTCCAATCACGCCAAGATCATGGCAACGCATGCGGAACAAACTCGTGTCCTTCGTTCTTTGCTGATGCCCACGATTATTCGCTCGCTATCTGATCGGTTGTCTTTCCCTATCACGCTACGAATCATCCGGATCCTGAATTTACTCATCCGCAACCACCTCACACTCATGCCTTCAGAATGCGAGATTGCTCTTGGCCTATTGAACCATATGCTTGATCCAGAAGCGTCTAGCTCGTGGAAACGAGCATTGTGCCTAGAAGTATTTCGCGGCATCTATTCAGATTCCCGCCTTCTATTGCAAATATATTCGCATTTTGATGAACAAGAGGGAAAGAAGAACATATTTGGAGACAACCTAGCCTCTTTCGTTCGTTTGGCCACCGAAAAGCCTGCCGTCATCGGGCTCGGCCCACAGTCATCGCTACCAGTAAATCGCAATGACGGCAAAAATAGTGCTTCTAATCAAGCCGTTGCCGAAGCCGGAGCCCTCGCTGGTGTGATAGGTGGTCACGCGAACGAGAACAACGGGAGCAATCATCCTGCCGGTATTAGCACCCAATGGAGTAACCTCAAGACGCCATGCATCGAACATCTCGATAAGGCGGAGCCACCGCCTATGCCGGAGACCTACATATACAGCTTGGTCTTGACATGCATCACAAACGTTTCCGAAAGCTTGGCCAAATTTGTCCTGCCACTTACCGTGCACCACGAAACGAAGAGCAAGAGGAAAACTAGACCAGAAGAAAATGCAACACCTGGAGGAGAACCAGCACACCCTCCATCTTCACGCAAATTATCGCGAACCCAATCCTTTCGCAAGAAGACTATCCCAGTTAATCCACTGTCTCTTGAAGAGCATCCTGCCTATGCGTATATACAGACCTCAGCGACGTTGGTCGCAGAATGTTGGCCTGCGATACTCGCAACCTGTTCAACATTCCTGAATGCAGCCTTGGATGCAGATTATTACCGAGCTTTAGTACGGGCTATACAAAAGGTCACACAGGTTGCTGGTCTACTCGTACTTCCGACACCTCGAGACGCTTTCCTGACGACTTTGGCAAAAGCAGCTGTTCCCTCGAGTATGGTTATGGCTAATGTCGCTTCGCCAAAATCACCGCCCGCGGAGCAGACAGGCTCGAAAGGATTGCTGAATGTCGACAGTCTGGTCAACCAGGCAGCATCAGCACTGGACAAAAATCGGCGCCCGTCGTACGAAGCGAGTCATTTACCAACGCTAGGTGCTCGAAACCTTCTTTGTCTTCGAGCATTACTCAACCTTGCCATTGCTCTTGGACCTACCCTTCGTTCAGCTTGGTCGATAGTGTTTGAGACTCTCCAGGTCGCAGACCTGGTGATGGCATACTCGAATCAGGGTGGACAGAGAACACCAGTCTCTGGAGCCCGTACTGAGGCGGATGTTTCCGAGAAGATCGAAACCGAGACATCGGCTGTACAATCAGCAGCTCGTAGGCTTTTTGAGAGCACGGCAGACTTTCCTAACGAGTCTTTTGTAGAAGTTTTACAAGCGCTATGCGGTTTGATTCAGACTAGCAGCGACAACACACCGAGCGGCGAGCAAACACCGTCCAACACAGGCCGCCCGAAGGTCCTTCACCAGCGAAGGTTAGGGAGCGTTTCTGGTATGACATTGAGTACTGACGCAAATTCGCGAGATTCAGCCTTCGCGCTGAACAAGATTGGGGAGCTTGCTGGTCTCAATGAAGAAAGACTTGCCAGTTACCCCCCTGATGATAGCGGGTGGGATGTTCTTGTCACTGAACTTGTCCATTATTCGGCCAACCATCGTAATGCAACTCAGTCTAGGCTGCTCGCTGCAGACATTTTGTGCCGCACGGTCAAGGACATCGCGCAATCATCTATCCCGGATGAGGAACGCGAAGAGGTACAAGTCCGGATTCTTTCTGCTTTAGAGACGCAAATATCATCATTGCGTGAAGACGATAACGGCGACGGCTCGTTCGCTGACGCTGACGTCCGAATACATCAGATAGCACTTGCTGCGCTCAAGAGCGTTATCGAACAGTGCGGCGAATCATTGATAGCTGGGTGGGTATCAGTGTTCGATAGTTTATCGAGTGTGTACTCTGCGACTTCATCCTCTGAATCGGACAATACAGCTTCTGCGAAGCTTGTATCGATTCCAGAAGTTGTCGAAGTCATTTCAAAAACCTTGGCGAGGACAGCATTTGGTACGGTCCAGCTCATCTGCTCTGACTTCCTGGCTGCTGTTCCAGACACTTCACTTTCAACATTGCTTGAGCTCTTACTCAAGTTCTCCTGCCAGCAAGAGGATCTAAACATGTCGCTTACTGTGAGTACCTTGCATCACCATTACATTATCTTTTTCTGATATAACAAAGGCGGTCACCTTCTTCTGGAATGTATCGGACTTCTTACATGCTAGAAGTGACCTGTCGCAATTGCCAAGTTTAGCAAGCGCCACTACGAACGGGGATGATGTTCGGCAAACTATTAAGACGAAATCGAAGGAAGGCATAGCCTCGGCACTCTGGCTCCAAGTTCTGGTAGATTTGTCTACTATAACAACAGACCGGCGCGCAGAACTTCGCAACTCTGCCATCCATACTATCCAGCGCATTTTTGAGAACTATGTCGATCAGTTGTCTCCTGACGCGTGGATGTTGTGCCTTCGCAGCGTACTGTTTGGAATGGTGAACGCCAATCTATCTGTTCAGAATCGAATACGGACAGATCCTCCGGCCACGGATGATGAGATCGCAGCGTGGAACGACACGACAAAGACCGTACTTCACTCTATAAGCAAGTCAATATCGATGTACATGGACAAAGTAGGGGATGCCAGTAGCTTGGGACATGCCTGGGCCGACCTCTTGGACCTTCTTCAGCAGTACTTCGATTGCGGTTCCCATGCTCTCGGCGCCTCCGTCTTTACTATTATCACTGAAGTGCTCTCTCGGGTAGGCAATGCACAAACAGTGGGTATCGTGCCTCTGCGGAAAACAGCTACAGTCTGGAAATCCTATTTCGAGCGACGTGAATTATGGCACAACAATCCGGAAGATAACCAACAAGCCTTCATTACTTACGCTGCAGCTTTCAAGGCTATCTATCGATTGGCTGATAAGTTCTTGAAGTCCGAAGACTTGATTCAAATGCTACGTAATCTTGAAGCTTGCGTAGTTGCCTCGGATGAGATCCCGTATTCATCAGACGTTGATAACATGACGACACTCCAGACTCAAGTAATAGAGTGCTTTTCATTGGTTCACACAGAAAGCGAGGGACTTCCTGAGCATCTTCTACGAACTCTCAGCAGCTTCGGGACGCTTCCTTATTTAAGGAACATGGAGCAACGCGGACCTACATTTGTTGCACTCGCTAAAGCATCGATGGCGCTTCTGCACACCATTGTTACCAAACACGTCTCTGACAACGAGATCTACACCAATGGTGCACTTCTCGCTGTTCTCACAAGCCTGGAGAAACCAATTCGAGAGAAGTACCTATGGCACCGAGAAGGCAAATCTCCAACTCTCTGGCAAAAGGCCACTTTGACCGCCGTCGCTGTTCTTGAGACCACACTTTCACACATCAAAGAGCTGGAAGGCGAGGCCTTACGACCTATTTGGACCCAAATCGTCGCCATCATCAACGGCGTCATCCGCGCCCAACTCTCCACCTACCCTTTCACCCTTCAAAAGGATGAGTCATTCGATATCTCAACTTTCACCCAGCTAAGATCTCTCATCACCATCCCCCTCGGTTCTCCTTCCCTCCCGGACGCCCTCCGTCGCACGCACGCCCGCAACCTCTTTGAAACCTCCCTCCTTCACGCCCCCTTCGACGGCGAGATCCCTGACCTCGCCTCCTCCCCACTCCAAAACCTTTATGAAGTGCGTCTTGGCCGCACAGACAGTCCCACTTGCACATTCCGTCCAAACATGACCTACACCACTCTCACCGAACTCTTCGCCCTCGTCGCGCATCACGACGGTATCGCGGAAGAAAGGCCCGCACGCGTCAAACTCGCGCAAGCCGCAGCGCCGTACCTCATTCTGCGCTGCGCGCTGCCGCTACGCGCCTACATTGCCGACCACCCGCTGCGAGGTCGCATGCCACAGCCTGAGAGCCAGCGGCAGGAGCTCATCTTCGTGCTGCGTGAGCTGAGGAGGCTGGAAAGCGAGCCGGCTAGTATCCCGGATGCCAAGGGCGTGAAGAGTCAGTTTGGGAAGCATTTGCATAGGTTGTATCCGCTGATTGTTCGAGCGCTTGAGGTGAGCAGGGGAGACGGGGAGGTTTTTGGATGCCTGGCAAAGTTGATGGAGAGGGTAGGCGGGGAATTTGGGGTGGATAGTGAGTAGGGTGGTGTAGTTCTTGGATTCCACTGCGCCATCGAAAGTGTTCGTAACCTGTATCACCCTAAGGCATGTCACACACAGTACCCAGACTCATGACACGGTACTGGAGGTTCGTCTCAGAGAGATTTTGGAAAAGCACGTGATTACCCAAGTTTAGAGCGTAGACTAAATAATAATGCATCTGAATTCTGTATTTGTATGTATGTTCATTCCGGTGTGGGTATCATTGGCTCGTAAGATCAGTACATCGCCCAGTCATGTTGTTCCGTGCCTTCCGTGAACCTTCTATAATCTGAAATATATCGCCGCCCGTTGTGGCGACGACTCATAACATGAAAATCATTCCGCTGTTGCCATCCATGAACCGCGTAACATCATAGTCATAGCCCCGAGATTATCTTCCCCACATACTTCAGCTCCCACTCCTTCGGATCCTCGCCTACAAAGCGCGCGTCTCGCCTCTCAGCCAGTAGCTCATGTGTAACACCAATGGCCTCGTACCACTCGCGCACCTGCTCGTGCCCACTATCACCAAAGATGGTCAACATACCATCTGTAGACCTTGGCTCAGGCCTCGGCGGCACACCCCGCATCTTCAACAGCATGAACAAGATGTCGCTGAAGCGCTCGCCTTGCTGCGAGTAGTACGCGGGGGGCTTGTCGAGCGGCCACCTAGGGCTGCGGTGGGAGTGGCCGAAGTCGTCTGATGGGGCAGACTGCAGAGCTTGTACGGGGTTTTCGGATGTATTCGTGGTGCCTGGCAAGGATTGCTCGTGCTGGTCTTCCCATGTGCGGCAGAGCCAGCACATGCGCTCCACACATGCCAACAGCACCACGGCAACGAGGAAGGTCTCGAAAGGATTCGCCTGCTGGCGCTGAAGAAGACGGCGCTCGAGATCGTTCATGACGGTTCGGGCTAGACATGCTGCACGCTTCTCTGTGGCACCCATTAGTTGTGATTTGATGAGGTTGTAAGACAGTTGGTTATAGGATTTGAAAATGGATGTCCGGTTTATAGTCTCCAAGTCGGATGGAGTAATGGTAGGCGGAGCCATTGTTGGGGCTAGCGAAGGATTTGAGAAGAAGTGCCAGTGCAGAGACGATGAATTGAGTATTCGTGTGAGATTCCATAGTTCCAGGGCCTTGGTGAGGAGACCATCTTGGTTCGTGGAGTTCATATTACAGGCTGTGTTTATCGTAGATCTCATAAAAGTAGAGTCTTCGGACTCAAAAAACGAAGGTACAATCTGCTTGACGTACAAATCTAGCTTTCCACTGATATCGTCCTCGGTGTCAATGATTTCAAGTTGAGAGGCTGTGGCGGCGGCAAGGATAGCAGGATCAATGTCGGTGGGTGTAAGACACTTTAGCGGCGTAAACGTGGCAACAATGCCCGAGTCTGGGTAGTGAGTCGCTTCTATCCGGCCGGGTACCTGGTTCAGCCGTATTTGGCCCTTGGCTTGACTAACTGCATGGAAGGACAGTACCGCATGCAGACCAGCAGAGTATATGTTGAATTCGTCGGCTATCCGTGTGCGTATGCAGGGCTGCTTCCACAAGCGTGCACTTTCAACATTTTGGCACGTGTTGCAAGGATTATCTCCCGAGCAGGGCTTCTTGAGCATGCGACATCGGATGCAGGCACCCCGTTTGCGCACCTCTTGTACCTCTTTTCGCCGTGTGTCGGTAAAGCGGCCTCGCACCTTGGGCTTGACAGACTTGTGACTGACGCTGAAATCAGTTCCAAAGTGCGTCTGGGTGCCGTTTGGATTGATTGCTATTGGACGTGGATGCGAGGGGTGTTTGGTAGGGTTCTCGTCGATGGCAACGTGCTGCTTGGTGGTCGCTTGCTCTGGGAGCAAAGGATCGATTGAGTTGTGCCATTGGCCTGGGCGATTTTGGAAGACGGACATGGCAGGGTTAGTCATGTTCATGTTGAGCTCTGGCTCCAGCGTGAGGCCACCGGAATTTAGCGGAAGCAAGTCGTTCGCGGCGGATGCAGCCATGACGAGAGACGGGACCATCTGAGCCATTGGTGCTGAGCTGGGCATGGGCATACCGCCGATATGCGGCGAACCAGTTGGTGAATGGTGCAATGGCCCGTTGAACTGGTATATCGACGGCAACGCAGGCGCATGCGGCATGTCCAGGCCCTGGGACAGCGCCCCTAGATCGCTCTCTGGGCGGTCGTCGTGGACCAAGTACTCCTCAAACAGTCCCTGATGGTGGTCTTGCATGTTCCCGACGTGTGCGTGGGAATGCTGCTGTTGCAGATGCTGTTGCGACTGCTGTGATTGCGGCGACTGCTGCTGGTGCTGGGCAGGCGGGTCCTGGGGCTGCCTCGAAGCGACGCGCTTGCCCGACAGGTTCAGGTGCTGTCGCGAGACCTCGGCCAGCGTTTCCAGCGCGGACAGCCCTTGTTTCGAGGGCGAGAAGGGCAGGTTCATGGCGTGGGCGGCATGCATGGGGCCCGTCGCGGGCGGGGCGAGGGCCGGGAGGTCGGGCAGCTCGTGGATCTGCAGCAGGGCGCGCTGGCGGTCGCGGAGCGGAAGGGCAGGGCATTTTTTCACGAGGTGGTTCGTGAGGCTGTCTATACGGCCTTTGGGGAACTGTCGCGGCGGTCAGTCGGAGCCTGGAGAGCGGGCGCGCTGGCGGGCGTGGGGAAAACGAGAATGGCGTGGGCTACACCGACGGATGTGCTCACCTTTTCGCCGCACGACTTGCACGTGTGCTGGTAGCGGTTGCTGGCATCCTCGAGCTTGGGGCCGCGCTCAAAGAACTCGAGGATCAGCTGGTTCGGGCGCCTCCCCATGGCTCTGCGGTCGTGGATATGGCGTCGCAGAAATTCTGCCAAAGCGGTGTGAGGTGGGGGACTCGTCAACGTCGAACGCGCGCGCGTGTCGAGTGGTGCATGCAATGCCCTAGAGCGTCCTAGCGCATGCACGCACCCGCACTCTGTATGTAGGTTTCGAGATGCGAGACCCGTCGTTCCTGGAACATGATTCTGTCTTGGACGAGATTATCTCCAACGAGACTGTGCAGACGTGTACTTCGCTGGCAAGGGTGAAGACCGCGTGTCGTCTACCACCGCCGCCTCTATCGTCAGACCCTCCCGGAGCGATGCCTTCAAGTCCCGGACCATGCCCGCGTCCTGCCCCTCTACTTCCCGCCCTGATTGAAATTCATACTGTAACCCCCACTCGCCTCGTCCTTTGCGAACTGGAAATTGTCCGTGCTCAGCCCAAAAGGCTTCAATATCCCATTGCCCAACTGCTTCAGCTTCCCCATCATGTCCGCCAGCTCCGTGTTCTTGGCCTCATCCAACCTCGGCGGCAGCTCCCTCAGCGCAGCCTGCACGGCTTTCCGGTCCAAGCTCGACAGCTGATGAGGCGGCTTCGACAGCGCTTGGTAGTCCTCCAGTGCGCCTTGTAGTGACGACCAGCCTCCCACTTGCTGTCTCGCCTTTGCACGCCGGAGTAGCGCTTTCGTGCGCAGCTTGTGAACGTCGTTTATCGTCTTGCCCGTCCGTGTGAGCGCCGCGATGCGGACTTCGGTCGCGTCGTCCATCTCCTCGACCTTGCCCGCCCCGGCGTCACCCCCGCTACCGTCCTTCTCAGCTATGCTTGCGGGCGGATCGATGGCATCCAGCGCCTCGAGAGCTTGCGTTGCTGACTCTATGGCCTGCTTCCATTCTTCGAGTTTCAAGTGGCATGCGGCGATGTTGGAGCGGAGGACGGCGACGTCGTATTCGAGGTAGGTCGGGCACACGGCTAAGGCTTTCTCGTAGCCCTGAATTGCGGAGTTGTACTCGCCGGATGTGAAGCCCTTATTTGCATCGACTTTTTCGGCGTTGGACTCTTCGAGCAGCGACTTCTCTTGTTCGGGGGTAAATATTTCAGGCACGGGGCATTCGAGGGGTTTTTGCGTGACAGGCGGCGCAGGCGAGGAAGTTGACATCCTGCTAAAAGCGATTCGCGATCGCGGAGGGTCCTGAGATGACGTTCGAGGAGCTTGTTTGTATTTGTATAGCCATCTGTTGTCGCGTTTCTACTCGCGATGACCTCCGCCGCTAAATCGCAAGGCAAGCAAGCTAGTGCTCGGTGGTGGGGTACAGCATTCACCGATGGCCCCAACTCTTCTCCCCAGGCAATTGCGACCCTGAATCATACCAATCCCAAATCTTTTCCTTATACCCCCGCGACGCAATTCGCCAACATGCCCTCCAGCAAGTATGCCTACCCTCTCTCTCCATAGCATCAATTATCAACATACCACTCTAGCACCCCGCCCCCGCCAATTCGCGCTGCGCTCTTCGACATGGATGGCCTCCTCATCGACTCCGAAGACCTCTATACCCAGGTCACCAACACCCTTCTCGCGCGCTATAACCGTCCCTCCCTCCCGTGGTCCGTAAAAGCCCAACTGCAAGGTCGCCCCGGAGCCCAAGCCTACGAGATCTTTCGCGCCTGGGCCCAGCTCCCCATCCCCGTCGAGCAATTCCAAAAGGAGCAGCAGGAACTGCAAACGGAGCTGTTCCCAAAGACGAACTGGCTGCCGGGTGTGGTAGAGCTATTAGAGGGATTGCAGAAGCGGGGCATACACATGGCGCTTGCGACGAGTAGCCACCGGTTTACTTATGAGTTGAAGACGGGACATTTAAAGGGGGCCTTCGATGCATATTTCAAGGATGAGCACAAAGTGCTAGGAGATGATAAGAGGATTCCGCCGGGCAGGGGAAAGCCGGCGCCGGATATCTATCTGCTTGCGTTGTCTACCTTGAACAATTCGCTCGAGGAGCAAGGAGAGAAGCCATTGCAGCCGGAGGAGTGTTTGGTCTTCGAAGATAGTGTGCCGGGAGTCGAGTCGGGAAGGAGGGCGGGTTGTCAGGTTGTGTGGTGTCCGCACTCAGGACTACTAAACGAATACAAGGGCAAAGAGAAGGAGGTATTGGCAGGCCTGACTGGTGAACACAAGGAGGGTGAGGAACAACAGCTGCAGCGGACAGAGGTAGAAGTTGAGGAGGGCAAACGGAAAGTTGGCCTACCTGGCAAGGTCGACGATGGCTTTGGGCGATTGCATAATACACTAGAGAATTTCCCGTACGACTCGTACGGGATCAAGGCGCCGGTTGCATGATAGAGGAGGGTTTTTCTTAGACTTGCATCTGCATCTGCGTGAGTCACCATAGACCTGAGTTACCGAAATGCCTCCAAAAGGCTACACATGAACCCATGAGCATCAGTCGCTCTATGGCCGTAAAACACCACCCATGCTTGACTCCTCTGAGCTATGCCATATATAACTCGCAAACGCTAGCTCTGTAGAGCTTGCAGACGGTTCCTCATTTGTCTCAGCATCTCTTCGTTGTCCTCTTCCTCCTCCTCTGCCTCGACCGGCGCAGCAGGAAGCGCCTCTTCGGCTGCCTTAGTTGGTGGTAACCTATCCTTCAGTAACTCCGATAGGACCTTATCGACCTCGCCTTCGGCCTCCTCGTCTTCTCCTTCCATTAATGCGCTATCATCGAGCGTGTCTCCCACCATCTCCTCAATAATGCCGGCCTTCATAAGCTCAGAAGAGAGCTCTCGCATGGTCCCCGTCAGCTCCGGTAGTCGTACCAGGGTATTCACGTCTTTCATGATGCCCGTCGAGGCGCGTATGCTGCCCTCGATCTTGCGCACGGAGAAGGCCTCGTTGACCTGCATTTGCACTGAGTTGAGCTGGGCCTTGCTCGTCTGTAGTCGGCTGCTTTGCTTTCGTACGCGCACAAGTTCACGTGCGAAGGTTCGGACATCTTGGTTCGCCTGCTTGGCCATGGATGGGTTCTTTTGGGCGCGCTTCGACGATTGAAGGATGAAGTTCTTTGTTTTGGCCTCGGTCTGCTTGAGCTGCATGATGTCTCGGTCTAGCTTGCGCACGTTTTGCCGGACAAGCGCATTGCATTTGCGTTTCTGCAGCGCGATCAGGCAGGTACAGGAGAAGGGCGGTATGCGCTGGTACTGACCTGCTCTTCCGGCGTCGGTTTCCAGAGGAGACCGCGAATGGTCTCCATGGTCGGTTTGCCCAGATGTAACCGACTAGCTGTTCGGACAGCGGGGTGTTTCTTCTCTACGATCACGGTGGTTGACTTGCGGGGTGCAGTCGATAGCTGAGCACGATGGTTGGGGGCGTTGGACTCTGGGCAAGGCGATGCAGGAATAGACAAGCGTGTGGACTTGACCGGCAGGTTGCCAGTGGACGTGCGAGGGTTGAAGCGGCGCTCGAGTGCGCATGCGCGATGCTTCACGCGGGAGTGTTCATGGGTGGCCTTGGAATCGATCACTGCGGTTCGGCGAGAGAAGCCTGGTCCAAGCTCAGTGACGTTGGCGTTCGCGGGGCAGGCAGGCGCGACCCGCCAGAGGCCACCAGAGATTCGCCGAAAACTGGGCTCCCTCACCGCCGACGAGTGCGAAACATGTTCAATTGGGACAGGCTTGCGGGTTTGCGTGCCAGCTGCACAAATACGAGTTTGCAACTGCACAAAGCAATCGTTGGCTGCGGGGCTGAGTTTCTACACAGTTTCCATTACTTTCCACCAGCCTCGCCCGCGCTAGTCTACGACCTGCAGCACCTGCGCATTTCTTCTCCCTCCACCCAACCTTGACCGCCTACATCAAACGACTCTCACGACCCGTTGACGACACTACCTTCTACACGTATAGACTACCCAATCGCTCCCTCAAACACACACTGCGCCTCACTATGTCTACCATTACCCCCGAAGGTAAGCTGCAGCCTTCCCCGATGCCCTCCACTTCCGTTCACGCCCTGCGTGCCTGCGCTTGCGTGCGATACGGCACCTACTGTGCACCGGTAACCGCGCATACAAGATCTCAGAGCCGTGAAATCTCAGCCTCGGATACCATGCATGCATACGCCGCTGCAGCTGTCCTGGATTTTCAAGTTGCGGGGATCCCATAGCTGAGCTCAACTGACATGTACCAGTCACCTGGGCACAACGCTCATCGAGCTCCGAGCCGGAGAAGAACTACGTCTTTCTCACCGTTGTCGCTACCGATGTTCCCGAGTCAGACAAGCAGCTCGACCTGCAACCTACCAAGCTCACCTTCAAGGGCACCTCAACGTCCAAGAAAGTCACATATGCCCTCGAGCTCGAGTTCTTTGCCGAGATCGACCCTAAGGAGTCCAAGATTCACCACACCGGCCGCGACATCGAGCTAGTGCTGCGCAAGAAGGAGCTCAAGGAGGAGTTCTGGCCTAGGTTGCTCAAGGACAACAAGAAGATGCACTTCTTGAAGACCAACTTCGACAAGGTACGCATCACACCAGTGATACATGGACTGTATGTAAATTGACTAGGGACATCTCGCTAACTTTTACAGTGGGTCGACGAGGACGAGCAGGACGAAGCCCCCGATGATGAGGACTACATGTCCAAGATGAACCCCATGGGTGGCGGCGGCGAGGGTGGGTTTGGTGGCATCGACTTCAGCAAGCTCGGCGCCGCGCAGGGCGCAGGAGGTCTTCCTGGTATGGAGGGCCTTGAGGGTGAGGGCGAGAGCAGCGACGACGAGGAGGACGACGATGACATGCCTGCGCTCGAAAGTGACGACAAAGCAGAAGCCTCTAGCACCAGCAAGAAGATCGAGGAGGTTTTGTAGACGGATCGATTTCGCAACAGGAACTTTGAGGACAACTTTGTGGAACGCTGATTACCAACGACCGGCGAACTGGATAGCGGGACGCGACTTGGACTTCGCAGTACCAATTTCGGTTCTGCAAGCTTTTCGCATTGGAGTCCATGCTGGCCTTTTCGTATATTGGATTGCTATGTAAGTGATGAGCACAGTATATGACTCGAAATACACCTCAAGATTCACTCTCCTCCCTGCAATGGTTCGTGAGATAAGGAAATGGGGTCTTTGATGAATACCTCGAGGTACTACTTGAATATTGTGAAGTTTGGAGATGTCCCTCGACAGTGGATTCCACTCGTAACGCACTGTTAGCGCAATGCCGTACCAAACGCCCGGGTGCTCCTCGTCATCCCAAAATCGACGACACGGAGCCGACAGTACAGTACCACCATAACAAACCCCATCCTTCTCTAAGCACTCTACTCAACAAACCTTGTGCTGAGTACCGGAGATTCCGGCAGCGCCCAAGAATTCCTTATGCCCTCCCATTCGTCCTTGGACGCAATCGAGCGAATCTAACGCACCTCGCCGAGGCTGAACCAGCGGTGGCGATGGAGGCAATATTTTCCAGCTGGACACCTTGTATGTACCAAAGACGTAGTAGCAGAGTCCCAAATTGAGGTAATAGGGAGCTCCGTACGTTGAGGGGTTTATTACTCCACGACGACGTCCGCGGTAAATGGCTGAGGGTGGACGGTTGGCATGCACGACTTGGCGCCTAGCTATGTGCCATGGTGAAGGTGATCCAGAAGCAGTAGATTTAGAATTGTTCGTGTGGGTTGGCCTTGTCCCTTGCGGACTCGCTGATACCATGGATTGGCGAGCTGGAGTTGACGACAGTGGGAAAGGTTATGTCCTTTGTTGTAGCGTTGAAGATGTCCGGTTGACCACACTTGAAGTTGATGGATTATGGGGGACCTTCAGAGTAGTGCAAGAGACTGCTTCAAAGCGGGATGGCGCATGTGGCAGAAAAGTTCTATACATTGTGTCAGCAGGGGTATCAAATCGCTTCTGTGTCGCTTACTGCAGAACTGCTTGAGCCCCTCTATGTCATCTGTGTCGAGCTCCGACATGTCCCAATTCGTAGGAGACAATCCGCTATTTGCCAAGACCAGATTGAGTTCATCAATACCAATGAGTTGTAGGGTTGCCGGCACACGATGGGGGTGATTAACGTAAAATTGAAGGACTGCGTCGGGAAGACAAAGGCTCTGGGCGTGGATTCGATAGCCCAAGCACTGAAGCTGGCAGAACTTCTCACGTCCGCCGATCCCGAGCCGTTCAGCCAGGACGGCGTGTAGAAAGAAGATCGGGGTCGGCCATTTTCTGGAGAACAGAGTCAGTCGACCTCGGGCCGCATCCAAGGGAGAGACCATGGAAGGGATCGCGGACTCACCGTTCCCAGGCCGTATATGTCACAGCCTGCTTCCAGCGATGTTTCTCCCTGATCCTGCCCAAAGGCAATGGCGAGAGTGTTTCCTTTAGAGGAAGATAGGTAAGGGCAACTTAATTTCGTTATAGGCGTTTGCAACCGCGAGAGCACGGACGGAACAGCCGCGGTGAAGAGAGCCCACAACTTCAACAATGGGATCACTGTTGCTGTGGTGAATTATTGCCTAGTAACCTGATCTAGGCAAGCAAAAACTGTTGGTTCTAGCTGTGTCATGCTGTGGCATGCATTCAAACGGATCAAATTGAAGGTTAATTTTCATTACGAGAACGTGATCAAGGGTCCGAAAACTTGGAACATCGGTCCATCTTTTGGTTCCTTTGCCTTCACAGGAGTTCTCAGCTCTGCGAGGTCTCTCTGCCTGATAGCTTCGTTTCTGAACTGCTACTCCCACATTTCTCGTATGCAGAGCAGGTTCCTGCGCTAATAATCAAGTGTGGCGAGCACACAGACCCCTGAAATGATCAAACAAACGACGAGAGTGTCACCAAAAGCATCAGCGAGTGGTTTTTTCACGGCCAGGATCTCATCTGCTAAAAGTGTTGAGATAGCGTTCTGTGGTGACTGCAACTGAGATGGTGTGAGCAACCCAGTTTCCAGAAGCTTCTATCGCTGCTTTACGCCGAGGATGACGTGGAAGTAGCAATACCAATACTGCTACCAAGTACGCGGATTTGTGCCATGAGGCCTTGCGCGACCACTGTAATACGAGTAGTTAGCAACATCTTTCTTCAGCACGGGGAAGATCTTACCGTTATCTCGGATTTCACTCTCCACGTTAGCTATCATACTCGATATTCGGTATACTGCGGATCAAGCCGAATCTGAATCCAACAAAAACTTGTAGACTATAAGCTATCACTTGCGTATGGGTTCCACGGTGGAGGGCAGACAAGGTTGCAAAACCAATATCGGTGCCTTGTAACAGTTCTATACCACTTTCCTATGGTTCTGGTGTTGATAGTTTCTATATTAAGCATCTCTTTTGCAGTTTCCAGATAGTCTATATAATATAGGGAGCTATCTATTAGTTCTATTTACTATAGTAGGCTAATTTAAGCTTATTTTGTCGTGTACTATACCTAAAACCCTTGATTTAACAGAATTTAGCTAATAGCCAGCTCCCCATAGTATATAGACTGCGAATTAGATACTATCAGTATTAGAGCCACGGGAAAGTGGGACAGAAGTTCTGCAAACGATAATAAGCATGAACGCTGTGCTTATCATCATTACCACAAAGATGTTGTTCTTCTTGATGGAGAAAGCTCCTGCAAGGGCCGTTCCAATTGTGCAGGGGCAGAGCAAAGGCAGAAGAGCAATGTTTGATACAAGTGCGCTGTATTCGTTGACGACCTGAAAGTGGGTCAGTAGTGAATAGATAACCACGAAGGAAAGCCTGACAACATAGTTGCAGCCACAGCGGATAGGTAGACTCTGCTTTTAACAAGACGTAATGTGAATCGTTTGTTGATGGATGCGGATCTAAGGATTGAGACAATGTATTCCCATCTACACAGAGCAACATAGCACATGACGCCTACAACTAGCGGCGCTGCGAAGATAGCTGTTTTCCACACCTATTTTTTGAGACGATATGTACGCCAGCTTCTTGGGAAGCGAACAAGAACGGGACACTCGCTGCAATCAGCAAAAAGCAGCCCAGGATGTCCATTTGGTAGAACGGGCGTCGCTCTGCTGGAGGAAGTTGCTTTTCGTTAGGCCACGCGAGAACGAACAATACGAGAGGTCTGATGGTGATAGGAGCGTTGATCCAGCATATCTCTTTCCTGATAAATTAAGAGGTACAAGGTCAACGTATTTCTCAAAAAGGACGTACTTCGCTCGGGTCCCAGCCACAGAACTAAGCCAAAAGCCTGAGTATGTTCCACCTATCTCAAGGCAGCACATGTACTCAGGTCTTTGACGTACCTATAGTAACATCGTACGTAGAAGAGGGAATATTTTACCATGTCTCGGGTAGACAAAGAAGGGTTCCTTTCGCCCTGTAAGAAGAAGAGAAATGCACTTTGTATCCAGGAGACTTATCAGGTAGTGTAAGTCGTAGCGGTGCCTCCAAGAAAGGGCCCAGAACCCCGCTCATGGCTTTAACACCCCTTGCAAAACACCCATCATTTGTGACATCTTTACGCTGCTGATCTTTGGTATAATTACAAAGTCGACACTGTAAAAGACCGCTTCCACCGACACCTTGCAACGTGCGGAACGCAATAAGCTAGTGAGGATCCATAGCCCAACAGCAGCCGAGGGAGAAGGCAATAAACAGCGTTGGTGCAGCGATATACGCATTGCGACGACCGACAACATCTGATAAGGAAGCGAAGACGACAGTGAATCCCAAATAGGCCGGCATATAAGCTAATGCTACCCAACTGATCTTGGAGAGCGAATGAAACTCTTCTCCGATGGTATATAGAGCAGTTGCGACAATGGATGTGTCGAGGGAAGTGAGGCATAGTCCCAAACAAATACTGTAAATGCAATACTTGAATGTCATCAACAATACTGTTCCTCGGCAAAAGTTGAGTACACCATGTGACCAGGGGAGGAGCAATGGAGTATCCATGTCTTTTACGTAATACTGTAAGGCTGGGTGATCTCGGACCTGACATAGAGCGACACAAGCCTCCATTTGGAAATGCGAACTTTCAATCGTTTTGAGGTAGACGGTGGCTCATCTTCAACCTGCGGTGCATCGCATGTAAGTGATATCGTGGCTATTGCCCTTTGTGTCGACAACTCGAGTTGAGAGCTAGTCATTACATGGATTCTTGTCTCATTTTTGAGACTTTGTTCGTGCATTGTGAGATATGGTGCGGTACGTGACAGACCGAAGCATTGTGATAGAACCTGCCAAGCTGATGCGCGTACAGCCACGAAGCATCCACTTCGTATTTCCACCGTAAGCCATCGGCAGGAAAGCTGCACGAGTTCCGGTAACGGTATGTCTTCGTGCCAGTCAGATGCATCATGGGGCGGCCGCGTCGCGCACCAAGTCCATAAGCAAATGCGAAGCTCTAATTAACCGCATGCAAGCCCGCAGTGTCAGCATTCGCACGACAGTTTCCTCATATTCTCGGTCGTACGTGCTTGAGGCGGCGACTTTGTCAGCCTCTCCGTTCATTGAGCCATGCTCAGTGTTCTGCGATATTCAACTCCAGTTTGAGGGCAGTCCTTCCAGGACCATAGTATTCAGGAAGCCGCTCAATTTGCTGGAACGCACAAGACGCGTACAGTGCTCTGGCTGGGTTGCGGACCTCATCGACCCACAAAGAGATTGTTCGACAGCCTCCTTTTTTCATCTGTTGACACAGAAAATCCACGAGACACTTGGCAATACCTTTGCGCCTCTCTTGCTCGATCGTAGCCAGCTTGTGTAGCCAGGCCAGGCTTTTCTGTCTCTGATAGACGAGGTAACCGACGAGCTCTTGGGTTCCTTCCTTTACGGCTAAGATTATTCCAACGTTCTTCTTCTTCAGTTCAGAACCGTAGTCGAAGGCCTCGCTCGACGGGAAGATTTTCTTCTCGAGCTTGGCCAATTTGGCTGCCAATGATTCGCGATCTTTTGGCGGGCATGCTGCAATCGATTGCAGAATAATACCGGAAGGTAAGGGTCCCACATGGATTGCGGTCGTCATCGCGTCGTTTCTGTGTGTTGTGTTGCCTTCCAAGGTGGTAGTGTCGAGGTGGCAAAGAAACGGGTGCAGAAATCGTCTGATTGGTTCCACCCTCGGGTAGAGCCAAATAAGGTGACAGCCCGCCGCTTACAGCTGCCACGGTATTTATCTTCGTCTACGATACCATTTTCTGCGATATGATGGTTTGTAGTAACATGGCTCTAGAAGGTATCCTGCCGAGATCACGCCTATCCAGATACGTGCAGAAACAAATGAGTTCAGTACCTGTTCGGATTGGTGGGTGTATGCATGATAGTTCAATTATGTACTTACCATGGCGTCACAGGCTGTTCAATTACGCTGTCGCACAATTGGCACCAGCAATGATAAATGAGATTGCTAGGAAGACATACTTCGTATTCTCCATTTTCAACGTTGTTTCCATTCCTCTGGTGGGACCCCACATGCTTCCTATCGTGGATTATCCACCTGACTGCTGTTTTGTGTTACTTTTGCGCGGCAGCCACAGTCAATATTTCTCTCTATCACTTTACGGGACACCACTTTGTGTTTCGTGTCAACAATCAGAAAATCTTCCACCTGACTGCGATCACAAATCCACTTCTTCTTCCCCGAGCCCAACGGTCACAAACTCGAAGTCCTTGATGCTGCTGGTCAGTATTAAGAAATCAGATAATTGATTCTATCTGAGGTACATTTGCTCAAGTATATAAGCTAAGACGCTAGGACTATGTCACGTGATCTACGACCAGCGGATACCGGTCTTTGCTAAAGCGCACGAGAAAGGCGAGAGTCCTATATTCACTAAGGGACGTTGGCTCAAACATAGGTAGGGAAAACTTTAGAGCAAAAGGAGTGGGTTAAGATGAATCGCAGTATTACAGCAGAAGGGAAGCGTCCAATTACTAAGGGTACAACGACGAACCACGTAGAAAACATAAAATAGGGACAAGCACGGTAAAACTCTCAGTCCTAAATAGATTGATAGGTTTGTATACGAAACTATAGGTACCGTAGGTACAACATTTGAACACACCGCGATACGGGTTGTCGGACAAGTTCAGTATTTCCTGTAGTGAATTGAGATCAACATAAGTTAGATATGAAGAGCAGCATATTACTTGCACAAGAAGTCGAAAAGCAATGTATCATGGATAAGGAATGCAGTGTGTGCGTTCTCCCTCACATCGCCGACGAAGCAACCCCGTTTCTTCAAACGCCGCTCGCCAAGATCGGCGTTCGGCGCTCGGACGCCTGTCAACTGCAGGTCTAATTTTATAGTTCGCCTGACCACTCTATCTTGACGATACATGACTGCGACGCGAATGTGAGGATGGGCTCTAAAACACCCGACGGTCATCAGCAAGGACCTAATGGTACTGCTTGGCACATCAACAATCCAGTTCAAGATTAACATGTGAGCAGAGTCCGCCGCACACGCCGCAATTGCCTCCAGCAACCCTCCCAAGCCAGCTGCAGCAAGCGGGCTTCTCCAAGGTACACTCGAAGGGGAAGACGAAGGTCAGTAACCGTGAGGCTGGCGTAGTACTTTCATGCTTATATGTGCCCTGCCAGATGGAGACGATGACGATGCTGAATGCGGGCCTGATGGGGAAGTGAACGACACCAAAGAGGACAAGAAGAAAAAAAGGAAACGTAGCAAGAAGAAGAAGAAGAGCAAGATGCCTGTGCATCAAACAGTTCCTCCTCGAGTTGCCTTGTCCAATCTTTTCCCGAACATGCAATACCCAGCGGGTGATATCGTGGAGCGTGTCGTCCAAGAGAATCTGCAGCGCACCACGGCTGAAGAGACACGTCACCAAGCCGTGCTAGACGACATGGATGACGAGTTCCTGAGCGATTATCGCAAGGCTGCCGAGGTGCATCGCCAGGTCCGAAAGCACGTCCAGACCATCGCAAAGCCGGGCATAACCATGACTGAGCTTGCACAAGAGATTGAAGACGGCGTGAGGGCGCTTGTTGGCCATCAAGGTCTCGAGACGGGCGATGCTCTCAAAGCTGGCATGGGGTTTCCCACAGGGCTTTGCCTGAACCACGTTGCTGCACACTGGACGCCGAATGCCGGAAACTACAAGGAAATCGTCCTACAGAACGATGACGTCCTCAAGGTGGACTTCGGCGTGCATGTCGGTGGGAGGATCGTTGATAGCGCTTTCACACTGGCGTTCAATCCCGTATATGATCCCTTGCTCGCGGCAGTGAGAGCGACCACCAACACCGGACTAAGAGAAGCTGGTGTCGATGCCCGCATGGACTATTTGAGTGAGGTTATGCAAGAAGTGATGGAGAGTTATGAAGTCGAGATCCAAGGGAAGACTTTCCCCGTCAAAGCCGTTCGCAACATCAGCGGTCACAACATCTTGCGCTACAAGATCCATGGCGATAAGCAGGTTCCTTTCTACAAGACTAAGACAAATCAACGTATGGAAGAAGGCGACATTTTTGCTATCGAAACCTTTGGTACCACAGGAAAAGCTCGGATGATGGATGATGTTGGCATTTATGGTTACGGTCGCAACCAGAACGCGAGCACTACTGGCCTCCATCATGCGTCTGCCAGGTCGCTGCTGAAGACGATCGATGCGAATTTTGGCTCGATAGTCTTTGCTAAGCGCTACCTCGAGCGTATTGGAGTCAAGAGCTACCATCTTGGCATGAAATCATTGGTGCAGCACGGTGTAGTTGAGTCATACGCGCCACTGGTCGACATCCCAGGCTCGTATGTAGCCCAATTTGAGCACGTGAGTGAGATCAATGAAGTACAGTTCATCACTTGCTAACCGTGTATTATAGACTGTGTTACTGCGTCCTAATTGTAAAGAAATCGTCTCTCGTGGCGATGATTACTGATGCTGGTCGAAAATTGGGAGACGGGCTGTATGAGGTCACGGGCATTTTCTGACTAGTATAACTGCGCCTTGGACTTCAACGGCCATGGAAGCATGCGCAATTACTCGTCCCCCGTATATACATTGGGATGACAAAATAGTAAGATTCAACATCGCACTTGTTATTTCAAATCAAAAGAAGCCATGCCTTGTCCCCATTCTAGGGGTGTTTAGGATAGGTTAGCGATTAAGAACAGTATATGTATGACTAATGATCGGTGATAAAGTAGAGTATCAAGTGAGAAGATGCCAACCAAGTCTACTCGGTTTCTATGAAAGTACATGCATCGACTGCCATGCACATAAACCGTCAATGCGTCAATGAAAGGGAGGATGGCAGTACTGCATCATGTCCATCTGAAGCTCACCGAGTAAACCCACATGTCCACTAATGCGCCACAAGCAAGCGAGGTATTGTTACGATTGCACTAATGGGGGCTGCACGAGGAGCTGAGTACTAGGAATGCCGAAGTCCGATGGCCGGCTTGACCTAGTCCTGAAAAGTGCAGCTTAATGCTGCCCTACATACATATAAACGAAGACAATATGAGACTAAGGACAGAACCAAAGATGCTTAACATCCGGAGGTATGGGGACAACAACGGGAGAATCCCAAAACAGGCGAGCAGTTGACGGCCGGTGAACCCGCTCGACATGATTGGCTGCCGAAGCGCATAGCTCCAATATCTATCCGCACCTATCATCCTGGTCGATGACAGCACTAGAAATACAGTTCGTCGGTCCACAACAACCGAATTTCAGTATTGTAGTAAGAGCTAAGAGACACCATGACGAGTTCCACGCCGAAATGGCTCTGGTGTCCATACTTGTCACCCGCTCCTCAGCGCAGGAACTGCTGGTGGTCCCATGCATCTAGTGAGCCCAGATGATAACCGTGCTATGTTGGCGCGACTACGGCGCACAGCAACTAGAGGATGCTGTGCTCAGCTCCATCGAAGTGTCATGTATAAAAGGCCTCGCTAACCCAGGGACAGTAGAGACGACTCACTTCCATTCTCATTGCTCCTATCGTCCATCATGGCGAGTGTACGCTTAATTCACCTGGTAGCTGCGGCTGTTTTCCTTGTACTGTCGGTCGCAGACCCTAATAGTGTCTGCTATTCATACGGCGTCGACTTCGTTGACGAGGGAGACTACTTTATCAACAACTCAAACGAGTCTTTCACCTGTGTTTCGACCTTTCAAGGTTGTAACAAAGGCCCTGACCCTGCAGAAATCCTATTTGTCGACCCGAACAATGAGGAATATCTTTGCTCAGAAGTCCAGACCACACCTGCGGATACGCCAATGTTGTCGACATGTCCCTTCACGAAGAACGAGATGATCTCTGGCCACAACATGATCTTGGTGATCGGAAACAACGACGATGGAGAGCCCTTTGCATGGCAAAGAGGTCAGTACACTATCTCGGTATATTGAACATAGTACTCATACAACCACAGACATCTATCTCACCGTTGGAACGCAAGTCACAACTATATACACGCCCACGGTGACGTATGTCATCACTTTTACGCCAGTGGTCACCTCGACAACAACGTCTACACTGCTTATTACGTCAACCATCAAGAACACTCACATTGTTACGCTTCCATCTGCAACCGCGAAGAAAACCCAGTTCATCACTCCCCCAGCAGTGTTCACCACTAAAACGAAGACAATAACTCGTACGCGCCGGGTATGGAAAAAACAATTAAGCGTTAAAACAGAGACAAGTACTGCAACTTGCATCACTCCTGCACCATGGTCGTATAAGCAGGACAAACCTTGCTGGTACTCGCCCACTCTTGTCCATCCTGCCGCACTTGGGGCTCCCACCGCATCTCCGAATCAACATAGATACATGCGCAAGTCTGACCGAGCCGTGTCCGTTGCATACGCTCGTGCTCGCATAGAGGCAGCCAAGGTTCGACGCGACCAAAAAACCAAAGCAGCCCAGTTCGACAAGCGGGCCCCCGATGCCCCAACGATAACGGTCAACGCTACAATTCCTGTGAATGCCACGAGCACCATCACTGGCAGCCCAATTACCACCACTGAGTCTACGGCTATTTCAACTACTGCCACGATCACACTCCCACCGTTAACAGTGTATTCTGGAAGATACACCCCTGTAACAACGCTGCCAACGCCAACAAAGACGCGTCTCTCATTCGCACATACGACGACCACTACCACCAAAACCGTGCGTGCTACTTTCACAAAGACGATTTTGGTAACGCCAGCAGCATCATTGAAAGGTTGTAGAAAGCAAGGAGGACACTATTGGGACGGTCGGGGCTGAGTTCAATGTACACAATTTGCAGTGGATAGTTCGTTGGATATGCGACTGTCCGCTATATATCATCCCATAGCAATAATAGTAACACTCTGGCTATTCTGCAGGTATATCTCTCTGATCTATCAGACCACTGTTTTGTATGAAATAAGTAAAGTATTGGCCTTCCAACATGCACTGATCAGAATCTCAAAATTTTCGCATCCAATACTTGCGTTCACACTAGAAACTAGATGAACCTAGATGTACGATACATATGGAAGGCGCTGGTCTATCAGGGATCTGCATACGGTGTTCTGCTGTCGCCCGGACATCAAACCAGGTCTATCGTCAACGATTGAATGGATTAAACGAGCATGACCCTAAGATACGGGCCTAGGCAGCCAATTTCCATAATCTCTGTCCTGCGCTGATGGGCGACGCTTCGATATGCGGGAGAAGACTCCGGTCGCCTTTCATAGCAAGGTTCGGTGCCTGATCAGTCCACATCCTGGTAAATCAGGGGCAGAAAGAGTCTTTAGCTGGCTATTCTTGCAGACGATCCGAGAATGACGCAGATTTGCGTGATAACCTGACCTTGCGTTACAATGGTAGGTGCACAGTCCCAGAGCCGCAGGCTCCCCGCACATTCCGAGATGATAGGCACCCCACATCGATACGAATAGACAACGTTCAGGGGCACGCTGCCAAGTGGGTGGTCGTTTGCACAGCCTCGCTACCTTCTACTTCACTAGCTCACCAGCTAGCGGGCACGGCTTGCTAGACCCCGTCATTTATTTAGCCACTTCATCCTCGTGTATGCAAGTTCAAAACTATCAACCGAGGCCTACCCCTCCACCCGGAGCGTCGTCCGATATCCATCAGATCCCCCGAGCACTCATCCATGAAGTCGTCAACTCTCAATTTAGCAACAGGAAACCGACCCACTACGCTAGAAAAATTGGGCCAGACCACGTGGAATTAATCCCTTCAGTCTTAAAAACGCGTGCGCTTTATCTGCATCACTACAGGTCACTCAGCGCGATCGTTTCGTCTCGCATCTGAATTGGCACCTTCATATTATTATCCATGCTGCAGGACTGCAGTCACCAGAACCTCTTTAATGCACGCGTCCCACAATATGATCCAGGCGCGAAGTCAGCGATTGCGATTTTGAGTGCCAAACAGAAACTTCATTTCGTTTCGCCATATCTGTGCACCGTAGCTGGAGACTGTCTCTAGACTTGCTGAGATACTATACTTACAACTGCCATATCCTCCAAGTGAACATGTGATTGAAGAAGCGCATTGTTGTCGCAAAACTGTACCACAAACATGCTTTCCACTCCCGAATTTGTGCATTACTCTCAGCTTGTGCCGGAGCCTGAAGATAGAACTAAGTAAGGTGACGTCTCACCAACAAGAGGTCCGGGTTGGACGAAAGAGCTCAAGATGGTGGGTGCCGCAATCATAAAAAAAACTTCCTTAAACTAGCCTGTAGAACTAGTCACGATACTTTTTCATTAGAAAAACCTGCAAAAACGCCATGATGGTTAGAACATCCGACTCGGGGACAAGGGTACTTACCTGAAAGGCCACAAAGCTTCACTGTGACAAATGCCATCCAAAAAATCGAATCAAATCCCAGCCCTCTTAAAAAAAATTCCGGGCCTAAGCCCCAACTCCGTCCATGCCCATGCAACCGTCCAAACTCGCTGATAAGAAGCAATACTACTGGAGAGGAAAAAAACGCCACTGACAGATCTGCTCCTCGTGTATTGTACGTACCTTGAATCGAAGCATGTTCGATAAGCAATTAGACGACACTGTAGCGTCCCGTTGCTCCACGGACAGTATCCTCGGCAGACATGGTTGCCTCCTTGAGAAGTCGAGTGATCTCCATCATAGCGTCAGTAACAACGTTTTCATTGTCTCCCTCGACAAGAATGTACAGCTTGGGCAGATCGTTTTCTCCAGGTTCTTTGCCTGGCGGGTAGAAGTTACCCTTGGTCGTGATAGAAACGCCGGTTGTATCCAAGATCTTGACAACGTTGGTGCGATTGGTGACAGCCCATCGCGCCTTCTGTGGGAAGTCGTTGATCTCGATCGTCGAGTGGAAAGCACCAGCGTCCGGACCCTTGTTGTCAATGGGCTGACCATGATGAATCATACCCTTCTTGCTCAAGCGGCCATCAACCTTGCTTGCTGCTGCCAAGGCCCTCTCTTTGGCCGTCATGGGTTTCGTTGGGCCAGTGGAGGCAGGACGCTCAGTTTTGCTCACCACAATCTTGCTGGTGAGGAGTCGCTTCCATGCTGGTTCATCGGCTGCAGGCTCGGCGTCTTTGCCCGCCGCGGCGGTTGCAGATACCACCTCGGGTAAATTCTTCAGAGCGGGCAACTCCGGTTCGTCATCACTAACGTCCTCACCTTCGATATGATGTGCGCGCTTCTCTCGCCTCTTCTCCATGGCGCGTGCTGCATCGAGCTTATCAAGGCCTTTGCCGCCGAATCCAGGATCGAACCACTTTTCCTCACCAGCTTTGATTTTAGCTTTGAAGTCCTTCGAAATCTTATCAAGGTCCTCGGGGACGTCCTGTCCACTGTCCCTCAAAGCCCTAGCGACGTGCATGGTAAAGCGCTCTTCACCTGGAATTTGGACAAGGGTAATAGCTGTCCCTTTGTTGCCTGCACGTCCAGTACGTCCGCAGCGATGGACATAGTCCTCTAAGTGCGTTGGGCAATCGTAGTTGAACACCATGGCTAGATTAGGAACATCCAGACCACGAGCAGCAACAGACGTAGCGATCAGGATAGGCAACACCCCCTGTTTGAAGTCGTTAATTGCCTCACTACGATCCGTCTGATCCTTAGCGCCGTGGATCGTGTTCACGCCGACATACTTCGCTTTCATAAGCTTGTGAAGAAGATCCTCGGCCGTCTCCTGTCGCTCGACGAACACAAGTATTTGGGCATTCTCATCCTTGGAGAATAAGAGGCCGAGTTGCCGGAGGAGCTCTTTGATCTTGGGATCGTGGCCAGGCGGTACTATGGCCACTGTTTGGTGAACGTCTTTGGTGACGACGCTACGACCTCCGATCGTCACTTCAGCAGGATTCGTAAGTCCCTTCTTCGCCAGAGCGTTAATATTCTTAGGCATAGTAGCAGAAAAAAGAATGGTCTGCCGATCTGGCCGGATGTTGGCCATAATTTTCATGACCTGTGGTTCGAAGCCCATGTCAAACATGCGGTCAGCCTCATCAAGAATCAAATAGGTGACGCGCCTAAGGTTGAGAACACGACCCGAGTTGCTCTGAAGAAGGTCAATAAGGCGACCGGGAGTTGCGCAAAGTACGTGTATGCCACCACGCTTGATCATCGCGATTTGCTCTGAGATGGGCGAGCCTCCATAGGCACAAGCAATGTGCAGGTTCGATGCCTTGAGGAAAGGCCTCAGCTCTTTGCCGATCTGGTCGGACAACTCTCGAGTAGGGGCCAGGACCAGAGCAATCGGACCATCTGAAGGCTTAAGAGGTGGCTGATCCAGAATATGGCGAATCATGGGGATTCCGAAAGCAAGAGTCTTTCCGGACCCAGTCTTCGCCACTCCGATGAAATCCAGGCCAGACTCGGCCATGGGGATAGCTTGTGCTTGGATCGGCGTAGGCTTTGTGAAACGCAGCTTACCGAATACGTCCATCGTCTGCTGCAAGAGACCCATTTGAGCCCACTTAGTGACAGGGCGGGGTACGTTAACACCTTTGACGATAATGCCGTCAAGTTCAAAGCGAAGATTGCGTACTTCTTCCTCGGTCATATTTGCGATCTCCGTAGGCTCTGTGTAAAAGTTCTTACGGAAAGGTTCGTACTCAACTTTAGAATGGTCGGTGATGGGAACCTCCTTCTTCCTCTTCTTGGAAGCAGCGAGTGCCAGGAGATCCTCGCCTTCGACGGCAGTCAGGTCCGGTTCATGGTCGTCATCAAACATAGTTTGGCCCTGGGGTCGACCCCTGCTTGGCTGTGTTTCTGACAGGCCTGCCATGAAGGCGTCGAGTGGATCGATGTCGTCTTCTTGAACGCCTGCGACTTCGTCAACGTCCATCTTTTCAGCGGACTCTTCGGTGACTTCTTTCATCTGCGCATCTTCGTTCGCCATTTCGGCACGGCGCTTCTCGAGTTGGGCTTGGATCTCAGCAGCGTTGTCCCCCTCAGGGCTGGCCATATCGTCCATGACATCGTCCTCCTCTGCATCAGATGCATCAGGTGCCTGATCAAGCGGGGTGAAGTCGGGAAGCGCTTGAAGGGAACGTTTGCCCGCATTCTCTCCGTCGTCCAGGAACGCCTTCTTCGCCGGCTTAGCGGCTTCTTCACCAAATTTAGCTTTGTTCCCGAAGGAGCCGATGTTACCGTTTGGTTTGGACGCCAGTCCAGCTCGACCTATGCTGTTTAGCGCATGTTTGGAAGCGGAGACGCTGTACGTACTAGGGACTGCAGCACCGTTGCTGGGGGCACCGTTGATCTTAGCAAACGGCGTCGGGGCAGCGGTCTCGGCGAGCTTGAAAGGCTCCTTCGCCTTGGCCTGCTTGAGCTTCTTATCCGCACCGAGTCTCGGGGGAGCTGCAGCTTTTGTGGAAGCTTGCTCTGCAGCGGTAGCAGAAGGCAGCGAAGGAGTTGTCGGGGTGGCGGGCGTGGCGGGCGCAGGCGACGAACCGCCAGCGGGGCTGTCAGTCTTGTCTGCCTGCTTCTTCTTCTTCCACGCCTCAATGCGAGCGAGCGTGGCGGCTTTCTTCGCGCCCTCGTCTAGCTTCGGCTTCTCGTCAGCACGCTTGTTTTTCTCTTGCCTGGTGTCGCTGGCCCTGGAGCTCGGCCTGGGGTCCGCGCCGGGGGTGGCCGACTGGGAATGGCGAGCGCGGTCGTGGCTGCGTCGGCGGTCCTCACGGCGGTCATGCCTCTCCCAGCGGTCGTCGTGGCCGTAGCGTCTGTCGTCGCGGCTGCCGCGATAGCTGGAGCCATGCGCCCTGTCTCGTGACCGGTCTCTGTCCCGGTCGCGGCGAGGCGAGCGGCTGCGACGGTAGGAATCGCGGTCCCGGTCCCTATCGCGGTCGCGGCGGCGGTCATTGCGGCTGCGCTCGTCGTCGTAGTGGCGGCGGTCGTCGCGGTCCCGCGTGTCGCGTCTGTCGTCACGATCACGGCGGGGACCTCGTTCGTCGTACCTTGTTCGATCAGCGTGCCGGGAAGCCATGGCGGCTCTCGGAGTAATACTGTGAGTTCGGTGCACGAGGCCGCTGTGGTGCGCGGCAGCAGCGGCGGCGGCGGCTTTTCTAGGTGTTGGTGGTGTTGTCGACGTCGCGCGTGGTTGCTGCTCAATGTTCAATGTCCAGCAGAGGCGAAAAGCAGCGAGGCAGGAACGAACCGCTAGCGCCGGGTCCGTGCGTTCCTGTTATCGATAATTACCGTCAAAAAAATGCACTGTGCCAGCAGCCGACGCGCAACATTCCCTGCACCGCGACGCTGCACGTCACAATGGCCCCGAATCCACGCAAGAGAAAAGCCGTTACGCGCGACGTGCCTGCCGCCAGCGACTCGGAGGAAGAGCTGGCCGACGGCCTCCTGGACGGCATCCTGTCGCACAGCGAGGGCGAGTCCGATGCAGACCAAGAAGAAGACGCAGAGAGCGACACCAGCAGCGTTATAGAAGGACTGTCCGATGAGGACGAGGACGAAGGCGACGGTACCTTCTCTGACACTGACCCCGAAGATGGGGAGCAGGGCATTCGCGAGCAGATGCGCAAACTCAACACAAGAGATGCATCTGCGCAGCTCAATGGTGTTGACCATGCCCTTGACCTCGACTCTCGCCCGCAAACCGACGGTGAGCTGGATGAGCAGGAGGACGAAAATTTGAAGCCCAACTACACCGTTACGACCGACGCAAATGGCAACCCGCGCTATCTGTACAAGGAAATCGACCCCGTGTACGACTCAGACGATTCAGATGCACCGGAGACGACCAATACGATCGGCGACATCCCGCTCACGTACTACGACGAGTACCCGCATATTGGTTATGACATCAATGGCAAGAAGATTATGCGCCCTGCAAAGGGCGAGGCACTGGATGCGCTACTGGATCAGATCGACATACCCAAGGGATGGACTGGCCTGACAGACCCCGCCACCGGCAAGCCGCTCAACCTTTCGGAAGAGGAATTAGACGTCTTGAAGAGGCTCACCAGGAACGAAGTGGTCGAGGATGGCTACGACCCCTACCCAGAAATGGTGCACTATTTCTCCGGGAAGAAGGAGATCATGCCCCTAAGCGCTGCACCGGAGCCGAAACGGCGCTTCGTGCCTTCCAAGCACGAAGCCAAGCGTGTGATGAAGATCGTGAAAGCCATCAGGGAAGGCCGGATCCAACCTTACAAGCCGCCGTCTGAGGAGGAGGAGGAGGAAGAAGAGCGGGTCTACTATGATGTGTGGGCTGACGAGAAACCGCGTCCCGAGAATTCTATGCATCTCGCTGCACCCAAGTTGCCACCCCCCGGTTACGATGCAAGCTACCATCCTCCTCCAGAGTACCTCCCCGATAAGAACGAGGAAGTTGCTTGGCTGGCAGCTGATGAGGAGGATCGGGAGAAAGACTATCTCCCCAAGAGTTATGAGGCTTTGAGGAAGGTGCCAGGCTACGAACGTTTCGTGAAGGAAAGGTTCGAACGCAGTCTCGACCTGTACCTGGCCCCCCGAGTACGGCGGAACAAGCTCAACATCGATCCGGAATCGCTTCTCCCCAAACTTCCCAATCCGGAAGACTTGAAGCCATTCCCGACAATGTGCGCAGCTATCTTCAGAGGCCAGGAAGGGCGCGTCCGGAGTGTATCATTTGATCCGCATGGCATCTTCGTCGCTAGTGGTGGCGACGACGGCTACGTGCGCATTTGGGAGTTACTCACGGGTCGCCAAGTATGGAATGTTAAATTGTCGGATGAGGACGCTGTAGATGCGGTCAAGTGGAGGCCGACCAAAGATGCATCCATACTGGCAGCAGCCGCAGGAGAGAGCGTATATCTGATCGTGCCTTACTCGATTCTGTCGCCAGATGTAGAGCAAGCAAGTCGCGACATATTAGACGCGGGATGGGGCTATGCAGCATCGAAACCATCCACTACTACGAATGGCGTAACGAAGGAGCCTCCAGGCAAGTGGGCTCGACCTGGCAGTAAATTTGAATCGAAGGGCGTATTGGTACAGGCCACGGTCCGTTCGATGGTCAAGATCATCAATTGGCACAGAAGGGGCGACTATTTCGCAACAGTATCACCTCGAGGCCAGAGCTCGGCAGTGGCGATCCACACTCTGTCCAAGCATCTCACACAGTTACCGTTCCGACGGCTCAAAGGTATTGCTCAGACGGCGCAATTCCATCCGTCCAAGGCAATCTTCTTTGTGGCCACCCGCAACACCATCAGAAGCTATGATCTCGCCAAACAGGAGCTCGTCAAGATTCTGCAACCGGGCGCGAAGTGGATATCCTCCATCGATGTGCATCCAGGCGGAGACAACATCATTGTCGGTACCTACGACAAGCGGTTGCTATGGCACGATCTCGATCTGTCAACGAAGCCGTACAAGACGCTTCGTTTCCACCAAGAGGCGATTCGCGCGGTGCGGTTCCATCAAGGGGGCCTGCCGCTTTTTGCAGATGCAAGCGACGACGGCAGTCTGCAGATATTCCACGGCAAAGTGGTCGGCGATCTGATGGAGAACGCCACGATCGTGCCGCTCAAGGTGCTGAAGGGGCACAAGGTCAAGAGCAGGTTGGGAGTGATGGACGTGGACTGGCATCCTAGGGAACCATGGTGTGTAAGCGCAGGGGCTGACGGGACATGTCGACTGTGGAGTTAGCTACCAGCATTGTGTTCAATGGTGTACATAGTGGCGCTGTGAGAAGAGATTTGCAGCAATCTATGGCGATCAGCAGTTGATGTGCGCTCAACACCACGCCAAGTGAAGATATGCCCGAATACGGCAACCGAGTCAAGGCATGTCGAAGGTCTCGCCACCAGTTCAGCGGGCGAGAGGCCCGGGCATCCCGCGCACGATACGCCCAGGTGTGTATCTGATGTCACATGCGAAGGTTATACCTAGTGCACAGAGATGACGCCCCGCCAGCAGCTCTGAGGAGGCCGAGACACGCACGTGCTTGGGGTGCGGGTGAGCAGGAGGGGCACGTCTGGTTCGTGTGAGCACGAGCAGGATGGCGTCGGGCTGATTTGCTGGCGTGGGCGACGCTCCGGGGGAGTCTTGGAGTCTTCTTGCCCACGTTGTGCGCATACGACGCCGTGATTGGTCTCGTCCGTCGTCGCAACCGCATGGCATTCACAGGCACACGACACCATCGTCGACGCTGCCCGCCGCGATGTTCCCAATGTCTCTGTGTCTGTCTCGCCGCCCGGCACGCTGCACTCCTGTCTGCGCTCTCGCCCTCGCCCTCGAGCTGCGACACGCAGTGCAAACCGCCGGCCCTCTACCTCCCCGATGAGCGCCCCAGCAGGCCAGCGATCCATCATGCCGCAACCCAGCTTCCCTCCCACGCCAGCACCCTCCACGGACATCACGGGCAAGAACGGTGCCCACACAGGCCTGGACACGACCCAATTCGCCCTGCCACCCGCCGCGATAGGCAGCACCCGCGGCAGCACCACCGAGACCTCGTCGACGGCCTCGAATGCCTCGGATTCCTCGTACCGGCCCTTGTCGCCCGCGTCCCCTTCGGCCGCCTCCAAGCCGCCGCCAGCATCGCGCAAACGCCCGAGTTCGAGCCAGAGCGTAGTCACCAAAGATGACTACTCGCTACCCCCGCCGCCGACGCGCTCGCGCAAGATCATCCAGATGAAGCCGAAGGAGTCGCAGGAGCAGCCCAAGACGGCCGCGTCGCCGGCCTCAGCAGACAAGTCGGCGCCCGCTGCTGGTGCTGGTGTTGGTGCTGCAGGCGGGAAGCGGAAGCAGTCCGGAAACACGACTGCAGCAGGCCGGAAGATTGCTCGCAAGACGGCGCACAGCTTGATTGAGCGCAGGCGGCGGTCCAAGATGAACGATGAGTTTGGCGTGCTGAAAGACATGATCCCCGCGTGTGCGGAGCAGGAGATGCACAAGCTCGCCATCTTGCAGGTAAGACCCCAAACAAAATACATGAATTCCACTCGGACCCGCTGACACAATGCGCAGGCCAGCATTGAGTACATGCGCTATCTGCAACAGTGCGTCGACGACCTGAAGGCTGCCCATCGCCCGAAGCGTGCCTCGCCCACCCCTACGTCCCCACGACGGGAGCGACCACCACTTCCCGTCGCAACAGCTGCCGCAAAAGACGACGACAATGACGATGACGACAACGATGACGATGACGACGAGGATGAGGATGAGGATATGTCTGACGCCGTCTCCCCAAAGCACACTGCACAAGCCCCACGGACAGCGAGCTACCATTTTGCCAACGCCTCGCCTGCCATCTACCCCTCTGACCGCAGCATGTATTCCACCACGACCTCGCCTGCACTCCGCCCAGGCGATGTCCAGAACTACTCCGCGACGATATCCCCTGCCCTGCAACCTTCTGATCCGCACCACTACTCATTATCCTCGTCAATCCGCTCTACAGCCACATCGCCCTTGATCCAGGCATCGCCAGCATTTGGAGGGCAAACTCCGTCGCAAGCCCAATTCCAGAATCCTTTCCCTACGGTTCCGTCGAGCAAAAACTCGCTGTCTGGCCCTGCCGGCGGTGGTTTTGCGCTCACCTCTCCTGCATTAGGCCCACAGGCAGATCGCGAAGACCACGAAGCCACCGAGGCACTGTTGATGCTGAACACAGATCGAAGAAGCTGGCACGGCAGTAACGGCGGCCAATGTGGTGGACGCGGTATGAGTGTCAGGGATCTTCTGGCCGGATAAACGACTGTAATTTCTTGTGGGACATGTTATGTTCCGGGCTGTGTTTGACTGCCATACACCGGGTAAGAGGAGGAGTCCGGATGAAAGGCGTTGGAAGATTTTTGCTTTGCTTCTAACTGCTCCTCGGAGGCCGTCGATTGTTAGCTAGTGTGCACTCCTGTGCTGGAAACCCGCGTAGCTTGCCATTCGATGTAGTAGGTGCTCGACCAATGAGTCGGAGAAACGCACCGAACGTGTAGCAAACCCATCAAACCTTGCTAGATGATGGATTGTCCACGTCGCACTTTGCTGCAAAGCAAACGAGTGGTTCCGTTGCTGGAGTGCGATGTTCACATCGTTCCCTTCTTCCCACCATTTCAATGACAAGGCTTTGCGCATCGAAAGTGACGGAACTGGGCTCCTCGAAGATATTTCGATGGGACCCAGGGTCGTATGAATCCTGCCCAAGCATGCACGAGTATGCGGCATGCCATGTCGGATCCGAGCCCTCTTCTCCATGGGTAGGCGCCAAGGACTATTGGAAGCTTCAACCTAGTTGAAAACAGCAGCTCTGCGTCGGCGTCGGCGTTTGACGCGCGCATCCTTGTCTTCGGTCTTTTGGTCTTCGCGAGGCCGAGCCTGGAGCCTGGGGCGCAAACGCGCAGGATGCGAAAGCTCCCCAGGCAAGCCACTCGGTCTGCCTGGGCATGTCATCACATTCGTCGCTCTGCGCAAGCTTGACGCGGCACGAGCTATGACCCCGCATTCACCCTCGCTACCGCTAGGACCGCGTACGGCCGCGCTTGAACCGGGCCCCTGTGGGTCGTTTGGGGGCTGCTGACGCGGACTTAACCCAAAATCCAGCCGTGATAGTTCTTGGTATATTTGGGCTGCCTCCCCCAACTGTGAGTCATGTCACGCGCCCATTTCGTCTCATCACGTTTCAACAACGTCTTCTCAAGGCCCTTTTAGACTGCAGGCATTCCGCGCATCTTGTTGGCCCTACGTGCGACGCTCAATCAAGGTGCAGCACCTCCAGGCACTCGTGGCACCGTGAATCGAACAGACTCTTCGCCTCCGGAAACGCCGACCCATCACAACAATACCGGTGAACATACACAGAGATCGCCCACACCAGCACCTTTGTGGCCATCGGAACACCATGTCACTCGCTGGGGAGACAGCGGCACCTTCGAGAGAAAGTTCCGAGTGCGAGCAAAAGGACGCGGACAGAGATGTCGAGAAGGGAATGATGCCACGGGAGGAGGTGGAGAAGGAGCCCCACGTATGTCCGGCTCGCTGGAGCAACACCTCACCGTGCTAACAGCCATCTAGAAGACCGAAGAACCTCAAGACGATATAGGGAGCGAGCTTGAGAAACACCTCTCCCGGAAAAGCACTCGAAAGCACCACCTGGCGCCAGAAATATTTCCTCTGACGGACTTGGAGAACAATGTGGTTGGATGGGACTCCCAAGATGATCCATTAAATCCTCGTAATTTCGCCGAGAATAGGAAGTGGTTCATCATGGCACTGCTGTCTGCCATCACCTTCTTGTGTCCGTTGACGTCGTCCATATTTGCTCCGGCTGTCAGTTTCATGAACGCGGATTTCCACAATACGTCGCAGATTTTGGGTGCTTTCTCCGTGAGCGTTTTCGTGCTCGGTTTTGCGGTAAGCTAGTTTCCAACATCGACAGCTGCATCGTAACTCATGTTATCGTAGGTCGGCCCACTGATCCTGGGTCCCTTGTCCGAAATCTACGGTCGTCGAATCGTTCTGAACGGGGCGAACGTCATCTTCTGCGCATTCGACCTCGGGTGTGCGTTAACACCTAACCTCAGCGGACTCATCGTGATGCGATTTTTCGGTGGCGTAGGCGGGTCAGCTTGTCTGACTGTTGGATCCGGTGTCATTGCGGATCTCTTTCCTGCCGAACAGCGCGGCAAGGCGATGGCCTTTTATTCAACCGGTATATTGTTCGGGCCCGTACTGGGTCCGATCTTAGGTGGTTTTATCGCACAACAAGCTGGCTGGCGTTGGGTTTTCTGGGTCGTATTCATTGCGAGTTGTTTGATCTCTACCGGCCTCTTCATCTTGTATCGCGAGACCAACCACGTCGTCATTTTGGACTGGAAAACGGCAAAATTGAGGAAGGAGATGAGCCGTCCTGAGCTGCAAAACATCATGACTCATCAGAAAGATGCTATGACACGTTCGGCTGCTACTGTGCTCAAGCAGGGCATTATACGCCCGCTGAAGCTACTCACCAGGTCCCCCATCGTCTTCTTTCTCAGCATCTACGTGGCATTCATTTTTGGTTTGCTATATCTTTTGTTCACGACAATCACCGAAGTCTACATCGCGACTTACGGTTGGTCTCCGCAGATTTGTGGTCTTGCCTATCTGGGCCTCGGTGTCGGCTTCTTCATAGGATTGATCGTTGTGGCTCGAACATCGGATGCCACTATCATCAAGCTGACTAAGAAGAACAACAACGTCTACGAGCCGGAGTACCGTCTGGCACCTTGTCTTGGTTTTGGATTCTTCATCCCGATCTCGTTCTTCTGGTAGGCCGCACCCATCTTTAACATTCATGCAAGCTTGACTAATCTCGAAACGCAGGTATGGATGGTGCACATACTACAAGGTTCACTGGATTGTTCCCATTATTGGCTTGATTCCCTTTGGCTTTGGCTCGATGGGTGTCTTCATGCCGATCCAAACTTACATGGTCGACTCATATCCGCAGTATGCTGCTTCCGCTATGGCGGCTATGACCTGTGTTCGTATGCTGTTCGGGGCCGTACTCCCACTTGCTGGTCCAAGTATGTATCGCAGCCTAGGACTGGGATGGGGCAACAGCCTCTTAGGATTCGTGGCCGTGGGGATGATTCCTGCCCCTGCATTGGTATTTAGGTATGGGACCCAGCTGCGGAAGAAGTTTCCGCTGAAGTTGTGATTGCACAAGAGGGGAAATGATAGAAGCTGGGAGTGAAGGATGGGTTGTCACGATGAGGTCTTTATGTTCGGTGGCATCTCATTGGGTGATAGACGCTTGAGCATAGTGGGATACAAACGAGGTTAGTAGACCATGCCCGTCACGCGGTTAAGGAGTTTTGCAGTAGGTGGAACCTTCTTGGAAGCTATGGTCGATCAGTGGGTGACCTCACTTAATATCGGAGCGTAATCAGAATGTTAGCACCGCTACAAGCTTCTAACAACAAAACATCCAAAATTGTAAGGAAACCAAGCTGTAGTCATGTACTGTCATAACCTAAGTCCATACGCGTCACTTCAGCGTGTAGGAGCAGTTGACTTCAGTAAAACTTATACCAGTAATGAAAATATCGGAGATTCTTCCAACTCGATGCGCGCATTGTTCAATCAATTGTCCATATCCAACCAATCCTTGCACGCCTCATACACCCTCTTAAACCCCTCGTCAAGTCCTACGACTCTCTCGTACGCTTCGCGATCCACTCTTTCCAAGAACTTGAAATAGGCAACAAGTATAAAATCAGCGTAGCTCACTTTCTTGCCGAGAAAGAACGGCCCACTAGCATCCACCTTTAACAACTTAGCTAACTCTGTCGCCGCGAAACCTGCTTCCTCCCAGCATCTCTCCGTAGCATCTTCTGCGAAGACTCGGGAGAGAGGTTTACCAAACCTAACCTCCCTAGTCTCCAGAAAGTAGCTTGCGCTCCGGGGGTTTAGTATAGCAGGCACCTTCGGGATGATGAAGGGCCGAAGTGGGTTGGATAGTGAAGTCACCAGGTCTCTGACTTGAACATTTACCGGATCATTGAGGTGGAGGGAGGGTGTCGGATGAAGTTGTTCAATTGTATGGGCGATAGCCCAGGAGTCCATTTCGTGGGTGGAGTTGGAGTGTGTGATTGCGGGGGAGGAATAACGGACGGGGTTCTGGTCTGATGGGTTGGGAGGTATACCCCTGTGTATTAGTGAGTGAAACAGATATTAGAGAATGCTAATTATAGTGGGGACTTTTAGATCATGGTCTTCGGGGAAGTATATTTTCAGTATACAAGGTCTTACAATGAGGAGCTTGATATATGAAACGGTTTCTAAGGATGCCTCTGATAGAGAAGTACTCGCTAAGAGATGGACACACGAACAAGGATGATAATGTTGGCGCGAGGTCAGGGTACTCGACCCATTGAGTTATATATGGGATGGATTTGTAGTTAAGGATTATGCGTGCTACAGATATTGTCAGTATATCAGTCATCAGAATGAGTAAAGAGGAAAGACGACTGACTCTTCCAAGGATTGAGGGACCAAGAAGTACCTTGCTTGGACGGCAAGTCGTAGAGAATTACATGAGACGGCATCTCGAAGAACAGGCGGTAGTAGTGAGATCTCGAGAACAACCTTGGAATGGTCCAAATAGAATGCGAATGACAAAATGCTCAGTTAGTGCGGTAGTAAAAGACGGTATCCGTTCAATGTGATATGATATATAGGTGGTATGCTCTCTAAGCCTTCCGCGGCCGTTCTACAAGTCCGTGTGACGTAAGGACTAGTCCGTATTAGATATCCTTCTTCAGCGGAGTTAGTGGCGATTAGTGTAATAATATACTATACTTAAAATATAATACTAATCTATTAAATATTATACTTTATAAGCTTAGATAAGCTATAGTAAAACTTAATAAAAAAACTTAGTAGGGTACTAAAATATAAATATTTTAAATAGATTAAGCCTATATATAAATACTAGATATATTTTAGTTACTTTTTTATTTTCTTTTTATTTATATATTAGTAAAGTATATTATATCTTTTTATCCCCCCTATTTTACTAAGTTACTCTACCTTATAGTAAATCTCTATAATTAGACTAATAAATAGGTTAGGTATATTAATACTTAGATATAGTTTAGATTAAGATTATATAGAATCTAGATAGGGATTAAAATAAAATTATATAGACTCTAGATTAGAATTAAAATAGAGGTAGTTAAAGTAGACTAGTAAATAGGTTAGATATATCTATACTTAGGTATAGATTAGATTAGAATTATATAGACCCTAGATAGGGATTAGAGTAGAAATAGTTAAAATATAAATTAGAGTTAAAGTAGAAGTAATTAAAGTATAAGTAGAGGTAGAATTAATATATCTATTTAGATATTAGAATTTTAGTATAAGTAATATAGCTTTAACTTTAGAGGTAGGTAAAGGGTATAGTATTAAATAGATAAATTACTACTAGATTCTTTTATTAGTATTTATAGCTATATACCCCTTACTATTATATAACTTCTCTAGCTAGGTATAAGATATCTCTATTTTTTTTTTTTTTTTTTTTTTTTTTTTTTTTAATATAAAGTTACTATTATAACTATCTAGTAATAAGGAAATATTTAGAAATACTATATAGTTCTATTAAATAGCTCTAAAGGATAGTACTATTTATAATAAAAGAAAAAGAAAAGTATATATAATACTAGACTTTACTAGTAAATAACCTCTCTTTTATATTCTTTTTTAAATCGCGATATTCTTAATATTTCACGACTTCTCTATAATTATATATTAGGTATTAATAAATAAGGAGTATACTATTCTATTAGTATTATATAGTATTATAGTATTATAGTATTACTATATTATATAATATATATAAATAGGTTAATACTTAGTTAATTAAGCCTAGTACTATAGATATCCTTTTTTCTCTTTTATTATAAATAGTATTATCCTTTAGAGCTATTTAATAGAACTATATAGTACCTTTAGATATTTCCTTATTACTAGGTAGTTATAATAATAACTTTATATTAAAAAAAAAAAAAAAAAAAAAAAAAAAATACTAGACTTAATTAATTAAGTATTAACCTACTTATATATATTATATAATATAATAACGCTATAATACTATATAATACTAGTAGAATAATATATTCTTTATTTACTAATACCTAATATATAATTATAGAGAAGTTATAAAATATTAAAGATATTATAAAATATTAATAATATTATAATT
Source organism: Karstenula rhodostoma CBS 690.94 (assembly GCA_010093485.1). NCBI lineage: Eukaryota > Fungi > Ascomycota > Dothideomycetes > Pleosporales > Didymosphaeriaceae > Karstenula > Karstenula rhodostoma. The sequence goes on along the minus strand of MU001496.1, from coordinate 936,968 downwards.
TAAAAAAAAATATAAAAGAAAGGTTACTTACTAGTAGTAAGTAATTTATAGTATTATATATAAAAGCTAGCTCTTATAGAAAAAGACCTATACTATATTTTATTCTATTAAAATAGCTAATAATAGTAAGTAAATAATCTTTAGTAATAAATATAACTTAGTATATACTAGTAATAAGTCTATTAGTAATCTAGATATATTTAACTATATATAGTATAAAATCTAATATATTATCTAGTAAGTTAATCTCTATTAGTATAATAATTAATCTAGTATATAAATATTATAAGTTATAGTAATAAACTATATAATTATAGAGTCTATTAGTAAGTTTCTTATATATATATATAGTATTACTAATATAATATTACTAATCTAGATAGGGATAATATTATAGTAATTAGCTAAGAATAAGGACTTTATATATAAGTAGTAAGAAATAATTATAATAATTCTTAAAGACTAAAAGGAGCTAGACTTTATAATAAAAATAATTATAATTAAGAAATTAGAGAAGCCTATATAGTTAATAAATATAAAGATAGTAGTAATTATTTTATAGTAGATAAAGTAAGAAGTAGTAGGTAATATTAATAGTAATAATAGGTAGGTAATAATAAGTAGGTAATAATAGATAAGTAATATTAATATTAATAATAATAGGGTAATATACTAAACTATAAGCTATAAGCTATAAGTTATAAATAAAAGTTAAGGATATTAGTAAATATAAATAAGTAAAAAAATTAGTATTTAAATAATAGTTAGTATTATACTAATAATTAAAAAAGTATAAAAATATATAAAATAAGTATTAAAGAAGAATAAAAAGCTCTCTCCTATTATAAGTATACTATATAGTCCTATAGGCCTGGATTAGAATCTAGACTATACCTCTAGTTATAATATTAGATTACTTATATAATATAGTAACTAAACTATTATTTTAATAGTTATTATATAATAACTAGGTATAAATTAAATTTTTATTTTTATTATTTATATTTAATTTTAGATTTAATAATTTATAAATATATTTATTATAATTATTTATTATAATAATAACTACTCTAATAGTCTAGATTCTAATCTAGGCCTATAGAACTATATAGTATATTTATAATAGAAAAGAGCTTTTTATCCTTCTTTAATATTTATTTTATATATTTTTATACTTTTTTAATTATTAATATAATACTAACTAATAGTTATTTAATACTAACTCTTTTTATTTATACTTACTAATATCTTTAATTTTTATTTATAGCTTATAGCTTATAGCTTAGTAAATTTTTTTTTTTTT
>MU001496.1:905366-926321 GCA_010093485.1 Karstenula rhodostoma CBS 690.94 | reverse complement strand
AAACTTAATATATTTAAACTATCTTAAGTATATATAAGGTATTAGGTAATATTAGTCTATATAGTAAAAAAAGTAATAGAATATTTCTATTTTTAGGTAAAGTATATTTACCTTTACTTAAGTAAATAAAAATACTTTAGTATTTATAATATAAGTACTTAATAGATAGGTATATAATAGTAGGGTTTAATTATATAAAATTTACTTATAATATTTATTAATAACTTTTTTTATTTACTTTTACTACTTTTTTTCTATACTCTATATTATAGGACTATATAGTTACTTATTCTATATCTAATACCTACCTATTACTTTATATCTAATATTTACTTAATACCTCTATTATAATAGACCTACTTAATATTAAAAAGTATAAAGGTACTAAAGAGTACTTTTTAAATAAAAGTATAAAGAAAAATATAGTTACTTAGATAAAAAAAACTAGTAAAGAGCTTACTATAAAGTATAATAAAATAGTAGATAATATATATTACTCTAAATTCTAAAAGAATACTTTCCTACTAGCTATATAGCTAATTATTAATTAACTACTAATAAGAGACTAGTCTAATATACTAAAATAGTTATATATCTAGTTAAATAATATATATAATATAATATAATAAGTTAAAAAAGTATTAGATAGTATTAGGTATTAATATATTTAATAGCTTTAATACTAAAACTACTTAACGCTATAAGGTAGTAGCCTATACTAGCTAAGATATTAGTAAAATTAAGGCTAAGTAATTTATAGAGAAGTAAGCTTAGTATTTTAATATCTTTAGTTTCCTTATTTTAACTCTAATAATACTAATATCTATCTAATTATTTAATACCTTAACTAATACTAAAGTCTTATTATTAAAGACTTTAGACTAGTAATTACTTAACCTATCTACTATTCTTAAGAGAAATAAAAAAAAAAAAGTTAAAGTAGACTAAAAGGCCTTTAGATAAGAAGTTCTTAATACTAAAATTAGTATTAAAAATATAACTATACTTAATACCTAGATTATTATAAGGAATAAGACTACTAAATACTTTAAAACTCTATATAAAAAGTAGAACTATTTTTATTAGAGTTTTAAGACTTTTCTTAATAATCTATAGAATAAAGATCTCCTATTTATAAGTATATAAATATTTTAAAACTAATACTTTACTAATATTTATTAGGTATAAATTAAGTAGATACTAGCTAGGTTAGATATATAAGTTTAGAATCTAATTCTAGTAAAGAGAATATTAGCTTAAAAGAGTATAAAAGTAAATTCCTATTTAAATTATAATATTCTTAACTAATTTAATATAGTACTATATACTATATAAAGTAACTTTATTAGCTATATAATATCTCTCTATATATAAGACTTTAAAAATTACTTACTTACTATTTATAATTCTATAGTCTAAGTAAGAGAGAATACTTATTAGTCTATTCTATATAGCCTAATTTACTAGCTTCTTTTACTAATCTATAGTCTATATAGTATATTAGAATATATATAAAGAGGATATTACTCTATTACTTCCTAGTTTATATAAGAAGTATATACTATACTCTACTTTATAAATAAAGTATTAGCTATAGTATTAGGTATTACTAATAAGTTAGGGACTATATATTTAGAGTAAGTAGATTTACTAATAAAAAGACTACTTATATTCTAAATATAGTATTTAGTAATAAAGAGGATCTACTTAATAATATAAATTAGATTATAGATATACTTTATAGTACTAAGAATAAGGACTAGGTAATAAATTAGTAAAAGGTATAGTATTAGGTATACTAAAAGGTATTAGGCCTTATAATAGCTAGAATATAGTCCCTAAGTATAAAAGTAATTAATTTAACCTTTATTATTTATCCTTTTTTTTTACTTTTATATATTTCCTATCTTTAGATCTTAAATACTAGAAAAGAAAAGAAGTCTTAAATATAAAGCCTTTAATACTCTATATATATAATAGGGTAATATATAGTAAACTAGTAATAAAGTACTTCTTCTTAGATATAAATATTCTAGCTAAAGTAAAACTAAAACCTTAAGACTTATATACTATAATAGCCTATATTAAGTAAAGAGGAAACTAGACTTATATAATAACTACCTAATTATAAAGAAACTTATAAGATATAGGGAAGATAAGTATAGCTATCTTACCTACTTCTATAGTATATAGACTAGGCCCTATATACTAATTAAAAGTAGTAAGAATAGCTAAAGGGGATTCCTTTATATAATTTATAGTAGCTAAATACTATATAATATTATTAACCTTACTAATAGCTCTATTAATAAAACTATACTTAGTCTAAATATTAACTAGAAGTATAACCTTAGTACTAATAGAAAAAAGAAATTTACTCTTTAGATTACTAGCTTTTATTAATAGTATTATTATATATATAAGGTTATTATATTTAGTATAATAGGCTAATACTAGCTAGTATTAGTTCTAAAAATAATTATAATTAATTATATTAACCTTATAGTATTTAGTATAGAGGTATATAGAATTATAGAAAGTATTTATCTCTAAATTTAAAAAAATAGCCCTATAATAAATTTAGAATAGTAACTAGTTCTACTAAGTACTTTTATTAACTTAAAGTTATAAAAGGGTATTTTAAAAGTTAACCTTACTATTTTTTTATTAGTATTAAATAGTATTAAGAATAATAGTCTTTAAGAATTACTAGTAGAGCTACTTTATATAGGTATTAATAGGTCCTTTACTTAGTAATAGATTATATAAAGATTGCTAGGTAATAAGTAGTAGCTAGTAAAAGTCTCTAAATATAATAATATTTAGGCTAATAAAAGGGAGGTATATAAATTAAAAATAGATTTTACTAAATTAGGTACTAATCTAAACTAGTATATTAAGACTAACTATAGACTTTTTATTAATAATAAGATAGTATATAGAGAAGAAAGTAAACTATAACTACTATAAAGTAATAGTAGATAGTAGTAATATAATCCCTCCTATATATATAATTAGAATCTAAAAAAGGCTATTAATTATTTAGCTATTAATTAGAAATATAATAATTCTAGTAGGTATAGATTAAATAATAGGAGATAGTATACCTACTTCCTTAGTTAGTTAATTAAGGTAAGTTAAAATTATTTTAATAATATAGGTTTTACTAGTGCTAGCTTTCCTATTAAGATTAATAAAAAGCTATAGTAGTACCCTCCTACTAAGGATTACTTTAAAATAGTTTATTATTATATTAAAGGTAATCCTTTATTAAGTAGCTAAAGTATTAAGGTTAGTATTAGGCTATTTTACTCTAGTAATAGAATACTCCTAGATTAACTACTTTTAGTAGGTTAAACTACTTAGGTCCTAGTAGTTATTATATTCCTTAGTATTCTAGTCCTTAATATAGTTAATAGGCTTAGACTCTAGTATATTTTAGTTAACTAGTTTACTATTAATAGTAGGTCCTTAAGCTACTAGCTTATCTAACTTAAATTAGTTTTAAATAGGTATTTCTTTAAGTTTTAGGTTCTTTATTTCTACCTAATTAAGATTATCTCTATAATAATTAATATACTTATAGGTATAATATATATAATAATAGTAATAGGCCTTAGTATTAGTCTTAAATAACTATTTTTAAAAGTTATAAATATTATCTATATACTAGAAGGGATAATAAAGTATAAGCTTAATATAATAGAAGTAGGCTAGATCTAATATAGAAGAGTACTATAGATAATAGAATAGGATATATAGTTTAGCCCTAAATTACTTAGAAGGGATCTTACTCTTATAATTAAAATATAGAAGGAAGTTAATATAATAGAGGCTATTAAATATAAATAGATATTCCTTATATTTCTAAAGTATTAACTTTCTACTTTAGAATAAAGTACTATTAGAATTAAGCTCTTCCTTATTTATTTATTAGACTTAATAAAAAAAGAATATAGTAGACTATACTTTTTTAGACTAGTAATTAATACTTATTATAACTTATATAGACTATATAAGTAGAAGGCTAAATAGTATATATATAACTTCTTAGGCTAAATAGTCTCTTTCCCTAATTATTTTATTTATAAGCTTAGATATAAATAAAGTAAGAGTATAATTTTTACTTAAATAGGAAAGAATAGATATTATAAAGTTTATATAGAAAATAATATATTTTTTAGTCTTTAAGGTATATATACTAATATACTAAGCTATACTAGCTATACTAGTATAGATTTAGATATTAGTATTAGCCCTCTAGTCTAATACTAATATAGGATAGAAAGGATTAAGTTATATATAATTATAGATAGGTTTAAAGTATCTATATTACTTCCTAGAGGGAATAATAAAAGTAGGGTATAAATAAGTAGGCTAAGGAGCCCTAAACCTATAGGTTTCCTCTCTTATAGTAGTATTCTTCTAAAGATAGTAACTAGAAATATATTAGTATATATAATACTAGGTAAGAATTAATAATAGTTCCTAGTTATTAAACTTTATTTCTATAAAAGAAAGTAATAATAATATTATAGTATTAATTAGAATAATAATACTATTAGATTATATTAGTTTAGAATAGATTACTAAAATAATATTAGATTAGTATTAGGCTAGATATTTAATATTAGCCTCTATAGCTAAAAGGCCTAATTCTAGATTTAGATCTAGAGTATTACTAATATAGTAAAGCCTATAGTTATAAATACTCCTATACCCCTACTATTTATAGTAATTCTAGGAGTCCTAGATATTAAGAAGAGGGATAAGGATATACTTTTTAAATATAATAAATTAAATATAGAAATAGTAAACTATAATATAAGGATATTCTTTTAGAAAGTTCTAAATAAGTCTCCTCTATATATTTAAAGTTACTACCTACTACTCCTTAAATTATAGTATAAACTAGAGGAGATTATATTAAAAATTATTAGTAGTAAAGAAAGTAATAAATAAGATAGGGCTTTTTAACTATTTAATCTAGAAAGTATTAGATAGGTATTAGATAGTTAAGGTTATAATAACTTATTATAGTATTAAGCTTTCTACCTTTTTATTACTAGTATAGCTATATTCCCTAGAGCTAGGTACCTATATAAATAATAGAGTTAATTAGTAATACTTCTTAATTAGGCCTTAAAAAGGTAGTCTAAATATCCTTAGCCTATAATAGAAAACTATTAATACCTTATCTAGCTATAAAACTAGCCTATATTATAAATACCTTTTATATTATTATATTAAATAGAGTAAACTAAAATTAAAGATAGTAAGTAAAATATCTATTTTTATAATAAAAAAGATAATATATATAGGTAATAAGATTAACTTCTTATAAATAAAACTTATTATAATTACCTATACTAGTAGGGTATAGTAAAGGGAATATAAGACTTAGATAGTAAATACTTCTAATAAATTTAGTAATTAGTATTAGGTAAATAGCTCCTATAGAGAAGTAAATATAGCTAGTATAAAAATAAATTTAGTTCTAAAGAGATTTAAACTTAAGGATAGCTATACCTAAATTAGGTATAGCTAAGATTTTTAAAGACTTATTTTTATTTTTATATATATTATCTTTAATACTAGCCTTTTTATTATTACTATATATACTCTTACCTCCTCCTTATATAGAAGTAGTACTAGGTAGTATACTACTTATATTTAAAGGATAAGACTACTAGCTAAAGAAGGTATTAGATATAGTATTAGTTATTTAACTAAAACTAGAATTTTTAAAATTAAGGTAAAGGACCTCTAATTACTACTTAATAGAACTATTAATAGGAAGGGATATAAAAGTTATATAGTTAATAATAATATCTTAATAGTTAGAATAATAAATAATTAGGAATAAAAGCTACTACTATATAATAGAATAGTATATATAGTAGTCCTTTTTAAATTAGTAATTAATTTAATTTAGATTATTCCCCTTAGTCTAGGTAGGCTTTAGAATAATAATTTTAACCTCTTAAGGAAATTATAGAAGTTAAGAAAAAGGTATTACTATATTAATAATAAAGTTATAAATATAGCTATAATAATAGTATTAGGCCCCCCTATAGATATATATCTCTATAGTAATCTAGATTTAAGTAAGTAGGTATTCTTCTATATTAGTAAAAGGTAGTAATAATAAAAGTAGAGGCCCTAAGTCTATATTATTTCTACTCCTATATAATAAAATAAAATCTAGTCTATTATTTTTTATTTAATTTTAGTAATAGTTATTATACTCTCTTTAAATAATATAGAGGTTAAACTACTAGTAATTATAAATAAAATAAGTACTTATTTAAATATTTTTAAGCTTCTAATAGAATACTAATATATAGTTTAATTCTTTAGATAGAAGTATAGGTTCCTATAGATAATTTAGGTTTATAGAATTTAAAGGTTATTAAATAAAAGAATCTTACTAATATATTTAGTTTTTAGTAGTTATAAAGTCTTCTATAAAGAGGTTCTTATTACTAAATTTATCCCTACTACTTTTATTATTATAATTAGGTATAGGACTATTAGAGGAGGTAAAATCTAATACCTTACCTAATATCTATAGACCTAGGGATATAGAAGTAGGCTAGATAGGTATTTATACTATTATAAATTAAATAGATCTTATATCTAAATCCTCTATATATAATAGTAAAGAAGTATATAGTATTAATTATATTATATTTAGTCTAGGAGAAGATATTAAAAAAGGGATCTAATAGGCCTTATATAATAAATAATAACTATTCTAAAATAACCTTTATAGGGTTAGTCTTATTAGAGTAAAGAGCTATAAAAGACTTAGTAAAGATAATAGAGTATAAGGTATAAAATATAGTTAAGTTATAGTATTAGTAGGCCTACTAATAATATAGTATTTAGAAAGAGGTATAATAGGAGTTAGTAGAGAATATTTTTATCTATAATATATATAGTATTTCTTTAATTTTCTATTTATAAAGATATTAAGAACTAGATTAAATAGATAACTATATTTATAATAGAGTAATATAGATCCTTAGCCTACTATTACTAATTAATAGAGAGATAGTATATAGCTAGAATAGGTAGTATAATATAAAAATATATCTATAAAGTAAATATTAGTCTAGGTATTAAGTAAGAATATATATAAAAAAAAAGAGGTAGAATATAACTAATTTATTTTAAAAGTTTATTTTATACTAATTTAGAAATATAATCTATTATAGGAGGAAATACTTTTATTTACTATTATCTATATAATTTTAAAAGAAAGGGAGAATAATATCTTCTATAATAGACTTAAATTACTTAACCTTATAAAGGTACTACTTAGTCTATTCCTAGAGCTTTAGAATCTTATAAAAGAGGATATATTTCTAGTTAGAATTATTAAAATACTCTTTATACTACTAATATTATTCTATAATAATTATATAGTACTTAAGAAAGATATACTAATAAGGAAGTAAGGTATTATAAAGAGAGTATTATATAGTATTTATAATAAAATATAGTAGATTAGCTAGTAAAGATATATAGGATAATAGTATACTTTTTAATATAAAAGGATATAGTATTATAACTTTAGGATAAGTAAATTTAGGGGGTAATAGTACCTATAAATCCCTATTAATATTAGTTAAGATAATAATAAGAAAGGATATCTATACTTTATTCTATCTATTATAGCTATAATATTATCTTAGATAAGTATATCTATATTATATATAATAGGCACTTTAATACTAAGAGGACTTCTACTCTATTAAAAGGTATTAGAAAGTACTATAGAAATAAAGAATATAGATAGTATTCTATAGGTATAGAATATCTTAGAGGATATTAAAGTAGATAAAGGAGATAGTATAAGACTACTAAGAGTATTATTAAAATTAAGTATTATAATAGTATTATAGTAAAAGGATAAATAAGAGATAAAGTTAAATTAAGTTAAAAAAAAGGTTTTAAGTTTTTAAAGTATTAGTTAGTATTAGGCTAGACTAATACCTAAAAAAGGATTATATACTAAGTAAATATTTAGAAATATATAGTTAAGTTTAATATTTTATAGCTAGAGTAGTTATAGATAATATATTAGTTATATTAGTATTTAGAGAAATATTATTATATCGCGTTTTAAGGACTAATTAGAATATATAAAATACTTTTTTTTAGCTAATAGGAAGCCTAAAATCCTCTATTCTAATTAGGCGATATATAGCCCTAAGGTTTAGCTAGCTATATAGAAACTCTACTATAATAGTTTACTTCCTCACTTCGTTCGTTATAAATAATAATTAATAAATATAAAGTAGGTAGTAGTAGCTTTATAGAATATATAAGGAAGTAGTAGATAATATTAATAATAATAATAGGTAGGTAATATTAATAGTAATAATAGGTAGGTAGTATTAATAGTAATAGTAATAGTAATAAGGTAATATACTAAGCTATAAACTATAAGCTTTAAACTATAAATAAAAGTTAAAGATATTAGTAAATATAGGTAAGGAGAGTTAATATTAAATAACTATTAGTTAGTATTATATTAATAATTAAAAAAGTATAAAAATATATAAAATAAGTATTAAAGAAGGATAAAAAACTCTCTTCTATTATAAGTATACTATATAGTCCTATAGGTCTAGATTAGAATCTAGGCTATTAGTAATATTATATTAGTAATACTATATATATATATAAGAAACTTTTTTTTTTTTTTTTTTTTTTAATATAAAGTTACTATTATAACTACCTAGTAATAAGAAAATATCTAGAAATACTATATAGATCTATTAAATAGCTCTAAGGGATAGTACTATTTATAATAAAAGAGAAAGAAGAAAGGACACCTATAATAATAAGCTTAATTAACTAAGTATTAACCTATATAAGTATTATATAATATTATAATATATAATACTATACTATAATACTATTAAGAATATAAATAATACTTAGTAATATTAGGGTTTATAGAGCTCTAATTAGCCGCGATAAGGGGTGCCTTAACTTAAGCACTAAACTAATTTAGGACGAGTGTAGTATATAACTAGCCTTTCTAGTAATCTTTTCTTATATAGTAATCTAATTAATTCGCTCCCTAAATAAAGGGATATTTAAGCTCCTTTTTCTCTACTATAATTATAAGCCTAGCACTTAGAATATAGGATAATTCTCCCTACACGCTTTACTACTTAAATATACCCTCTTAGGTTCTCCTATTATACTAAAAGCCTTTTTTATTTAATAAAGCTATAAGTGATTTAACTATTCTAGTTACTTAGACCTAGCTTATTAATTAAATAAGCTAGCCTTATTAGTTTATAAGCTTATATTTCTAAGTAAACTCTAAAGGTATCTAGTCTAAAATTAATCTAAATAGTCTAATAGTCCCCTTAATTAAGGATAATTACCCTATTTAATTAGTTATTCTAGAGGAACTATACTAACTAGTCGCTTTAGATAACCTTAAAGATTATAAGCAGGAGCTCGAATTATATAAGAAGGATAAGGAAAGCTATATTTTAAGGATTATAGAATATTATACTATAGTCTCTAACTAGTAGATATACTATTCTAAGCTATAAAATCTCTAGAACTGGGTTTATACTACTATCTCCTAAGATCTCCTTACTCTAATAATAATTAATATAGTTAAAGATAATAAATCTACCTTATAATATCTACTTTATATACTAAAGAATAACCTAATACCTACTAAAGGAGTGACTAAGAATCTTATTTAAGTATAGTATTATACTTATTTTAATAAAGTAAAGAGTAGAAGGTAAAACCTAAAGATTTAGTTTAAAGAATAGTAGCTCTTATACTATAAAGCGATTATATACTTAGTTAAAGAAACTAAAGGAGCACTTATAACCTATAATTTCCTTAAAGCTTTAGGTAAGAAGATTACCCCTAAGTGGTCCCGCTTAATTAAGTAATAAATCCTGCTTAATAAGACGCTTAGAAGGCCTGTAATAATACTTTCTAAAATTAGAAAGGTATTTTTAGTACTAATTTAGGAATAATTACTCTACCCTAATTATAAAAGGACTAGTATCTACGCGATATTTAGTAGTTAGACTACTAAGCCTAGCGGGGAATTATCTAATAATATATAGAATAATAATTATTTTAACTACCCCTATAAGAATACCTAATATAAATAGTAACTAATTAAATACTAATACTTATAGATAGCTATTGCTGGTACTCTAATTAATAGATTCTAAGTATTTAACCTTTCTAATAAAGAGTAAAATAAGATCTTAAGCTATTTAAAGTTTTTATAATAGTTAAAGCTATAGACTAAAATTAATAGCGCTAATTAGAAAATAAGTAATAAGAAGTAGCTTACTATTAACTATTCTAGTAGTATTATAGTAGCTCTTATTAATCTAATTAACCTTCTAAGTAAAGTCTCTAAGAATAGAATCTATAATATAATATAGAATCCTTATCTACTTTCTAAGAGTATAATCCTAGATAGTATAATTACTATTTACCTTATTAATAATTAGAACCTTCTAGTTACTGGTTCTTTTAAGAAAGCGACTATAGAAAACTAAGTTAAAGTAGAAACTTAAGCTCTACCTATCTTAGGAATAGGAAATTACCTAATTAAGAATATTCTTTATAGTAAGAATAGGAAATAATTAGAGAATCTACTACTTAAAGATATAAAGGTAGTTAAGAACTTTTATATAAATATTATCTTAGAAGCTTAATTTAAGAAAGTTAGTATTTAGTATCTTGGCTTAGATAATACCCTAAAGATTAGAATAATTAAATAAAGTATTATAATAGTAGATCTATAGTATAAGTATAACCTTACTTTTCTTAAATATAAGCCTATATACTCTTATCCTACTATTATAAATATAATTTAACTATCTAGGCTATTAAGAGAGAATATCTTCTACTTAGATAGTAAAGAACTATAGTATAAGTAATTAGAATACTTTAGAAAAAAGGCTTTATAAGCTCTAGTTTCTAGCGCACGCGGCGTATTAATTAAAGGAACGCGATAATAAGAATATAAGTATTATATAGTTATATATATAAGTAAGGTAATCTTATAATAACTATATAAGCGTTTACTATATCTATTCTACTATATTATATAGGACCTATTTAATATAGAGTAAGGGTAAATACTTAAATCTTAGATTCTTATAATAAAGGAAGAATTTAGCGGGAAGTTCTATAATTTTAATCTATAAGGGAAGACGCTTTTAGAGATTCTATAATTAATAAAATACCTATTAACCTTTATAAAGAATAAGTACTAGCTCTAAATTATATAAATCTAGTAGGATAATAATATAATAATGCTTCTATAGTAAAGGATATCGCAATATAAGGAATAGGTAATTAAAGAAGAAATTATAATTAACCCTTTACTACCTTATATATATAAAACTAATAGTTTAGTAGAGCGAGCTAGAAAAGAGCTAATTAAATAAATAGTAAAAATAAGGTCTAGTATAAATCTACTAATAAAGCTATAGCTAGAGATTATAGATATAATAGTCTAGCTATATAATATAAGCCCAAGTACAGTATATAGCTTTTAATTACTAAATAAAGTATTAGATAGCTAGTTCTAATAGTACTTTTAGTACTATAAGCCTATAATTATATAATATATAATAGTAGATCTCTACCTAGACTAGAGTAGGATTTACGCCTATAGATACTAAGTATATCCTCTAATAAAGGATTGTAAAGCTAGGTGTAAAAGAAGGGGATTTAAAATAAATCTAAGAGCTTATATTAGGTATTTAATAGGCTATTAAGCTTCTAATATCTATAGAATATAGGTTCCTATACTTAATTAAGTAATTATAACTAGGAATATTATATTTAATAAGGTAACCTTCTACTAGGGAGTATATAAAGTTAAGCTTTTAAAGGTAGAAGTTCTAAGAATTATAGAAAGTATTTATAAGAATAAGGTTAATAATCTAGAAGATATATTTAATATAATTAATCTTGCTTCTAGCTTAAATAAGTATGCGAGTACTATAAGAATTAAGGATACTAAGTAACTATTTAGGGGTAAAGGATTAGAGTAGATAGATTCTAAGGATAGCTAGCTAAGGAATTAGGAAGTAATAATACTAACTACTATATAAGCTATAGGCGTGGCTAGCTAGTAGCTAGAAATTTATATAGGCTAAGATTTAAGTATAGGACTTATAACTCTAGATATAATACTATAGCTAGATATTATAGAGACTAATTAATATAATTATAAAGATACTAGGAGCTACTAGAATTAGAATTTAACTAGAAGAGCTAGTAAACTAGAGTCTTAGGATAATACTTCTCTAGAGTAGGAGCTTTAAAACCCTACTACTATTTCTTAACCTAGTGTAACTAACTCTATACTACTAGATAAAGTAGGAAATCTACTAGTAAGCTAAAGGTAACGACGTGTCTTCCCTATAGTAAGTAGGGTAAGTAGATAACTTTAAGAAAAGATACCTAAGATTAACTAACTAATAAGTAGGTATTTACTAGTTTAAAGGTTAAGATAATAAGATATAGATTATAATAATTAACTAGGGGGTAGATTAAATTTTAGTATATATATACTAATAGTAGATCTATCTTTAAAAGATAGTTTCTAGATTAACTTCGCGTATATATTTATACTAGAAGTAGATAAAACCTAGGATAAGTATAAAGGCTATAAGATACTAAATATAGTAGTTATAGTAGTTATACTTAAGAAACTAAAACTAGTAATATTACTAGCTTATCTATATAAAGACAAGCTACTACTAGAACTAATATTCTAGAAATATCTACTTTCCTATCCTCTAGGAAAGCTATTTAAGTAGGCTATAATTAAAGAGATTACTACCCTATAGTAGAAAGGAACTTAGATAAAGCTATTCTAATTATAAGTAATAGGATATCTACTCCTATTAAAATAGGTATTTATATATAAACTTAATTAGAATAGTTAGTTTAAAAACTATAAAGCTTATATTATAGTTAGAGGGGACCTTTAACTAAAGGATACCCTATACTTAACCTATACTACTACACTTATAGTAAGGTTATTCTAAGCGGTAATAATAATTACTATAGAGTTTAACCTTAAGATTAAATAATATAATATTATAGGAGTATTCCTAAATACTATAATTATAGTAGATAATCCTGTAACCTATAAACTTCTAGATAGGTTTAAGATACTAGAAATATATATAAGATTAAATTAAGTTCTCTATAATTTAAGAGACTTACTACTTCTTTAGTATAAAGAGTTTTCCCACTTACTTAGAGTTAAAGGGCTTAAAGCTTTAAAGGAAGAGCCTTATTTATTCCTTTCTAGAGATTAGAAAATCCTAGTACTGTTCTATATAGACAATATACTGCTTCTATATTATAATAACTATAGAGAGTAAGCTTAAATACTATAGAATAAGGTTATAAATAAATACAAGATTAAAGATAAGGGACTAATTAAGTAGTTTTTTAAAGTATAAGTAATTAGAGACTAAGATAATTAGATAATCACGCTTATATATAATATATATATTAATAAGATTATAAAAAGATTTAAGCTTTATAAAGCTAGTAGCTTCCCGCCTACTCCTCTCTTAATTAATAAGCTTAAAAAGAGTAAAAGTGAAGTATCGCTATAGTAAATTAAGAGTTATTAAGAGAAGGTTAGATTAGTATTATATATAGTAATTATACTATAACTAGATATTATATTTACTGTATTAAAGCTATCCTTCTTCCTTACTAACCTGAGTATAAAGTATAAAGTAGTAGTTAATTAAGTAATTTTATACCTCTATAGAACGCGCTAGAAAGTAATTTAGTTTAGTAAATATAATAGTCTAGACCTACTTATCTATAAAAATATATCTTTTATAGATAATCTACTAATAAGATAATTATTCTATAGGTATATTACTCTACTATTTAGTGGCGCTATTCTATAAAAGGTAGCTTACTAAAGTATAATTATAATTTTAACTATAGAAGTAGAGCTTCTCGCTCTAGAGTATATTAGTAAAGAAGTAATAGCTTTAAAGCGCTTCTTTACTAAACTTACGCTAGACTTAGGATTACTCTAGTAAATCTACTATAATAACTAATAGATAATTAGACTAGTAATTAGAAAAAATAAAAGGATTACTATATACCTTTACTATATTAATATCTAGAATATATAGCTATAATAAGAGTATATAAAGGGATTATTTAAGGTTTTATATCTTAAAATAAGTAAAATACCTATAGATAATTTAATAAAAGTACTATTAAAATAGTAGTTTACTAGATTTATATAGCTACTTAACTTTTAAGACGTAAGTTTTATAATTATAAATATAGAAGAAGTAAAGTAAGTAGAAATTTATTAGATTTAATTATAAAAAGTACTTTTTAACTAGAGAATAAAAGAAAAATAAAGGAAAAATAAAAGAAATTTATCTTATTTAAATATATTAAGTATCTAATTAAAGAGCTTATAAAGCTAAGTATACTACTATACTTCTAATATATTAGAGTACCTAGTATACCTATATTTAAAGCTACTCTAACTATAAATAGGAGATTCCTTAGCTTTAAAAAACCTACTATAACTATATAGATATTTCTTAGAGTAATTAAAGTTAGGCTACTACTAATCTATACTATAATAACTAATACTTAGGCCTACCTTATAGAGCTATTATAAAGCGCAGCGCTTATAAGAAGTAGGTATACTATATTTAGGAGTATATATAGCCTCCTATAAGCCTACCTCTTAGCTATCTATAGGGTAAACCTGTTAGAAGGTAGATAGAGTAGGGATAGAAATAGTAGAAGTAGGAATAGAAGTAGAAGGAGTAAGGATAGGAGTAAGGATAAAAGTAGGTAAAGGTAGAATAGGAGTAGGTAAAGTAGGGATAGAAGTAGAGAGAGTAGGAAAAGAGCTAAGTATTAAGTAGAGGTTCTATAAAAGTATAAAAAGGGTCTCTTAACCCTTATTCTAATCCTTTAGTATAGCTTAAATATACTACTATAAATAATTAACCTCGCGAGCCTATATATAGTTAGTAAAAATCTAAGTAATAAGGAAGATAAAAAAAGCTTATATTAGAGTTTAGATTATTATAGAATAGGATAAAGTATATTGTGTATATAGCTAGAAATAGTAGACTATAATAATTAGTAAAGCTTAACTAGATAAATAGAGAATCTAGCTTATATTAGTTTATATAAGTATATATAATAATAAAAGTAGTACCTAGTCTACTAGTTTATAATATTATAGTAGAGGCTATCTAACCTACTACTTAAGGTACTTATTAAATAGCTAAGGTAGCTTATAGGCTAGATAGCCCTAATATACTCTTCTTTTATAGTTAGGGGAGTGCGTAACACTATTAGAGGAGCTTAGCTAGGAGTATAGAAAGTAGACTAAGTAGGAAGGTAACTATAATAAGTTATTTAAGGAGTTATAGTAAATCTTTTAATAGTAGCTATTTATTTAGCTTTAAGTTTCTATTCTTATTTAAGCGCTTTAGTAGTATAAGCTTTAGTAGCGTTATTAGCTATCTAAAAGGTATAAGTAGAGTATTAAAAAGTAAAAAATAAAAATATACTGTAAAATAGAATAATAGGGATAAAGAAGGGAAGTTTAAAAGGTATAAAAGATACCTTCTTATTCTACCTACCTTTACTAGTTTATACTATATAATAATTACTTACCTTATTTACTATTACTTACTATATTTAGTTATAAGGCTACTACTATTTATAAGTACTATACTAAGTACTAAAAGATTTTTACTTTAACTAATTAGTATTATAACGCTAATAATAGTATAATATAAGTAGGAAATTATAGTCTAAGCTATATATTTCTAAAGGGAAGCTAATCTAAATAATTAAATTCTACTAGTAGATAAATAATAAGTACTGTTTACCTAGGGGGTATATTAAGAATATAAATAATACTTAGTAATATTAGGGTTTATAGAGCTCCAATTAGCCACGATAAGGGGTGCCTTAACCTAAGTACTAAACTAATTCAGGACAAGTATAGTATATAACTAGCCTTTCTAGCAATCTTTTCTTATATAGTAATCTAATTAATTCGCTCCCTAAATAAAGGGATATTCGAGCTCCTTTTTCTCCATTATAAATACTATAATATTATATAATACTAATAGGATAGTATACTCCTTATTTACTAATATCTAATATATAATTATAGAGAAGTTATAAAATATTAAGAATATTATAAAATATTAAAGATATTATATATTAATAATATTATAATTTAAAAAAAAATATAAAAGAGAGGTTACCTACTATTAATAAGTAATTTATAGTATTATATATAAAGGCTAGCTTTTATAGAAAGAAACCTATACTATATCTCTATTAAAATAGCTAATAATAAGTAACTAATTATTAGTAATAAATATAACTTTATATATACTAGTAATAGTACTAATTCTATATATAGTATAAATCTAAATAATATAGACTTCTATAAAGTTAAATATATTCTCTATTAAGTTAATTTCTATTAGTATAATAATTAATCTAGTATATAGATACTATAAGTTATAATTATAGACTATATAATTATAGAGTCTATTAGTAAGTTTCTTATATATATATATATATAGTATTACTAATCTAAGGCTTACTAAGATTACTTTTATAGTAATTAACTAAAAATAGGAACTTTACTACTAAATAGTAAAAGATAATTATAATAGTTTTTAAGGGCTAAAAGGAGCTAGACTTTATAGTAAAAATAATTATAATTAAGTTAAAGTAACTTATATAGTTAAGAAATATAAAGTAGGTAATAGCTACTCTATAGTAGTAAGTAAAGTAAAAAGTAATAGATAATATTAATAGTAATAATAAGTAGATAATATTAATAGTAATAATAGATAGATAATATTAATACTAATAATAGGTAAGTAGTATTAATAATAATAGTAATAGTAATAAGGTAATATATAGAGCTATAAGCTATAAGCTATAAGTAAAAATTAAGGATATTAATAAGTATAAGTATAGTCTAGATTCTAATCTAGGCCTATAGAACTATATAGTATACTTATAATAGAAGAGAGCTTTTTATTCTTTTTTAATATTTATTTTATATATTTTTATACTTTTTTAATTATTAGTATAATACTAACTAATAATTATTTAAATACTAACTCTTCTACTTACTTATACTTACTAATATTGTTAACTTTTATTTATAGCTTATAGCTTATAGCTTATAGTTTAGTATATTATCCTATATTATAGAGATTTATTATAAGGTAGAGTAACTTAATAAAGTAGGGGGGATAAAAAGGCACGTTATACTTTACTAATATATAAATAAAAGGGGACTAAAAAAGTAGCTAAGGTATACTTAATATCTATATATAGGCTAACTAAAAAGGGTATAGTACTAAGCTAGCTAAAATAGACTTAGTATATACCTACTAATATATAAAAATTCTAATAATAGAGAGTTATTAATAGATAAAAAGAATAGTTCTTATTAAGACTAGAGAAAAATATATATAGATAGATACTACTATCTATATTACTTCCTCTATTCTATACTTTATTAGTTATTAATAGTATATATATAAAATAGCTATTATTAGTATACTATAAATCCTCCTTAATAACGCGATACTTATATAATATAGGTATACTAATATAATATCTAGTCCTTAGGATTAATTTAACTAAAACTAATAATAATAATAATAAGGCTATATAGGTATTCTCTACTATATCTCTAAATAGTAATAGAGCTATTTAGGATACTTAGTAATACTCTAAATATATCTATTCTATAATTAAATCCTAGTATAATAATAATAATAATAAGAATACCTAAAGAATTTATAATAAAGTTAAAGTTAAAATTAATAAGAACCTAGTATATATAGATATTAGTAGAGTATTTAAGCTAAATTATATAGCTTAGTTAGCTATTATAAAACTAAAGAGGGTAATAATATAATAATAATATCTAGTATATATATAATAAAAGCTATAGGAAATTAAAACCTATTATAATAAAAGGGAGGGGGAGGTAACTAAAGAGAATAAGAAGTTTATAGTAGAGATAATAGGTAATAAGGTAAGTATCTACTAGATATAAGAGGTTCTATATAGTATAGTAAATATATAGGTAAAGGTAATAGTAATAGTAATAGTATTAATAAAAAAGTCTTAAGTCCTATCTTAAGTCCTAAGTATAGAGCCTATAGGGCGATATATAAAGGGTAAAAAATAAAGAATAAAGAATAGAAATAGTAGTTATATAAAATTAGTATTTAATAATAGTAATAGGGGTATATAATATTTAATTATAAAATACTAAGTATAGGAGCTTAGTATCACGTTAATAGTAGAATAAGGTAATAAGGATTATAATATAGTTAACTAGTATCTAGCTATAATTAGTAGCTTTTAATAGACCTTAACTAGTTCTAGGGAAAGACAGTAATTAAATAAACTTAACTTAACTAAATAAGGATTCTAAATAAATAAATAAAAAGGTAACTAACTAATACTAGCCTATTATTCTATTACTATTAATATTAATATTACCTACCTATTATTACCTATTTATTATTACTATTAATATTACTTACTACTTCTTACTTTACCTATTATAGGGTAGCTACTATTACCTCTATATTTATTAACTATATAGGCTTTTCTAACTACTTAATTATATTTACTTTTACTATAAAGTCTAGCTCCTTTTAGCTTTTAAGAACTATTATAATTATCTCTTATTATTTATATATAAAGTCTTTATTCTTAGCTAACTATTATAGTATTATTCCTATATAGTCTAGGTTAGTAATATTATATTAGTAATACTATATATATATATAAGAAACTTACTAATAGACTCTATAATTATATAGTCTATAGCTATAACTTATAATATTTATATACTAAATTAATTATTATACTAATAGAGGTTAACTTACTAGATAATATATTAAATTTTATAATATATATAGTTAAATATATCTAAGTTACTAATAGACTTAACTAATATATACTATATTATATTTATTACTAAGAATTAGTTACTTATTATTATTAACTATTTTAATAAAATAGAATATAATATAGGTCTCTTTCTATAAGAGCTAGCTTTTATATATAATATTATAAGTTACTTATTACTAGTAAGTAACCTCTCTTTTATATTCTTTTTTAAATTATAATATTATTAATATTTTATAATATTTTTAATATTTTATAACTTCTCTATAATTATATATTAGGTATTAGTAAATAAGAAGTATACTACCCTACTAGTATTATATAGTATTATAGTATTATAGTATTACTATATTATATAATATATATAGGTAGGTTAATACTTAGTTAATTAAATCTAGTACTATAGGTACCCTTCTTTCTCTTTTATTATAAATAGTATAATCCTTTAGAGCTATTTAATAGAACTATATAGTACTTTTAGATATTTTCTTATTACTAGATAGTTATAATAGTAACTTTATATTAAAAAAAAAAAAAAGTATAAGTAAGTAGGAGAGTTAGTATTTAAATAATAGTTAGTATTACACTAATAATTAAAAAAGTGTAAAAATATATAAAATAAGTATTAAAGAAGGATAAAAAGGTATCTCTCTTATTATAAATATACTATATAGTCCTATAGGCCTAGATTAGGATCTAGGCTAGATAAGAAACTTACTAATAATCTCTATAATTATATAGTCTATAGTTATAACTTATAAAATCTATATACTAGATTAATTATACTAATAAAGATTAACTTACTAAAAGATATACTTAATCTTATAAAGGTCTATATTATTTAAATTTATAATATATATAGAATTAGTATTACTACTAGTATATATAAGATTATATTTATTACTAATAATTATTTACTTATTATTAGCTATTTTAATATAGTAAAATATAGTATAGATTTTTTCTTATAAAAGCTAGCCTTTATATATAGTACTATAAGTTACTTACTACTAATAGGTAACCTCTTTTTTATATTCTTTTTTAAATTATAATATTATTAATATATAATATTTTTAATATTTTATAACTTCTCTATAATTATATATTAGGTATTAGTAAATAAAAAGTATACTACCCTACTAGTATTATATAGTATTATAGTATTATAGTATAATATTATATATTATAATATTATATAATACTTATATAGGTTAATACTTAGTTAATTAAGTCTAGTAGTATAGGTACTCTTTCTTCTTTCTCTTTTATTATAAATAATACTATTCCTTAGAACTATTTAATAGATTTATATAGAATCTCTAGATATTTCTTTATTACTAGATAGTTATAATAGTAGCTTTATATAAAAAAAAAAAAAAAAAAAAAAAAAAAAAAAACTACTCTAAATATTATTATAGCTATTAGTATTTTTATAATAGGGGGGCTATTCCTTTCTTTTAGCTACTTTATATAATTTTTTATTTAGAAATAATTTTATTTCTTTTTTTTTTATTTCTTTTTCCTTATCTATTTATACTAATAGCTAAGGCTTATATATATTATTTAGAAACTTATATAAAACTTTAAACTAGCTATTATTCTTATTAGTTCTATTTTTAATTTTAAGGCTTAGGTTATTATTTATTTTTTTAAGTAATAGTACTAGTCTAGATCCTAATCTAGGCCTATAGAACTATATAGTATTATTAGATTATATATATATATTATTACCTATAGTATAGTATACTTACTATTATAGTAAGTTATAGTAACTACTAGTAGTAATAGGTAGTAAGTATAAAAAGAAGAGGCTAGAATATTTTATACTATTAAAACTAGGATAGGGTACTAAGGTACTATTTAAGGGTATATCTTAGCTAGACTTAGAATAATTAATTAATTATAATAATTTATATAATTATATAATATATAACTAAC
>MU001496.1:891856-905356 GCA_010093485.1 Karstenula rhodostoma CBS 690.94 | reverse complement strand
TTTTTTTTTTTTTTTTAATATAAAGCTGCTATTGTAACTACCTAGTAATAAAGAAATATCTAGAGATACTATATAGATCTATTAAATAGCTCTAAAAGATAGTACTATTTATAATAAAAGAGAAAGAAGAAAGAGCACCTATAGTACTAGGCTTAATTAACTAAGTATTAACCTATATAAGTATTATATAATATTATAATATATAATACTATACTATAATACTATAATATTATATAATACTAGTAGAATACTTATAGCTTATAGCTTATAGCTTATTTTTTTTTATTTTTTTTTTAATATAAAGTTACTATTATAACTATCTAGTAATAAAGAAATATCTAGAAGTACTATATAGTTTTATTAAATAGCTCTAAAGGATAGTACTATTTATAATAAGAGAGAAAAAAAGGTACCTATAGTATTAGATTTAATTAACTAAGTATTAATCTACCTATATATATTATATAATATAGTAATATATTAAGAATATAAATAATACTTAGTAATATTAGGGTTTATAGAGCTCTAATTAGCTATAATAAGGGGTACCTTAACCTAAGTACTAAACTAATTTAGGATAAGTATAGTATATAACTAGCCTTTCTAATAATCTTTTCTTATATAGTAATCTAATTAATTTACTCCCTAAATAAAGGGATATTTAAACTCCTTTTCTCTACTATAGTTATAAGTCTAGTACTTAGAATATAAGATAATTCTCTCTATATATTTTACTATTTAAATATACCCTCTTAGGTTCTCCTATTATACTAAAAGCCTTCTTTATTTAATAAAGCTATAAGTAATTTAATTATTCTAGTTACTTAAACCTAGCTTATTAATTAAATAAGCTAGCCTTATTAGTTTATAAGCTTATATTTCTAAGTAAACTCTAAAAGTATCTAGTCTAAAATTAATCTAGATAGTCTAATAGTCCCCTTAATTAAGAATAATTACCCTATTTAACTAGTTATTTTAAAAGAACTATACTAACTAGTTACTTTAAATAACTTTAAAGATTATAAGTAGGAACTTAAATTATATAAAAAGAATAAAAAAAGTTATATTTTAAGGATTATAGAATATTATACTATAGTCTCTAACTAGTAAATATACTATTCTAAGCTATAAAATCTCTAAAACTAGGTTTATACTACTATCTTCTAAGATCTCTTTACTCTAGTAATAATTAATATAGTTAAAGATAATAAATCTACCTTATAATATCTACTTTATATACTAAAGAATAATTTAGTATCTACTAAAGAAGTAATTAAAAACCTTATTTAAGTATAGTATTATACTTATCTTAATAAAGTAAAGAGTAAATAGTAGAACCTAAAAATTTAATTTAAAAAATAGTAGTTTCTTTACTATAAAATAATTATATACTTAGTTAAAAAAACTAAAGGAGTACTTATAACCTATAATTTCTTTAAAGTTTTAGGTAAGAAGATTACCCCTAAGTAGTCCTACTTAATTAAGTAATAAATCCTACTTAATAAGATACTTAGAAGGTCTATAATAATACTTTCTAAGATTAGAAAGATATTTTTAATACTAATTTAGGAATAATTACTCTATTTTAATTATAAAAGGACTAGTATTTATATAATATTTAGTAGTTAGACTACTAAGTCTAATAGGGAATTATCTAATAATATATAGAATAATAATTATTTTAACTACCCCTATAAGAATACCTAATATAAATAGTAATTAATTAAATACTAATACTTATAGATAGCTATTACTAGTACTCTAATTAATAGATTCTAAGTATTTAACCTTTCTAATAAAAAGTAAAATAAGATTTTAAACTATCTAAAGCTTTTATAATAGTTAAAGTTATAGACTAAAATTAATAGTATTAATTAGAAAATAAGTAATAAAAAGTAGTTTATTATTAATTATTCTAGTAGTATTATAGTAGTTCTTATTAATCTAATTAACCTTTTAAGTAAAATCTCTAAGAATAGAATTTATAATATAATATAGAATTTTTACCTACTTTCTAAGAGTATAATTCTAAATAGTATAATTACTATTTATTTTATTAATAATTAAAACCTTTTAGTTACTAGTTCTTTTAAGAAAGTAACTATAGAAGACTAAGTTAAAATAGGAACTTAAATTCTACCTATTTTAAAAATAAGAAATTATTTAATTAAGAATATTTTTTATAGTAAGAATAGGAAATAATTAGAGAATCTACTATTTAAAAATATAAAAATAGTTAAAAACTTTTATATAAATATTATCTTAGAAGCTTAACTTAAGAAAATTAGTATTTAGTATTTTAGCTTAGATAATATCTTAAGGATTAGAATAATTAAATAAAGTATTATAATAGTAGACCTATAGTATAAGTATAACCTTATTTTCTTTAAATATAAGTCTATATACTCTTATCCTACTATTATAAATATAATTTAACTATCTAAACTATTAAGAGAGAATATCTCTTACTTAGATAGTAAAGAACTATAGTATAAGTAATTAGAATACTTTAGAAAAAAGGCTTTATAAGCTCTAGTTTCTAGTATATATAATATATTAATTAAAGAAATATAATAATAAGAATATAAGTATTATATAGTTATATATATAAATAAGGTAATTTTATAATAACTATATAAGTATTTACTATATCTATTCTACTATATTATATAAGACCTATTTAATATAAAGTAAGGGTAAATACTTAAATCCTAGATTTTTATAATAAAGAAAGAATTTAGTAAGAAGTTCTATAATTTTAATCTATAAGGGAAGATACTTTTAGAGATTCTATAATTAATAAAACGCCTATTAACCTTTATAAAAAATAAGTACTAGCTCTAAATTATATAAATTTAGTAAAATAATAATATAATAATACTTCTATAGTAAGGGATATTATAATATAAGGAATAGGTAATTAAAGAAGGAATTATAATTAACCCTTTACTACCTTATATATATAAAACTAATAGTTTAGTAGAATAAGTTAGAAAAAAGCTAATTAAATAAATAGTAAAAATAAGGTCTAGTATAAATCTACTAATAAAGCTATAGCTAAAAATTATAAATATAGTAGTCTAGTTATATAATATAAGTCTAAGTATAATATATAGCTTTTAATTACTAAATAAAGTATTAAATAGCTAGTTCTAATAGTACTTTTAGTACTATAAACTAGTAATTATATAATATATAATAGTAGATCTCTATCTAGACTAAAGTAGAATTTATACTTATAAATACTAAGTATATTCTCTAATAAAGGATTATAAAACTAGATATAATAAAAGGGGATTTAAAATAAATCTAAGAGCTTATATTAGATATTTAGTAAGCTATTAAGCTTTTAATATCTATAGAATATAGATTTTTATATTTAATTAAGTAATTATAACTAGAAATATTATATTTAATAAGATAATCTTCTACTAAGAAGTATATAAAGTTAAGCTCCTAAAGGTAAAAGTTTTAAGAATTATAGAAAGTATTTATAAGGATAAAGTTAATAATCTAAAAAATATATTTAATATAATTAATTTTACTTCTAGCTTAAATAAGTATATAAGTACTATAAGAATTAAGAATACTAAGTAATTATTTAGAGATAAAAGATTAGAGTAGATAGATTCTAAGGATAGCTAGTTAAGAAATTAAAAAGTAATAATACTAACTACTATATAAGCTATAGGTATAGCTAGCTAGTAACTAGAAATTTATATAAACTAAAATTTAAGTATAGAATTTATAACTCTAGATATAATACTATAACTAGATATTATAGAAACTAATTAATATAATTATAAAGATATTAGGAGCTACTAGAATTAGAATTTAACTAGAAAAGCTAATAAATTAGAGCCTTAGAATAATACTTCTTTAGAGTAGGAGCTTTAAAACCTTACTATTACCTCTTAACCTAGTATAACTAACTCTATATTATTAAATAAAATAAGAAATTTACTAATAAGCTAAAAGTAATAATATATCTTCCCTATAGTAAATAAGGTAAGTAGATAACTTTAAAAAGAGGTACCTAAAATTAACTAACTAATAAGTAGGTATTTACTAGTTTAAAGGTTAAGATAATAAAATATAAATTATAATAATTAGTTAAGGGGTAAATTAAATTTTAGTATATATATACTAATAGTAAATTTATTTTTAAAAGATAATTTCTAGATTAATTTTATATATATATTTATACTAGGAGTAGATAAAACCTAAAATAAGTATAAAGGCTATAAGATACTAAATATAATAATTATAGTAATTATACTTAAAAAATTAAAATTAGTAATATTACTAGCTTATCTATATAGAGATAAATTACTACTAAAACTAATACTCTAGAAATATCTACTTTCCTATCCTCTAAGAAAGCTATTTAAGTAAACTATAATTAAAGAAATTACTACCCTATAGTAGAAAGAAACTTAAATAAAACTACCCTAATTATAAATAATAGGATACTTATTTTTATTAAAATAGGTATTTATATATAAGCTTAATTAAAATAATTAGTTTAAAAACTATAAAGCTTATATTATAGTTAAAAGGAATTTTTAACTAAAAAATATATTATACTTAACCTATATTACTATACTTATAGTAAGGTTATTCTAAGTAGTAATAGTAATTACTATAGAATTTAATTTTAAGATTAAATAATATAATATTATAGAAGTATTCCTAAATATTATAATTATAGTAGATAATCCTATAACCTATAAACTTCTAGATAGGTTTAAAATACTAAGAATATATATAAGATTAAATTAAGCTCTTTATAGTTTAAAAGACTTACTACTTCTCTAGTATAAAGAGTTTTCCTACTTACTTAGAGCTAAAGGGCTTAAAGCTTTAAAGAAAAAGCCTTATTTATTCCTTTTTAAAGATTAGAAAATTCTAGTACTATTTTATATAGATAATATACTACTTCTATATTATAATAACTATAAAGAGTAAGCTTAAATACTATAGAATAAGGTTATAAATAAATATAAGATTAAAGATAAGAGACTAGTTAAGTAGTTTCTTAGAGTATAAGTAATTAGAGACTAAGATAATTAGATAATTATGCTTATATATAATATATATATTAATAAGATTATAAAAAAATTTAAGCTTTATAAAGCTAGTAGCTTCCTACCTACTCCTCTCTTAATTAATAAGCTTAAAAAGAGTAAAGGTAAAGTATTACTATAGTAAATTAAGAGTTATTAAGAAAAGGTTAAATTAATATTATATATAGTAATTATACTATAACTAGATATTATATTTACTATATTAAAGCTATTCTTTTTCCTTACTAACCTAAATATAAAATATAAAGTAATAGTTAATTAAGTAATTTTATACCTCTATAGGACGCGCTAGAAAGTAATTTAATTTAGTAAATATAATAGTTTAGACCTACTTATCTATAAAGATATATCTTTTATAAATAATTTATTAATAAAATAATTATTCTATAGATATATTACTTTACTATTTAGTAGTACTATTTTATAGAAAGTAATTTACTAAAATATAATTATAATTTTAACTATAGAAATAGAGTTTCTTACTCTAAAATATATTAGTAAAGAAGTAATAGTTTTAAAATACTTCTTTACTAAATTTATACTAGACTTAGGATTACTTTAGTAAATCTACTATAATAACTAGTAAATAATTAGACTAGTAATTAAAAAAAATAAAAGAATTACTATATATTTTTATTATATTAATATTTAGAATATATAGCTATAATAAGAGTATATAAAGGGATTATTTAAGGTTTTATATCTTAAAATAAATAAAATACCTATAAATAGTTTAATAAAAGTATTATTAAAGTAGTAGTTTACTAGATTTATATAGCTATTTAATCTTTAAGATATAAGTTTTATAATTATAGATATAGAAAAAGTAAAATAAGTAGAAATTTATTAGATTTAATTATAAAAAGTACTTTTTAACTAGAGAATAAAAATAAAATAAAAGAAAAATAAAAAAAATTTATTTTATTTAAATATATTAAATATCTAATTAAAGAGTTTATAAAGCTAAGTATACTACTATACTTTTAATATATTAGAGTATCTAATATATTTATATCTAAAGCTACTCTAACTATAAATAAAAAATTCTTTAGTTTTAAAAAATCTATTATAACTATATAAATACTCCTTAAGGTAATTAAAATTAGGCTACTATTAATCTATATTATAATAACTAATATTTAGGCCTACCTTATAGAGCTACTATAAAGTATAGTACTTATAAAGAGTAAATATACTATACTTAAAAATATATATAACTTTTTATAAACTTATCTCCTAACTATTTATAGAGTAAATTTACTAAAAGATAGATAGAGTAAGGATAGAAGTAGTAAAAATAAGAATAGAAGTAAAAAAAATAGGAATAAAAGTAAAAATAAAAGTAAGTAAAAGTAGAATAAAAGTAAATAAAGTAGAAATAAAAGTAAAAGGAGTAAAAAAAAAGCTAGTTATTAAGTAGGGGTTCTATAAAAATATAAAAAGGGTTTTTTAACCTTTATTTTAATTCTTTAGTATAACTTAAATATACTATTATAAATAATTAACCTTATAAGCCTATATATAGTTAGTAAAAATCTAAATAATAAAAAAAATAAGGAAAACTTATATTAGAGTTTAAATTATTATAGAATAGAATAAAGTATATTATATATATAGCTAGAAATAGTAGACTATAATAATTAATAAAATTTAACTAGATAAATAGAGAATCTAGCTTATATTAATTTATATAAGTATATATAATAATAAAAGTAGTACCTTATTTACTAGTTTATAATATTATAGTAAAGGCTATCTAACCTACTATTTAAAATATTTATATTATAGAGATTCACTATAAGGTAGGGTAACTTAATAAAGTAGGGGGGATAAAAAGGTATATTATACTTTACCAATACACGAATAAAGGGGGACTAAAAAAGCGGCTAAGGCTTGCCCAGCGTTAAAATATTTATTAAGTAGCTAAAGTAGCTTATTAACTAAATAGCCCTAATATACTCTTCTTCTATAGCTAGGAGAGTATATAATACTAATAAAGGAGCTTAGCTAGAAATATAAGAAGTAGACTAAATAAAAAAATAATTAGATTAATAAGTTATTTAAGAAATTATAGTAAATCTTTTAGTAATAGCTACTTATTTAGTTTTAAGTCTCTTTTTTTATTTATATACTTTAGTAGTATAAGCTTTAGTAATATTATTAGCTATCTAAAAGGTATAAGTAGAGTATTAAAAAGTAAAAGGTAAGAATATACTATAAGATAAAATAATAGGGATAAAGAAGAAAAGTTTAAAAGGTATAAAAGATATCTTTTTATTTTACCTACCTTTACTAATTTATACTATATAATAATTACTTACCTTATTTACTATTACTTACTATACCTAGTTATAAGACTACTACTATTTATAAGTACTATATTAAGTACTAAGAAATTCTTACTCTAGCTAATTAGTATTATAATACTAATAATAGTATAATATAAGTAGGAAATTATAGTCTAAACTATATATTTCTAAAAAGAAGCTAATCTAAATAATTAAATTCTACTAGTAAATAAATAATAAGTATTATTTACCTAAAGGGTATATTAAAAATATAAATAATACTTAGTAATATTAGGGTTTATAGAGCTCTAATTAGCTATAATAAGAGGTACCTTAACCTAAGTACTAAACTAATTTAGGATAAGTATAGTATATAACTAGCCTTTCTAGTAATCTTTTCTTATATAGTAATCTAATTAATTTACTCCCTAAATAAAGGGATATTCGAGCTCCTTTTCTCTACTATATAATACTATAATACTATAATACTATAATACTATAAAATACTAGTAGGATAGTATACTCCTTATTTACTAATACCTAATATATAATTATAGAGAAGTCGCGAAATATTAAAGATATTATAAAATATTAATAATATTATAATTTAAAAAAGAATATAAAAAAGAGGTTACCTACTAGTAGTAAGTAACTTATAGTATTATATATAAAGGCTAACTCTTATAGAAAGAGATCTATACTATATCCTACTCTATTAAAATAACTAATAATAATAAGTAACTAATCCTTAGTAATAAATATAATATAGTGTATATAAGTGCCTTAGTCACTTTTTTAGTTTCTATATATTAGTAAAGTATAATACCTTATTATCCCCTTTACTTTATAAATTTACCCTATCTTATAGTAATTATCTATAATATATAGTATATATTAGTAGTAAGTCTATTAGTAATCTAGATATATCTAACTATATATATTATAAAATTTAATATATTATCTAGTAAGTTAACTTCTATTAGTATAATAATTAATCTAGTATATAAATACTATAAGTTATAGCTATAGACTATATAATTATAGAGTCTATTAGTAAGTTTCTTATATATATATATATATATATAGTATTACTAACCTAGGGTAGGATTACCTTTATAGTAGTTAATTAGAAATAGGGACTTTACTAGTAAGTAGTAAAAGCTAATTATAATAGTTTTTAAGGATTAAAAGGAGCTAGACTTTATAGTAAAAGTAATTATAATTAAGTTAAAATAACTTATATAGTTAATAAATATAGAGTAAGTAGTAGTAGCTTTATAGAATATATAAGGAAGTAGTAGGTAATATTAATAGTAATAATAGGTAGATAGTATTAATAGTAATAGCGATAGTAATAGGGTAAGCTATAAGCTATAAGCTATAAGTAAAAATTAGGAATATTAATAAGTATAAGTAAAGAGAGTTAGTATTAAATAACTATTAGTTAGTATTATACTAATAATTAAAAAAGTATAAAAATATATAAAATAAGTATTAAAGAAGGATAAAAAGCTCTCTTCTATTATAAGTATACTATATAGTCCTATAGGCCTAAATTAGGATCTAGACTATATAGCTTATAGCTTAGTATATTACCCTATTACTATTAATATTAATATTACCTACCTATTATTACCTATCTATTATTACTATTAATATTACCTACTACTTTTACTTTACCTACTATAAAGTAGTTACTACTACTTTTATATTTATTAATTATATAGACTTCTCTAACTCTTTAATTATAATTATTTTTACTATAACGTCTAGCTTTTTTTAGCCCTTAAAAACTATTATAATTATTTTTTACTATTTATATATAAAGTTCTTATTCTTAGCTAACTACTATAGTATTATTCTTACTTAGGTTAGTAATATTATATTAGTAATACTATATATATATATAAGAAACTTACTAATAAACTCTATAATTATATAATCTATAGTTATAACTTATAGTATTTATATACTAAATTAATTATTATACTAATAGAGGTTAACTTACTAGATAATATATTAGATTTTATAATATATATAATTAGATATATCTAGGTTACTAATAGACTTACTACTAGTATATACTAAGTTATATTTATTACTAAGGATTAGTTACTTACTATTATTAGCTATTTTAATAGAATAGAATATAATATAGGTCTCTTTCTATAAAAGCTAGCCTTTATATATAATATTATAAGTTACTTACTACTAGTAGGTAATCTCTTTTTTATATTCTTTTTTAAATTATAATATTATTAATATATAATATTCTTAATATTTTATAATATCCTTAATATTTTATAACTTCTCTATACCGGCCTAAATTCTAATCCAGACCTATAGGACTATATAGTATATTTATAATAAGAGAGAGACCTTTTTATTCTTCTTTAATATTTATTTTATATATTTTTATACTTTTTTAATTATTAGTATAACACTAACTAATAGTTATTTAAATACTAATTTTTCTACTTACTTATACTTACTAATATCCTTTACTTTTACTTATAGCTTATAGCTTATAGCTCTATATATTACCCTATTACTATTACTATTACTATTAATACTACCTACCTATTATTAGTATTAATATTATTTACTTATTATTACTATTAATATTACCTACTACTTCTTACTTTATATACTACTATAGGGTAGCTACTATCTACTATATATTTATTAACTATATAGGTTACTCTAACTTAATTATAATTACTTTTACTATAAAGTTTAGCTTCTTTTAGCTTTTAAAAATTATTATAATTATCTCTTACTACTTAGTAATAAAGTTCCTATTTTTAGTTAACTACTATAGAGGTAATCTTAGTAAGCCCTAAGCTAGTAATACTATATATACGCGTGTATAAGAAATTTACTAATAAACTCTATAATTATATAGTCTATAGCTATAACTTATAATATCTATATACTAGATTAATTATTATACTAATAAAAGTTAACTTAATAGAGAATATATTTAATCTTATAGAGGTCTATATTATTTAGATTTATACTATATATAAAATTAGTAATTTTTTTTTTTTTTTTTTTTTAATATAAAGCTATTATTATAACTACCTAGTAATAAGGAAATATCTAGAGGTACTATATAGATCTATTAAAGGGCTCTAAAGGATAGTACTATTTATAATAAGAGAGAAGGGCGCCTATAGCGCTAGGCTTAATTAACTAAGTATTAACCTATCTATACGTATTATATAATATAGTAATACTATAATACTATAATACTATAATACTATAATACTATAATACTATAATACTATATAATACTAGTAGGGTAGTATACTCCTTATTTACTAATACCTAATATATAATTATAGAGAAGTCGCGAAATATTAAGAATATTATATATTAATAATATTATAATTTAAAAAAGAATATAAAAGAGAGGTTATTTACTAGTAGTAAGTAACTTATAGTACTATATATAAAGGCTAGCTCTTATAAGAAGAGACCTATACTATATCCTACTCTATTAAAATAGCTAATAATAATAAGTAACTAATAGAATTAGTAATACTATTAGTATATATAAAGTTATATTTATTACTAATAATTAGTTACTTATTATTAGCTATTTTAATAGAGATATAGTATAGGTTTTTTTCTATAAAAGCTAGCCTTTATATATAGTATTATAAATTACTTACTACTAGTAGGTAACCTCTCTTTTATATTCTTTTTTAAATTATAATATTATTAATATATAATATCCTTAATATTTTATAATATTCTTAATATTTTATAACTTCTCTATAATTATATATTAGATATTAGTAAATAAGAAGTATACTACCCTATTAATATTATATAATATTATAGTATAATAGTATAGTATTATTTATTATAATATTATATAATACTTATATAGGTTTATACTTAGTTAATTAAGCTTAGTACTATAGATACCCTTTTTTCTTTCTCTCTTATTATAAATAGTACTATCCCTTAGAGCTATTTAATAGATTTATATAGTACTTCTAGATATTTCCTTATTACTAAGTAGTTATAATAGCAGCTTTATATAAAAAAAAAAAAAAGAACTTCTCTATAATTATATATTAAGTATTAGTAAATAAAAAGTATACTACTCTACTAGCGTTATATAGTATTATAGTATTATAGTATTATAGTATAATATTATATATTATAATATTATATAATCCTTATATAGGTTAATATATAGTTAATTAAGTCTAGTACTATAGGTACCCTTTTTTCTTTTTTATTATAAATAGTACTATCCTTTAGAGCTATTTAATAGAACTATATAGTACCTCTAGATATTTCCTTATTACTAGATAGTTATAATAGTAACTTTATATTAAAAAAAAAAAAAAAAAAAAAGTAATAGTATTTTTAAGTATTAAAAGTTTTTAAATTATACTAATAGTAAATTTATACTTTTAATCACTAATTATATCTTTTTCTAGAATTAAGAATATATTCTATTTTAATTTTAGTAATTAGTATTACTAGAATATCCTTTATAACTTAAGTAAGATAAAGATAGACTTCCTTATTAAATTTTTACTATTTAAGAAGATTAAAATCTTTACTCTATTTTATATAAAGTAAGCTAAGATAAAGTCTACTTTTTTAATAAATTACTTTATATAGGTCTTCCTCTATATTATATAAAATAGAACTAGAAAACTAGAATAAATTCCTTACTAATTACTATTATAGCTTATATAATTATTTATTACTCTAGTTTTTTCTAAATTATATTACTAAAGCTAAAGCAGTATTACGAAAAATAGTAATTAAGTATTACTAAGTAACTGAGTAATTACTATATAGTATTACTAAGTAATTACTTAATTACTATTACTCAGTTTTTTTTTTCTTTTTTTTTTTTTTTTTTAAAAATAAACCCCTAGGAGGAGCTACCTAGTATTAAGAAAATATCTAGATATCCTATATAATTCTATCGCTAGCTCTATAATTATTCTTTTTAATAAGTTACCTATTTAGGCCTAGTTCCTTTCTATTTTAGGCCTAGTTTTATTTCTATTTAGGACTAGTTCGCCACGCTAGCCTATTTAGGAATTAAACTATTCCTAATTAGATAGTTTCTAGCCTATTTAGGTTAACTTTTCCTATTTTTCCCCTTTTAAATATTTATTTATAAGTTATCTCTAACTTAATTAGGAATTTTTCGTCCCCTAATAAAGACTAGTATAAATTAAAGTAATACCTTACTTTTTTAAACTTTTAAAGTTATATTTAATAGACTAACTTTAATAGGATTTAATACCTCCTTATTAGGGCGATCTTGTCCCCTACCCTACTACTAAACCGCCATTTTAGTGCTTAGGTTAGGTCCAGTGTCCGCGAAACACGAAGTTACTTTTCCTAGGGAGTTCGATTATTACTCAGTTACTATTACTCAGTTACTAATTACTATTACTAATTACTTAAAAAATAAAATAGTAACTGAGTAATTACTTAGTTACTATATTTAGTAATTATTTTTAAATATATAACTAAATTTAAAGTTATTATAAGTAAAGATTAAACTTTAATTAGTATTATATATACTTTAAAGGCTTTAATATATAGTATTTCTTAATATATTATTATTCTTTAAGCTATTTAAAGACGCTTAAGCTTATAGTAAAAAACTTAAAAAGATTATATAAATTAAATACCCTAAATACTAACTAGCTTTTAAAATATTATAATAAGCTATAATAGATACTAATACCTATAATAATTATTATTATTTATAAAATACTTATAGTTATATAAAAAATATTTTTTTAAAAAAAGCTTTATAATTACTTTAGAGTAGTAGAGACTTTAATACTTTTAGTAAAAAATTTAAAAAGACTGTATGATTAATTTAGTTTATATCGTAACTGATTTTTAAAATATAGAACGATAGTAAAATATATACTTATACTAATAAGAATACTAATAATAGTATAATAATTGGTTATATATATATAAATAATTCTATTATAAAAACTTTATAATTCTTTAAGGGCCTTTACGTCCTCAAGACTTTTAGTAAGAAATCGAAAAAGACTATATAATTAAATTTAGTTTATATAGTAACTGATTTTTAAAATATAGAACTATAGTAAAATATA
>MU001496.1:873320-884251 GCA_010093485.1 Karstenula rhodostoma CBS 690.94 | reverse complement strand
TATTTTTCTTTTATTTTTCTTTTATTTTTCTTTTATTTTTCTTTTATTTTTCTTTTATTTTTCTTTTATTTTTCTTTTATTTTTCTTTTATTTTTTAGTTAAAAAGTACTTTTTATAATTAAATCTAATAAATCTCTACTTACTTTACTTCTTCTATATCTATAATTATAAAACTTATATATTAAAGGTTAAGTAGCTATATAAATCTAGTAAACTACTACTTTAATAGTACCTTTATTAAACTATTTATAGGTATTTTACTTATTTTAAAATATAAAACCTTAAATAATCCCTTTATATACTTTTATTTTAGCTATATATTCTAGATATTAATATAGTAAAAATATATAGTAATCTACTTATTTTTTCTAATTACTAGTCTAATTATCTACTAGTTATTATAGTAGATTTACTAAAGTAATCCTAAATCTAGTATAAGCTTAGTAAAGAAGTACTTTAAAGTTATTACTTCTTTACTAATATACTCTAGAGTAAAAAGCTCTACTTCTATAATTAAAGTTATAATTATACTTTAGTAAGCTATTTTCTATAGAATAGTACTACTAAATAGTAAAATAATATACTTATAAAATAATTATCTTATTAGTAGATTATTTATAAAAGATATATCTCTATAAATAAATAAGTCTAGACTATTATATCTATTAAACTAAATTACTTTCTAGTATATTTTATAAAGGTATAGAATTACTTAATTAACTACTATTTTATACTTTATACTTAGATTAGTAAAGAAAAAGGATAGCTTTAATATAGTAAATATAATATTTAGTTATAGTATAATTACTATATATAATACTAATCTAATCTTTTTTTAATAACTTTTAATCTATTATAGTAATACTTCGCTTTTACTCTTTTTAAACTTATTAATTAAGAGAGGAGTAGGTAGGAAGCTATTAGCTTTATAAAATTTAAATCTTTTTATAATCTTATTAATATATATATTATATATAAGTATAATTATTTAATTATCTTAATTTCTAATTACTTATACTTTAAGAAATTACTTAACTAGTTTTTTATTTTTAATTTTATATTTATTTATAACCTTATTTTATAGTATTTAAGCTTACTCTTTATAATTATTATAATATAGAAGTAGTATATTATTTATATAGAATAGTACTAAGATTTTCTAATCTCTAAAAAGAAATAAATAAAGCTCTTCCTTTAAAACTTTAAGCCCTTTAGCTCTAAGTAAGTGGGAAAACTCTTTATACTAAAGAAGTAGTAAGTCTTTTAAATTATAAAAAACTTAATTTAATTTTATATATATTTTTAGTGTCTTAAATCTATTTAGAAGTTTATAAATTATAAGGTTATCTACTATAATTATAGTATTTAGAAATACTTCTATAATATTATATTATTTAATTTTAAAATTAAACTCTATAGTAATTACTATTACTACTTAGAATAACCTTACTATAAGTATAGTAGTATAGGTTAAATATAAGGTATCTTTTAGTTAAAAGTCCCTTTTAATTATAATATAAGCTTTATAGTTCTTAAACTAACTATTCTAATTAAGCTTATATATAAATACCTATTTTAATAAGAGTAGGTATCTTATTACTTATAATTAGAGTAGCTTTATTTAAGTTCTTTTCTACTATAAGGTAGTAATCTCTTTAATTATAGCCTACTTAAATAGCTTTTTTAAAGAATAGGAAAGTAGATATTTCTAGAATATTAGTTTTATTAGTAGCTTATTTTTATATAAATAAGTTAGTAATATTACTAGTTTTAATTTCTTAAATATAATTATTATAACTACTATATTTAGTATTTTATAACCTTTATACTTATCCTAGGTTTTATCTACTCCTAGTATATATATATATATAAAGTTAATCTAGAAACTATCTTTTAAAGATAGATCTATTATTAATATATATATATTAAAATTTAATTTACTTTCTAATTAATTATTATAATCTATATCTTATTATTTTAACTTTTAAACTAGTAAATATATACTTATTAATTAGTTAATTTTAAATATTTTTTTTTTAAGTTATTTACTTATTTTACTTACTATAGGAAAGATATACTATTACTTTTAACTTATTAGTAGATTTCCTATTTTATTTAGTATTATAGAGTTAATTTTACTAAGTTAAAAAGTAGTAATAGGGTTTTAGAGCTTCTATTCTAAAGAAGTATTATTTTAAAACTCTAGTTTACTAGCTCTTCTAGTTAAATTCTAATTCTAGTAGCTTTTAGTATCCTTTTAATTATACTAATTAGTCTCTATAATATCTAGCTATAGTATTATATTTAGAGTTATAAGTTCTATATTTAAATTTTAGCCTATATAAATTCCTAGCTACTAGCTAGTTATACTTATAACTTATATAGTAGTTAGTATTATTACTTTCTAATTTCTTAGCTAGCTATTTTTAGAATTTATCTACTCTAATTCTTTACCTTTAAATAATTACTTAATATTCTTAATTCTTATAGTACTCGCGTACTTATTTAAGCTAGAAGTAAGATTAATTATATTAAATATATTTTCTAAATTATTAATTTTATCCTTATAAATACTTTCTATAATTTTTAGAATTACTATTTTTAGGAGCTTAATTTTATATACTCCCTAGTAGAAGATTATTTTATTAAATATAATATTTCTAGTTATAATTACTTAATTAAGTATAGGAATCTATATTTTATAGATATTAGAAGCTTAATAGCTTACTAAATACCTAATATAAGCTCTTAAATTTATTTTAAATTTCTTTTTATTATACCTAGCTTTATAGTTCTTTATTAGAGAATATACTTAATATCTATAAGTATAAATTCTACTCTAGTCTAGATAGAAATCTACTATTATATATTATATAATTATAGGCTTATAATACTAAAAGTACTATTAGAACTAGCTATTTAATATTTTATTTAGTAATTAGAAGGTATATACTATACTTAGACTTATATTATATAGCTAAACTACTATATTTATAATCTCTAGTTATAGCTTTTTTAGTAAATTTACTTTAAACTTTATTTTTACTATTTATTTAATTAGCTCTTTTCTAGCTTACTTTACTAAACTATTAGTTTTATATATATAAAGTAGTAAAGGGTTAATTATAATTTCTTCTTTAATTACCTATTTTTTATATTATAATATCCCTTACTATAGGAGTATTACTATATTATTATCCTATTAAATTTATATAATTTTAAGCTAGTACTTATTCTTTATAAAAGTTAATAGGTATTTTATTAATTATAGAATCTCTAAAAGTGTTTTTCCTTATAAATTAAAATTATAGAACTTCCTACTAAATTCTTTCTTTATTATAAGAATTTAAAATTTAAGTATTTATCCTTACTTTATATTAAATAGATTCTATATAATATAGTAGAATAGATATAGTAAATATTTATATAGTTATTATAAAATTATTTTACTTATATATATAACTATATAGTACTTATATTCTTATTATTATATTCCTTTAATTAATACACTATATATACTAGATACTAAAGCTTATAAAGCCTTTTTTCTAAGGTATTCTAATTACTTTTTTTTTTTTTTTTTTTTAATATAAAGTTACTATTATAACTACCTAGTAATAAGGAAATATCTAGAGGTACTATATAGTTCTATTAAATAGCTCTAAAGGATAGTACTATTTATAATAAGAGAGAAAGAAGGGCACCTATAGCACTAGGCTTAATTAACTAAGTATTAACCTGCCTATACGCGTTACGTGATATAGCGACGCTATAATCTAATTACTTATACTATAGTTTTTTACTATTTAAGTAGGAGATATTCTCTCTTAATAGCTTAGATAATTAAATTATATTTATAATAGTAGGATACGAGTATATAGGCTTATATTCTAAAAAAGTAAAGTTATACTTATACTATAGGTCTACTATTATAATACTTTATTTAATTATTCTAATCCTTAGAGTATTATTTAAACTAAAATACTAAATACTAACTTTTTTAAATTAAGTTTCTAAAATAATATTTATATAAAAATTCTTAACTACCTTAATATTTTTAAGTAGTAGATTCTCTAATTATTTTCTATTCTTGCTATAAAGAATATTCTTAATTAAATAATTCCTTATTTCTAAAATAAGTAAAGCTTATATTTCTATTTTAATTTAGTCTTTTATAGTTACTTTCTTAAAAGAACTAGTAACTAAAAGGTTTTAATTATTAATAAGATAAATAGTAGCTATACTATCTAGAATTATACTCCTAAAAAGTAGGTAAAAATTCTATATTATATTATAGATTCTATTCTTAGAAACTTTACTTAGAAAGTTAATTAGATTAATAAGAGCTACTATAATACTACTAAAATAGTTAATAGTAAATTACTTCTTATTACTTATTTTCTAATTAGTACTATTAATCCTAGTTTATAACTTTAATTATTATAGAAACTTTAAATAGCTTAAAATCTTATTATACTCTTTATTAGAAAGGTTAAATACTTAAAATCTATTAATTAAAGTACTAGTAATAGCTATCTATAAGTATTAGTATTTAATTAGTTACTATTTATATTAGATATTCTTATAGGGGTAGCTAAAATAATTATTATTCTATATATTATTAGATAATTCACTACTAGATTTAGTAGTTTAACTACTAAATATTATATAGATACTAGTTCTTTTATAATTAGGGTAAAGTAATTATTTCTAAATTAGTACTAAAAATATCTTTTTAATTTTAAAAAGTATTATTATAGGCCTTTTAAATATTTTATTAAGTAGAATTTACTACTTAATTAAATAGGACTACTTAGGGGTAATCTTCTTACCTAAAACTTTAAAAGAATTATAGGTAGTAAGTACTCTTTTAATTTCTTTAACTAAGTATATAATTACTTTATAGTAGAAGAGTTACTATTCTTTAAACTAAGTTTTTAAATTTTACTATTTACTCTTTACTTTATTAAAGTAAGTATAATACTATACTTAAATAAAATTCTTAGTTACTTTATTAGTAGGTACTAGATTATTCTTTAGTATATAAAGTAGATATTATAAAATAGATTTATTATCTTTAACTATATTAATTATTACTAGAGTAAGGAGATCTTAGGAGATAATAGTATAAACTTAATTCTAGAGATTTTATAGCTTAGAATAGTATATCTACTAGTTAGAGACTATAGTATAATATTCTATAATTTTTAAAATATAGCTTTTTTTATCTTTCTTATATAATTTAAGCTTCTACTTATAATTTTTAAGGTTATTTAAAGTAACTAGTTAATATAGTTCCTCTAGAATAACTAGTTAAATAGAGTAATTATCCTTAATTAAGGGGACTATTAGACTATCTAAATTAATTTTAGATTAAATACCTTTAGAGTTTACTTAAAAATATAAGCCTATAAACTAATAAAGCTAGCTTATTTAATTAATAAGCTAGATCTAAGTAACTAGAATAATTAGATTACTTATAGCTTTATTAAATAAAGGCTTTTAGTATAATAGAAATACTTAAGAGGGTATATTTAAGTAGTAAAGTATATAGGAAAAATTATTCTATATTTTAAGTACTAGACTTATAACTATAGTAGAGAAAAAGAGCTTAAATATCCCTTTTATTTAAGAAGTAAATTAATTAGATTACTATATAAAAAAAGATTACTATAAAGGCTAGTTATATACTATATTTATCCTAAATTAGTTTAGTACTTAGGTTAAGGTACCCCTTATTATAGCTAATTAGAGCTCTAGAAACCCTAATATTACTAAGTATTATTTATATTCTTAATATAATATCTATATTTTTATTAGCTTTATAAACTATTATAAAAGATTTATTACTAATTTCTTCTACTTAGCTTTACTATTAACTACTTTAACTAAAAAGGGTCTAGATAGCGCTAAATAGGGCCTAATAATAAGAAGGGAGAAGAGTATAATATTAGACTTAGAACTAAAAAGTTATAAAGTATTCTAAGAGTTTAAAAATATATTTTTTATAGTACTTATCCTTATATATTATAAGAATAAAAGATAGATATATTTTAAAACTAATACTTTAAAAAGGATAATTAGTATTATTTATAGCTAACTTATTCTAGATAGGAATAGAAAAAGCTTATAGTAGCCTATTAACTTCTTTTTATAAAAGTTAAATATAATATAGTATTATTATAATATATATAATAAGGAACTACTTATAATTATAGAAGTAGTTAAATATTAGTACTAGTATCTTTAAGGTTAATATTTTAAAGTCCTAATAGACTACTATAACCTATAATAGTTTATAAAGACTAGAATATTTATAGTATATTATATTTAGTCTTATTTAACCTTTTTTAAGTATAATTTTATAATAATATATTAAACTAGATTAACTAATCTAGTAAATAGGCTATCCTATTATATAGATTATATACTTATAACTTAAGAACTAAAGTATAAGAATAATAAAGCCTTTATTAAATTACTTACTAAAGTATTATCTAAGTAAGATATTAATAAGCTACTTATTTTAGTAATTACTACTTATATATATAGTAACTAAGAGTAGAATTAAGAGCTAAAGGCTTAAATTTAATACTTCTATAAAATAGATAAGGAAACTCTAAGTAAATCTCTACTATTTAAGAATTAAAAAGAGCTTAAAGTAAAATATTTAGACTTATTAAATAATAATAAAAATAAGTAGGTATAAAGTAGTCTAAATTAGCCCTACTTAAAGTAGTCTAGCCCTATATAGCTTAAGATACCCCTAAAGTAGATAGGTATAATTAAAAGCTATTATAATAGTTTACTTTTTAGATACTTTAGTATATCTTATACTTTAAAGTATATATAGTAAAAGTATTACTAAACTAGGATAATTAAGAATATATCTAACTATATCTATAACTATAAGTACTATTAGTAGATAAATTTAAAAAAATATAAATTATATAGCTTTTTTAGGCCTCTACTTATCTTAAATTAACTATAGTAGTATATTATAATAGATTTTATTATTAATCTATTTCTAAGTTACTTTACTAGGCTTATATATAATATAATCTTAATTATT
The DNA here is from genome assembly GCA_010093485.1 of Karstenula rhodostoma CBS 690.94. Lineage (NCBI taxonomy): Eukaryota > Fungi > Ascomycota > Dothideomycetes > Pleosporales > Didymosphaeriaceae > Karstenula > Karstenula rhodostoma. The sequence goes on along the minus strand of MU001496.1, from coordinate 877,179 downwards.
ATTAACTATTTTTTAAAGATAGCTTATTATATACCTATAAGAATAGACTAGGATAGTACTAATCTAGTTTAAGCTTAAATTTATAAAGTAATTAGACTCTATAGAAATTTAAAGACTATACTATTAAATAGAGGTTTAGTAATAAAATTAAAGTATTAGAATACTTTTTACTACTATCTAAACTCTTAATATATTTTAATATTAGCTTTCTACCTATAGATAGATAAGTAGACTAAGTAATAAAACTAAATACTAGAATAATATCTTTAAATCTTTTATTTCTTAGAATAGAATAATTAGATTATATAGATCTTTTTAGTAGAGTTTATATATAATAATAGTAAATATATATCTACTAGATATACTCCTTATTAAGTTTATTTTAGGTATAACCTATCTAACCTTAATTAGCCTAAATAACTACTAAATAAGAGTAAAAATTCTAAAGGGTTTATAATTACCTTAAAGCTCCTCTAGATTTATATAAATATATAGTAAAAGCTAGAAACTATTTAAAAATACTAAAAAGCTTTTTAAAATAAGAAAAGGCTTAAGTTAGAACTAATAGTAAATAATAAAGTATAGATATTAAATTAATATATAAAGTTAATAAAACTAAATAAAAAACTAAATTAAAAGTTTTTAGAATCTAGAGTAGTTAAGAAATATATTAGCTTACTACTAATTACTTACTAAATTAACTTATTATAGTTTAATAAAGTTTATTTAGTATTCTATCTATTTTTATTAAAGTTATACTAACCCTATATAGATAATCTATACCTATAAGGTCTAATTAAGGATACTTTATACTATTTTAGAGATAATATTTATAATATTAACTAAATAGTTAATAGGTAATAAAAAGTAAATAAATAATAAGAATATCTAATTAAATAGTTAGAATATAATAATAAAGAGAACTTTTAGAAACTAAGTATTTTAATAAGTAGTAATATATTAAAAGAGTATTAGAAGAAATTAAAAATTTCTTTAAAAAGATTTATATTAATAATTAAACTATAAACTAAGTAAAGTTAAGAATAACCTCTAAAGAAGAGGGGAGATAAATAAAGATAAAATCCTATTTAGCCCTATTTAAACTTAGTTAGTCTAAATTAACCCTTTTTAATTAGTTCTAGTACTAATAAAGTATATTATTTAGAAAATAAATATATATAATCTATAATAGGGCTATTTACCTTTTTATTCTTTTAAAGTTTTTATATATCTCCTACTAGGAGTTTAGTAGTAGATAATACCTTACTAAGTAAGGGTATTTTAGTAGGGGATAAGTTATAAAAAATCTCTAAGTATAGAATTTTCTACCTATTAAAAATAAGTTATAGTAGAATAAAGAGATATAGGATAATTAGTTTTATTTATATTACTAACTTCTAAAGAGAGAATAATAGAACTAATTTAAACTACTTTATACTAAATAGCTCCTATTAGTATTAAGTATATAGAAGTAAATATTATTTCTATAAAAATTATAATAAAAGACTAAAAAAAACTAGTATAAAAACTATAAAAAGAAATTAACTAAAAAAATTACTATATATTTATTATATCTTTACTATATTAAATCTATCTTTAGGCTATTAGACCTAAATAGAACCTAATAGTAATAAGTAGGGCTAATTAGACCTTTTTATACTAGTTTTTACTAGTAAGGATTTTCTTAGCCTTAATAATATTAGTATATACCTAATATTAGTTTAGCTTTATCTAAGTAATATTATATTTAATTTTAAAATAATAATAGGTATAGTAGTATATATTTAATTCCTTAAATAACTACTTAATAATCTATTAATAAGTATTAGAGTAATACTTATTCTTTTTAGTAATATAAGTATAGAGATTACCCTTATAAATTAAGGGATATTTATCTATAATTTCTTTAAGCTTAGTTTTTAACTTAGCCTTATAAATATTTTTTATAGAATATAATAGAGTAATTAAAGTATAGACTAATAGGTCCTAAATAGACTAAATAATACTAGTTAAAACTTAGTAAAGCTTCTTAAAATTAGTTAGTATATTCTAGTAAATCTCTTTAAAAATTTATACTAATTAGTACCTAATAGGTCTAGTTTAAAACTTTTTAATCCTAAAGGGATATATTACCTTTTTTAAGGAATTACTAGTACTAAAGAAGTAATAGATATTATAAATCTTTTCCTTATAATATACTTTATTATTAAAATAGTCCTACTTATATTTAGTAATACTAAATTATATATAATAATTAGCTAGGGTTATAGTTCTACTATAAAGTTAAAAGTATTTAGTATAACTATTTTTCTTAATAATAATTTAAGTATATTTAGCTAAGTTAACTAGTAAATTAGTTAGAACTATCTTAGTTTTAGTATAATTCTAGATATCTAATAAGTACCTATACTAGTTATATAAATTCTAATACTTATTATTATTATAAATAATAATTAGCTAGGCCTAAGATATATTATAAAAGTTAATATTTATACTATCTATAGTTATAACCTATATATTCTTATAATATAGGGATTCTTTAGTTATAGAAATAACTAATAATACCTAATTAAGCTAGATATAGGCCTTATATACTTATTTAAGTATATCCTCTTTTACTAGACTAAACTAGAGTCTATTAGGTCTAAAAAAGGTTAGTCTATACTAAATAAAGCTAAGTAGTACTTATTAGATTAAAACTACTAAAAAGGGAATATACTAAATAGTAATTCTTCTAGTTCTTTATAAAGTAGTATTTATAGACTATTTAGTATTTATTTCTTACTTAATTAGTATAGTAGAACTTTAGCTAGTTAGTACTAGAAATTAAAAAGTAATAAGTTAGAAGTAAAGTCTCTATATTTACTCTATTATCTATTTCTTTAATTATATATATTATATAGCCTATATATATTAAGAGAGTATTATTAGTCTTATTATCTATATAAGCTATAGTATATATAGTAAGGGAAGATATAGTTAAATAAATTCTAGTATAGTCTAATAGTACTAAATAGGTCTAAATAATATTAAATAAAGTTAAATACTATTAAAAAAAGTTAAGTATTAAAGATTATTACTAATAGAAACTAATAGGGATTAGATTAGTTCTACTTATACTAGTTAGTACTAGATAATACTATTTAAAGCCTAATTAATTAGAAAATATTTATAATTTTTAGTCCCCTATTATTTATATATTAGTAAAGTATAACGTGCCTTTTTATCCCCCCTACTTTATTAAGTTACCCTACCTTATAGTGAATCTCTATAATATATACTTATAGTAAATAAAAACTTATAGATACTATAGCCCTATAAGTAGCTAGGTAAGGGAGTCTATAAGTATTAGTTTAGTTAGGTAGTAATAAAATAATAGAGTTAGTAAAATCTACCTAATTAAAAAATATAAACTATCTAATTAAGTTTATTTTACTAATATATAATATTTCTAGTAGGGTAGTTATATTAAGACCTATAACTTATTATATTATATAGCCTATTAGTATAGGCCTATATATATACTAAATAATAAATATAAGTAAAAGTTTTAGTCTAGATTCTAATCTAGGTCTATAGAACTATATAGTATATTTATAATAGGAGAGAGCTTTTTATCCTTCTTTAATACTTATTTTATATATTTTTATACTTTTTTAATTATTAGTATAATACTAACTAATAGTTATTTAATACTAACTCTTCTTACCTATACTTACTAATATTCTTAACTTTTATCTATAGCTTATAGCTTATAGCTTACCCTATTACTATTACTATTACTATTACTATTACTATTACTATTATTATTACTATTACTATTACTATTACTATTACTATTACTATTACTATTACTATT
>MU001496.1:858968-873310 GCA_010093485.1 Karstenula rhodostoma CBS 690.94 | reverse complement strand
TATTACTATTACTATTACTATTACTATTACTATTACTATTACTATTACTATTACTATTACTATTATTATTACTATTACTATTACTATTACTATTAACACTACCTACCTATTATTACTATTAATATTACCTACTACTTCCTTATATATTTTATAAAGCTACTACTATCTATTCTATATTTATTAACTATATAAGTTACTCTAACTTAATTATAATTATCTTTACTATAAAGTCTAGCTCTTTTTAACCTTTAAGAACTATTATAATTAGCTTTTACTACTTACTAGTAAAGTCCCTATTCCTAATTAACTACTATAAAGGTAATTCTAGTAAGTCTTAGGTTAATAATACTATATATATATATATATAAGAAACTTACTAATAGACTTTATAATTATATAGTCTATAACTATAACTTATAGTATTTATATACTAGATTAATTATTATACTAATAGAGGTTAATTTACTAGATAATATATTAGATTTTATAATATATATAGTTAGATATATCTAGATTACTAATAGATTTACTACTAGTATATACTAGATTATATTTATTATTAAGAATTAGTCGCTTACTATTATTAGCTATTTTAATAAAAATATAGTATAGGTCTTTTTCTATAAAAACTAGTCTTTATATATAATACTATATATTATAGAGATTTACTATAAGGTAGGGTAACTTAATAAAGTAGGGGGGATAAAAAGGCGCGTTATACTTTACTAATATATAAATAAAGGGGGACTAAAAAAGCGGCTAAGGTATACCTAGTATCTATATATAGGCTAACTAAAAAGGGCGTAGCGCCAAGCTAACTAAAATAGGATTAGCGCGTGCCCGCTAATATATAAGAAATCTAACTATAGAGAATTAAATATAATACTATAAATTACTTATTATTAATAAGTAATCTCTCTTTTATATTCTTTTTTAAATTATAATATTATTAATATTTTATAATATTCTTTATAAGGGTTAATTTAACCTAAGGTTAAATCCCCTTATAGGATATTTATCTACCTTTAAGTTTAGGCCTTATCTAGTAGCCTATATATAGATTAGTTAGTAGATTTTAAATACCTAGTATATAAAGAGTCCCTCTCTAGAACCTTCTCTATCTTAGTATCTTAAATTTAGTTTTAATTTATATAGTTTTTTCTATTTATTTAATTCTAAGAGTATTTATTTTATTTAGTTATATCCTAGTTTTATATTAAACTTAAGACCCCTTTTTTTAACTAGAAATTAGTAACTATAATATTTACCTTTAGCTCTTTAGATATAAAAAGATCTACTAAAATTCTAAAATTTTTCTTTAGATTAACTATTAAGGTACTAGAATATCCTCTAAAGTCCTTATTAAAGGCTAGCTATTAAAGTACTAGAATATCCTCTAAAGTCCTTATTAAAAGCTAGCTATTAAGGTATTAGAATATCTTCTAAAGTTCTTATTAAAGGCTAGCTATTAAGATACTAAAATATCCTCTAAAGTCTTTATTAAAAGCTAGCTATTAAAGTACTAGAATATTCTTCTAGATTTTTTAAACTCCTTTAAAAACCTACTAATATTAGGTACTTTTAGTAGAATTAACTACTATAAAGGTTAAATCCCTTTTAAATAAAAGTATATACCTATTATAGGTATACTAAAAATAATATATATACCCTTAGTAAATAGGCTTAAAATATAACTAACTACTTATTTATTACTTATACCTTATTTACCTAAACCTACCTTTTATTCTTATAGTAAATATTAATTTATATAATATCTCTATTTTAGATAGCCTTTTCTCTTTATCTACTTTATTTCTAAATAGCTCTATACCTACTATACTACTACCTATAATTAAGTATATAAAAATAAAACCTCTAGTATTTAGATAGTTTATTAATAGGGATTTAATATCTTTTTCTTAAAATTATACTAGAACTTATTCTATAAGTTATACTACTAAAGTAATAATAACTTTTAATTTTAATAAAAAAGACCTTAATAATATTTTAAAAATAAATAACCCCTATTATAGTATAACTATAAGTAAGATACTATATATACTACCCTAAAGTTACTTATCTATTCTAATATAAGAATAAGTATTAGTAGTTAAAGCCTCTAGTATATAACCTCCTTATAAGTTAGAAAATCTACCCCCCTAAATTAAATTTTTCCTACTAAAACTAGGTATCTAACTACCTAAAGGTACTAAAGAATACCTAGCTAATATTAGTAAGGTTAAAAAAGAATTAGGCCTCTATTAGAATTCTAAAACTAGAAATTATAAAGAGGAAGAAGATAACTTTAAGACTAGTCTATAGATAGTTAGGCTATAAAAGTTAAAAAAAGTATTTAAACTATATATAGCCTTTACTAATATTAATATAATTATTCTAGACCTAATTACTTTAAATAGAAAGGATCTAGAGATCTTAAACTACTAAGGTCTAGAGTTTACTACTACTTCTAATATATATATAGGCTATATTAAGGCTAATATAGCCCTATTTACTATAAAGCTATAATTTATAGCCTTATCCTATTATATATATAAAGTATAGGACTAGTAATAAAAGCTAGTCTAGTAAAATACTAATTTAAATAATAAAATTAATATTATAATAGACTCCTAGATATAGACTTAAAAAGAAAATAGTTATCTATAAATTAAAATTATAGAATTAAAGAAAACTACTAAGGTTAAGAATTAATTAATATAAATAATAATTAGTAACTTAAATAATAATAATAGCTTTAAATTACCTTACTAGTTTAGTACTTCCCCTATTAAGCTAGTACCTACTATTAAATATAATACTAAACTAGTTACTTTAAAAATAGATAATTAGTAAGGTATAGACTATTCTACTATAAGTTAATATATTTTAAGAGTAAATATCTCTAGTAAACTTTTCTATAAAGTATTAAACCTTTACTATATAAAGTATTAAACTTACTAGAGTAAATATCTATCCCCTAAGGTTCTAGACCCTAATAAGTTTAATAGTAATAAAACTTAATTTAAGCTATAATTCTATTTACTAGAGGTTAAGATTAAATCTAATATAAACTATTTTTAGTAAGATATTTCTAAAGAATATATTATAGCTATTACTAATTATATTAATATATAGCTAGAAGGTTATATTTTTAAAATTTTTAATACCTAGAAATAATAATAATTAACTATATCTCTTATAGGTCTATATAACTACCTCTAAGCTATATTTATACTACTAAATTAGAATATTAATACCTATACTAATCTCTAGAAAATAATACTTCTATTTAAAGAAGATATAAATTTATTTATTATATAATATAATATATTTATAAACTAAACTAGGTTTTATCCTAATAATTCTAAAGAGATACTCTATAAGAAGCTCTATATAAAGTTTACTAACTAGCTTACTTAAAATACTATTAACCCTACTATAAATTATAATAAATTTTATACTATTATCTATAAACTATATAAAGCCTTTAAGTATAACTATTAAACTAATTATAACTAATTTACTTCCTTTACCCTATACTATTATAAGGAGTTTTTATTATAAATAGTTACTTTAGTCCCTTATTATACTATAGGACTATCTAAAGATACTATAGTAGAATTAGCTCTAAAGTACTAATCTACTAACCTTAGATATAAGTACTCTAGAAAGTAGTATTATAAAAATTAGGTATATTATAATTACCTCTTTAAGGACTATATTTACTATAATTACCCTATTAACTACGCCCTTTTTGGTTAGCCTGCGTATAGACGCTGGGTAAGCCTTAGCCGCTTTTTTAGTCCCCCTTTATTCGTGTATTGGTAAAGCACAACGCACCTTTTTATCCCCCCTACTTTATTGAGTTACCCTACCTTATAGTAAATCTCTATAATATACCCTATTAAACTCTATAATAGGTATACTATTACTACTATTATAAAGATTTAAAAAGAGAATAAGACTTACTTTTTTCTAGAATCTAGTAATAAATATACCTCTAATAAAGACTCTAAGTTAGACTTTAAATTAAAAAACTAAAGATACTAGTTAACTCTAGACTAGTACCTCTAATAGAAGTAGTAGGTATAGAACTAATTAACTTATAGAAGCTAGTATTCTATTCTAAGAAGTATTATACTAACTCTAAAAATATTTAAATTTTTAATTTATTTAGGGGAATACCTTTTATACTTTCTATAATATTCTAAAATAATAGATATAAGGTTTATATATATAGCCTTATTAATTCTAGAATATTTATATATAATTTTATTACCTTATAGCTAGAGAAAGTACTAAGGTACTAACTTAGTATTAAGTTAATATAGCTTAAATATCTAATCCCTCTTAAGAGTTTTACTAGTAAGAAAGCTACCTTAGTTAATTACTATTTTTAAATAGTACTTAATATTAATAAATACCCTATAACTATATAGTTTATCCTATATAAAATAGGAGACTATAACCTTATTATAGGATAAAAATTCTTTAAGGATATTAAAATACTAATTAATTATTATAACTAGTACTTAATATAGCTAAATAATATATTATTATAAATTATTACTCTACTTATAGTACTATACTACCTACTCCTACTAGTTAATAAAGAATACTAGTTTAATACTAACTAATAGAATACTAACTTTAAGAAGGAGGATATTTAATTTTAATAAGTATAATTACTCTATAAGGAATACTCCCCTATAAAGGAGTTTAAAATCTTTATAAAATTTATAATATTATTTATCTCTTTAGTATAGGCTATTCCCTAAAACTATAGTAATTATTAACTATCTTTAGTAGAGTCTATCCTAGATAAGAATTTTATTATAATATATTATATATTTTTAGATAAGGATAGTAATAAAGCTAAACTACTAAAGCCTAAAAATAAGAATTAGTAATTAGCTAAGTCTAATATTAAGGATAATACCCTAGTATATAAATATAATAATAAGTTACTATATAATAATAAATTATTACTAGGGGAATTAACTACCTTTATTAAGCCTAATCCTATTAAAAACCCTAGTAAATAAGCTACTAAGAAACTCTTATAAGAGCTAAGAATTAAACTAAAAAACTATCTAAAAGACTAAATTATTACTACCTTCTACCCTATAGAATAGCTTTAATATAAGGAAAATTTATATAAAATAAATAAAATACTATCTAATCTAAAGCTACTACCCCTAAAGAAACCCCTTAAGTATTAAATACTAATAAGGGAATAGCTCCTTAAAGTTAGTATTAATATTTTAACTATCTCTACTATAGTATTTATAGTTAGTATATAAGGTATAGAGATTAGCTCTATTAATTAATATAAATTATTTAAACTTATAAAAGCTAAGTATTATAAGAAGAAAGCTATAGCTAACTTTCTAAAAAAGTTTTAAAAATAACTATTAATAAAATTTAAAGCTAAGCTTCTCTATTATAGATAGGTAGGAATAGATATTTTTTATTTTAGTAAATAAAAGATAAATACCTTACCCCTATAATAAAAAGGTATTAACTATAATATTATCCTTACTAAAAATATTAGTACTTTAAAGACCTCCCTACTATATTCTATATCCTTTAATAAGTTAAAATTACTATACCTATATATTTAAAATATAGTAAAAAAAGGGTTTATCTTTTTTAGTAATACTAGCTTTACCTCCTCTATTTTATATATAAAGAAGCTTAAAAGGGGGTAGTATTTTTATATTAATTATAAAAGGCTTAATAGTATTACTAAAAAGGATATTACTTTTATACTACTATTAAAGAAAACTCTTATATACCTATTTAGAGTATATATATTTATTAAACTAGACCTATAATAAGTCTTTTACTATATATAACTTATTAAATATACTTTTAACCTCTTTATATTTTAAACTTAATATAGTAACTTTAAGTATAATATTCTTCCTTTTAGTATAACTAATAGACTAGTATTATTCTAATACTTTATTAATATAATTCTAGCTAATATAATTAACTTAATTTATATAGTTTATATTAATAATATCCTTATCTACTCTAAGGACCCCCTAGAGTATAAGGCTTATATATCTAAAGTTATTAAATAGCTAAAAGAATACTACCTCTATTATAATATTAAAAAAAGTAAATTTATTATTTAAAAAATTAAATTTCTAGGCTTTATTATTACTACTAACAGGATCTATAAGAATTCTAAAAAGGAAATTATAGTATAGGATTAAAAAGAGTCTATTAGTCTCTATACCCTCTAATCCTTTTTAAAATTCTATAACTACTATTAGGCCTACCTTAAAAACTATAGATATATTATTTAACCCCTTATTAAGCTAATTAAAAAAGGTATCTAGTATAAGTTTAAAAATAAGAAATATACTACTTTTTAAGCTATAAAAAACCTTCTCTATTTAGATAATCTTATTATATAGTACTCCCCCTACTATAAAATATAAATAAAGACTAATATTAGTAATAGTATTATTATAGGAGCTATCTTATAAATATAAGATAATAAAATCTAGAAACTTTTTAGTTTCTACTTATATAAAATAAAACTAGTAGAGATAAATTATAATATTTATAATAAAGAAATACTTACTATTATAGATAGGTTATATATATAATATACCTAACTTATTAGTCTATAGTTAGAAAAGCTATTTACTATTATTATAAACTATTATATATTTAAATACTTCTCTATAAAGTAAAAACTTATACCCTACTAGACTTATTAGTTAGAAGTATTATTCTAGTATAACTATATAATTATATTTTACCTTAGATCTATAAATATTATAGCTAATATACTATTATAGAAATAGGAAGAACTAGTTATATAAAAGGTAAAAGCTAAATTAGCCTATATAATATATTTCTTTCCCTAATAATAAAATATTACTAATAATAATACTAATAATAAAAACTATAAAATAATAGTATTAATTACTATTACTAAGTTAAACTAGTAGAATAAAAAGGCTAAATTATAAAATTCTCCTATTATACTAGTAAACTATCTATTTAAAGTAAATTATACTAACCTAACTTTAGAACTACTTTAAAAGACTACCTCTAAACTAAATAGTAAATATAATAAGATACTTTCTAAACTTCTTTTATATTAAGACTATCTAGTTATCCCTAAAACTAGTTAGTTTTAAATAATTCTTATTAATATAGTTTACTCCTACTAGATAATTATATACCCTAGTACTAAAAAAATCTATAAACTTATTTAGAAATTATACTATTAGAGCTATATATATATAGATATTAAATAGTTTATATAAAATTATAAGATCTACTACTAGACTAAGCCCTCTTATAATAAAAAACTAAGCCTACTTTAGTTACTATCTATTCTAGAGACTATATAATAAAATATTTCTATAAACTTTAAAAACTTTTTACTAAACTAAAAGGGTTTTAATAATATTATAGTTTATATATATTATCTAAGTAAATATACCTTTTTACTACTATACTATAAAATAATTATTATAGAATAAGCTACCTTTCTTTATTACTAGTATATCTAGAGGATCTTTAGTATCTCTAAATCTATTATATTAGATTAAGGGCTATAGTTTACTTCTAATTTTACTAATAAACTATATTACTTTATAAGTATATAATAAAAACTTATATTTATAGATTATACTTAAATAGATAGCTAAACTAAGATATATAATAAGTATATTAACTAGTATTTCTACCTATTTATTAATAAATTTTAGAATAACTAGTTAGATCTACTTCCTTTAATAGACTAGGTATAAGCCTCTTTATTTAATAAATCTATTAATTTCTCTTTATATAAAATTAAGTTTAGCTATAAAATTAAAGTCTTTTAGGACTAAAAGGATAAAGTTAGATTACCTAAGAACTCCCTTAATAATATTAGCTCTAAGTAAGCCTATAAGTTTATTACTACTTATTTTAAAACTATTACTTAGATCTATAACTAAGCCTATTAGAATCTTATTATAGTATAAAATTTAATAGTAAAATAAGCTAATAAATACTACTAACTATCTAATTTTATTATTAGTAATTTTATCTATATTACTCTAAAAAACTTTTTAATATTATATTCCTCTATTAAATTTAATAAGTAAATATATAGTCTATACTATATTATAAGGATAAAAAGATTATCCTATAAACTTAAATTATTATTATATATAAAAGTTTACTTAGTATTTTATATAGACTATTTTTAAAAAGTACCTAATAACCTACTTTTTAGATAATACTAATTATAGAAACTACTAACTAAAGTTAATAATATCCTTAAATAAAAGGTATTACTTATTTATAATAGCTAACTAAATTAGAGAAAACTTTAATACTAAGTAGTATAGTAAGGCTATAACCTAGATAATATATAATATCTAGTATCTAACTTTAAAAATATTTTAAAGTTAGTAGGTAACTTTTATAATACTAATCCTTAAGTAACTAGGCTCCCTAAGCGCCTAGATACTTAGAAGAAAGCTACCCTTAATAAAGTATTTTTAGATAGTAATTCTAAAGATAATATACCTATTAAGGTAAATAGTTAATAAAGGGTTACCTAAAAATAGGCTAGTTAGTATAGTAGCTTAATCTAAATAGCCTATTTAGTATTTATAAGGTATATTTACCTTATACTTTTTAGTATTATAAAGGATTAAGCTTTATATATTAAATACTTTAAGCCTTTAATTATAATAAAGAATTTAAGATTTTAAACTAGATCTTAACCTCTCCTTATAGAATTAGGGAACCCTATATAATATATATATAATAGTGTATAGCTAACTACTTAAAAAAATTCTAAGTAAAGGTATTTTTATATAGGAAATTATAGAGCCCTATATAATTATACTAGAGTAGAATATTCTAATCTAGTCTATAATTATATAAATTTAATAAGAAATTTTTTAAGGGTATAGAGGATATTTTTTTTATTTTTATTTTTTTTCTTTTTAAATTAATTTATTCTTTTCTTTCTTTTTATAGATATAGGTATTCTTATAGTCCTTAGGGACTATTAAGACTCTAGATCGCGCTTAAAGGGGGATAGTATAAGGGTTAATTTAACTTAAAATTAAATCCTTTTATAAAATATTTATCTACCTTTAAGCTTAGGCCTTATCTAGTAGCCTATATATAGATTAGTTAGTAGATCTTAAATATCTAATATATAGAGAGTCCCTCTCTAGGACCCTCTCTATTTTAGTATCTTAAGTTTAGTTTTAATTTATATAGTTTCTTCTATCTATCTAATTCTAAAAGTATTTACCCTATTTAGTTATATTCTAGCCTTATATTCTTAATATTTTATAACTTCTCTATAATTATATATTAAGTATTAGTAAATAAGGAGTATACTACCTTACTAGTATTATATAGTATTATAGTATTATAGCGTTACTATATTATATAATATATATAAGTAGGTTAATACTTAGTTAATTAAGTCTAGTACTATAGGTACCCTTTTTTCTCTTTTATTATAAATAGTATTATTCTTTAGAGCTATTTAATAGAATTATATAGTACCTCTAGATCTTTCTTTATTACTAGATAGTTATAATAGCAGCTTTATATTAAAAAAAAATAATATAAAAAATAACTTAAACTTTAAAATTAAAAATAAAATTAATAAAGATAGTAATTAGTTTAAAAGCTTATATAAGTTTCTAAGTAATATATATAAGTCTAAGCTATTAGTATAAATAGGTAAGAAATAAAAAATATAAAAAGGAAAAAAATTAAAATATTTTTAAATAAAAAATTATACTAAGTAGTTAAGGGGAAAGAATAGCTACCTTATTATAAAAATACTAAAAACTATAGTAGTATCTAGAGTAGTTATTACTAAAATAAATAATTATAATAAATATATATATAAATTATAAAATCTAAAATTAATTATAGGTAATAAAAATAAAATCTTAATTTATACCTATTTATTATATAATATTTATTAAAAGAATAATTTTATTACTATATTATATAAATAACTTAAATAAATATACTAATTCTATTCCTATTTATACTTTAACTACTTCTACTCTAACCCCTACTTAAGGTTTATATAATTCTAATCTAATCTATATCTAAGTATAGATATACCTAACCTATATATTATAGAGATTTACTATAAGGTAGGGTAACTTAATAAAGTAGGGGGGATAAAAAGGTATATTATACTTTACTAATATATAAATAAAGGGGGACTAAAAAAGTGGCTAAGGCTTATATACCTAACTTATTTACTATTTTAATAAAAATAAGAGGTAAATATAGATACCTATTTAATTATATAATAATACTAAATCTAAATTATAAATTTACTATATATAAAATATATTATTATAGCCTTTTATTATATAAATATTCTAACTATTTATATCCGGCCTAGATTCTAATCCAGGCCTATAGAACTATATAGTATACTTATATAAAAGAGAGATCTTTTTATTCTTTTTTAATACTTATTTACTTATTTTTAGACCTTTATTTATACGATTTAGACCTTTTTTTATATATTTTTATACTTTTTTAATTATTAGTATAATACTAACTAATAGTTATTTAAATACTAACTTTTTTTACTTATATTTACTAATAGCCTTAACTTTTATCTATAGCTTATAGCTTATAGCTTAGTATATTATCCTATTACTATAAATTTTACTTACCTATTTTTTTTTTTTTTTTTTTAATATAAAGTTACTATTATAACTATCTAGTAATAAAGAAATATCTAAAAGTACTATATAATTTTATTAAATAGCTCTAAAAGATAGTACTATTTATAATAAGAGAGAAAGAAGGGCGCCTATAGTACTAGACTTAATTAACTAAATATTAACTTACCTATATATATTATATAATATAATAATACTATAATATTATATAATACTAGTAGGGTAGTATACTTTTTATTTACTAATACCTAATATATAATTATAGAGAAGTTATAAAATATTAAAAATATTATAAAATATTAATAATATTATAATTTAAAAAAGAATATAAAAAAAAAGTTACCTACTAGTAATAAGTAATTTATAGTATTATATATAAAGACTAGCTTTTATAAAAAGAGACCTATACTATATCTCTATTAAAATAGCTAATAATAATAAGTAACTAATCCTTAATAATAAATATAATATAGTATATATTAGTAGTAAATTTATTAGTAACTTAGATATATTTAACTATATATATTATAAGATCTAATATATTATCTAATAAGTTAATCTTTATTAGTATAATAATTAACCTAATATATAAATACTATAAGTTATAGCTATAAACTATATAATTATAGAGTCTATTAGTAAGTTTCTTATATATATATATATATATATATATATATATAGTATTACTAATCTAGGGTAGGATTACCTTTATAGTAGTTAACTAAGAATAGGGACTTTACTAGTAAGTAGTAAAAGTTAATTATAATAATTTTTAAAAATTAAGAAGAGTTAGACTTTATAATAAAAATAATTATAATTAAGTTAGAATAACCTATATAGTTAATAAATATAAAATAGATAGTAGTAGCCTTATAGAATATATAAGGAAGTAGTAGGTAATATTAATAGTAATAATAAGTAGATAATATTAATAGTAATAATAGGTAGATAGTATTACTAGTAATAGTAATAGTAATAGTAATAGTAATAGTAATAGGGTAAGCTATAAGCTATAAGCTATAAGTAAAAGTTAAAAATATTAATAAGTATAAATAAAAAGAGTTAGTATTAAATAACTATTAGTTAGTATTATACTAATAATTAAAAAAGTATAAAAATATATAAAATAAGTATTAAAAAAGAATAAAAAGGTCTCTCTTATTATAAGTATACTATATAGTCCTATAGGCCTAGATTAGAATCTAGACTAGACTTACCTATTATAACTATTAATATTATCTACCTATTATTACCTACTTATTATTACTATTAATATTACCTATTACTTCTTATTTTATCTATTACTATAGAGTAACTATTATCTACTCTATATTTATTAACTATATAAGTTATTTTATTTTAATTATAATTACTTTTATTATAAAGTCTAACTCCTTTTAGTCTTTAAGAACTATTATAATTATCTCTTACTACTTAGTAGTAAAGTTTCTATTTCTAGTTAACTACTATAAAGGTAATTCTATTTTAGGTTAGTAATATTATAATTATAATACTATATATATATATAAGTAACTTACTAATAGACTTTATAATTATATAGTTTATAACTATAACTTATAGTATTTATATACTAGACTAATTATATTAATAGAGGTTAACTTACTAGAGAATATACTTAACCTTATAAAGATCTATATTATTTAGATTTATACTATATATAAAATTAATAGTATATATAAGGTTATATTTATTACTAATAATTAGTTACTTATTATTAGCTATTTTAATAAAAATATTCTAGTATAGATTTCTTTTTATAAGAGCTAGCCTTTATATATAGTACTATAAGTTATTTACTACTAGTAGGTAACTTTTTTTTTATATTCTTTTTTAAATTATAATATTTTTAATATTTTATAGCTTCTTAATAATTATATATTAGGTATTAGTAAATAAAAAGTATACTACTCTATTAGTATTATTATATTATAGTATTAATATATTATATAATATATATAAATAGGTTAATATTTAGTTAATTAAGTCTAGTACTATAGATACCCTTCTTTCTCTTTTATTATAAATAGTATTATTTTTTAGAGCTATTTAATAGAACTATATAGTACTTTTAGATATTTTTTTATTACTAGATAGTTATAATAGTAACTTTATATTAAAAAAAAAAAAAAAAGTTTCCTCTATTATATTATTTTCTACTAATATTATATTATAGGCCTTTATACTTATAATATATATACTATTAATAACTAGAATATACTAGTCTAGATTCTAATCCAGGCCTATAGGACTATATAGTATACTTATAATAGGAGAGAACTTTATATCCTTTTTTAATACTTATTTTATATATTTTTATACTTTTTTTATTATTAGTATAATACTAATTAATAGTTATTTAATACTAATTCTCTTTATTAATACTTTTTTTTTTTTTTTTTTTTAATATAAAGCTACTATTATAACTATCTAGTAATAAGGAAATATCTAGAGATACTATATAGATCTACTAAAAGGCTCTAAAGAATAGTACTATTTATAATAAAAGAAAAGGGTGCCTATAGTACTAGACTTAATTAACTAAGTATTAATCTATCTATATATATTATATAATATAGCGATACTATAATACTATAATACTATAATACTATATAATACTAGTAGGGTAGTATACTTCTTATTTACTAATACCTAATATATAATTATAGAGAAGTTATAAAATATTAAAAATATTATATATTAATAATATTATAATTTAAAAAAGAATATATAAAAAAGGTTATTTACTAATAGTAAATAACTTATAATACTATATATAAAGGCTAGCTCTTATAAAAAAAGACTTATACTAGAATATTTCTATTAAAATAGCTAATAATAAGTAATTAACTATTAGTAATAAATATAATTTTATATATACTACTAATTTTATATATAGTATAAATCTAAATAATATAAATCTTTATAAGGTTAAATATATTCTTTAGTAAATTAACCTTTATTAATATAATTAATCTAGTATATAAATACTATAAGATTAAACTCCCTAGAAAAAGTAACTTCGTGTTTCGCGGACACTAGATCTAACCTAAGCACTAAAATGGCGGTTTAGTAGTAGGGTAGGGGACAAGATTACCCTAATAAGGAGGTATTAAATTCTATTAAAGTTAGTCTATTAAATATAACTTTAAAAGTTTTAAAAAAGTAAAATATTACTTTAATTTATACTAGTCTTTATTAGGGGACGAAAAATTCCTAATTAAATTAGAGATAACTTATAAATAAATATCTAAAAGGGAAAAATAGGGAAAGTTAATCTAAATAGGCTAGAAACTATTTAATTAGAAATAGTTTAATCCCTAAATAGGCTAGCGTGGCGAACTAGTCCTAAATAGGAATAAAACTAGGCCTAAAATAGGAAGGAACTAGGCCTAAATAGGTAATATATTAAAAAAGAATAATTATAGAGCTAGTAATAGAATTATATAGGATATCTAGATATTTCCTTAATACTAGATAGCTCCTCCTAGGGGTTTATTTTTAAAAAAAAAAAAAAAAAAATTACTATAAGTTATAGCTATAGACTATATAATTATAGAGTCTATTAGTAAGTTTTTTATATATATATATAGTATCGCTAATATAATATTACTAATCTAG